>JARHVA010003243.1:1140000-1672500 GCA_037957365.1 Torreya grandis
ATTATATTACAAGTGCATCTTAAACCATATAAAAGTGTATGCATTCTTTAATACACTAGCAATTTTTTATTAAGGGGAGGAATGGTGTAAGCTATTAGAGCATGTAATGCATGGAAGAATCTTAGTTCATGTGAAGCTTCCCATAAGGAACATTGCATGCACAATCCCTCTATTGAGCATCGTCCCTCTAGGTACCTAAGAAATTCAAAACAAGATATATTCAAGGATGAAGCTACTTTTCATGTACATGTTAACAAGGGCTAGAATAACCCTGCATTACCAAAAAACATTGTTGATTTTCCAAACTTAGGGAAAATAGAACTCATGGAAAATAAAGACTAGAAGTAACTTCAATTATCAACAATAATAAGAACATATAAATTATTTTCCATCCTAGGAACTGGTGCCAAATTAAAAGAGTTAAAAGAGGAGCTCCAAAAGATGTCAGAGACTAGTGACAACAACCATTAGGTTCAACAAGATATGATTCCTTGTTTCTCAAGGCCTACCTATAGATTGCAAGTATTGGGATCAAGAAAGTGTAAATGTCATATGTATAGTTTTAGTTGATTTCATCCTTGATCTCTATACAATGGCTTTCTTCAGAGTAATTTTGTTCAAGGATACCATGTCTTCAGCTATCTTTTATTTATTATTATTTTTTTAATTGAAACCTTGCTTTTTCATGGATTAGGTGTATAGAATGCTTCTTCGGCTTAGTTCCAATGATTGAGGGGTAAGGGGTATCCATTCTGCCAAATTTCCCTGGGGCATGATCCCGACCTCATCCCTTTTTTGGTATCTCCTGGGATTTGTTTATTATTCATATATTTTGTCAAATGTAGCCTAATAAACTTGGTAATAGTAAGGTAAAACACATTTATATTTTGGATTAGGTGATTTGATAGGTTATAATAGGACATAATTTTCAAGGCATATGCTAGTAATTTGTTTCATGTCCTTGTCATTTCCCATGAAATAATTGATGCATGCTTACTTGTAAATATTTGTGACATATTATAAATAATATTTCTTTCATATTTTAAAATTATATTAATAAACACAATAGCATATTTGACACAATTCTCAGTGATCAACTTTCATTAGCATGTTTTAAAAACCTCATACACATTCTTTAGCTTCCATTTTCAAAAACTCTAAATTTTTTATGTAAAAACTAACATTTACTTACAAGACATCTTAAGATATATTTACAACATACAAAGATTATTATTCCAACAAGGTATAGACCATTACTGACTATGTTCTTTCTTCTCTAGTTCTTCAATCCTCTTTGGGGATTTGCATCACATTTCCTTATCTTTAATCCCTATTGATTGAGACTATATAATAGTAAATAAAATTTCTCCAAATATTAAAGGAAAATGAACACAAATCTTTAAGGATTTGGAAGTGTGCAATATCAATCCAATCCCCTTCTTCCCTTTGATTGTCTAATAGCAGATGATTTGGACTGCATTGAATAAAATATTGTTTCTCCAATGATCAAGGGAAAATGAACTTGAACCTTAAAGCTTTTGAGTGTAAACTATCAAGCTTCCCATAATAGAAGTACACAAATATGAGATCAAAGCATCACAATTTATGATTTGAAAGGAAACCCATCATTGTTTATTGTCTACATTTTTTTAATTCTAACCTATCTCAAAAAGAGAAGAAAAATAGGACCAAATTCTAATTATCCCATCTTCCTCAATCTAGTGGGTTTTTTGTGCTTCTTGAAACAAAATTGTGTAACTCTTCAAGGTCTATAACTTTCTTGACGATATTGGTCATGAAAATTGTACATATTTTTTGGTATTATCCCCAAAACAAAAGTTGTCACCTATCATGACATCAGACGATGATAAGTATCCCATCAATTGCAAAGAGTATATATACTCTTGAACCTAAATTGACGCTTTTTGAAACCCCTATGTTTTCTAAGTGCCTCGATAACTACACAGATTTCAAATTATTCACTATGGAATGTACATTTTTTTTAAATGAACTCTCCATAAATTTTAGATAGGTTGATATGGTGGATCCACTTACAGGTAGTGGCTCGGATGACAAGTTGGATGATCCTTTACCTCTACATTTACTTCTATTATCTGTTGTGATTAATTGTGTGACCTATTATTCTTGTGCATTGGCATTTGGTTTTCCGATGGGCTATTTTAAAGCACAGTATGGTGAATCTATTTATATTGAAATGTTATTTACGTTGTTATCTAAATTTTTCTATTTCATTAAAGGCACTTATCACTCACTTGATCCTTGGGAGTGATTTGATATTTTATTTTAGCGAGAGATTCCAATATTCCATTCACTTTTTTTGTACAACTAGAAATATAAAATCTTATATTAAATTAATAGAAAATATTTTCAACCCAAAAAAAAATGCTAGGAGATTATATTTGAAAAGTCATGCATGCCCCTCAACCAAATCAATTCTTTCAAGTTAGTTTATTATGAAAAATTCTAACATTATTCCTTGGAGTCCCCTGAGGATTTGAAACCACATCAAAGAAGTAAGTTTTTTCAAAACATACAAAAGCATAAAAAAGTCAAAGATTAAAAATAATTATTCACAAGTTTTATATCGGTCTAATGTGGCCTAATGTACACTTGAGTTGGCTTAATGTTGAAGAACTTCTGCTTTTGAAAGGGAGGTTACAAGTTCAAATCATGACCATAACCAAGGCCCCTGGTTCTGCTTTAGGAAAGGAAAGCATACAAATCAATCCAATATTAAATCTAAATTTTATTTTTCAAGATTTCTCTTCTCCAACTATCTTTCACAAATCAAAGCAAAATAGAGTATACATGATGGAATGATAGATCGAGCCCTTCTCATGGGAATTTGTTCAGTGCATCAGTCATAGTTTTTGCACCAAATTCATAGCATAAAACATAATCTTCTAGTTCAAAAAAATTTAAACAAAAAACATATAAGAGCTACATTATTATTTTTAAACAAAACACTTATCCTCCTAAAAAATCCAGGTGATGTTAGGGACCTAGCGATAGCAAGATCAAAGTTGTAAAAATGCAGATAGTGGATAATGTGTTTGGTATAAGGGATGGGCATGGAGATTCAAGTTATGCTCATAATCATCAACTCATGTGACTAAGGACACTACATTCATTCATTTTTTTAAGATCTTGTAATGATTATTATTGAATTGAATGCAATGGGTGTGCAGATAAATATGGTGTAAGTAGCAAAACCTATTCTTTAATGTGGCATCTATGACAATATGAGGATGAAGTTATTTAGTGTAGTGTATTTTGGGTGTGCCATAGGGGATAATACTCTTGTGTCAAAAAACACCATTGTTAGAGTTGTGCAGAGCATGTACCACTCAATGGAAAAGGAGGTCCCATAAATTGAGGTAAATACTTCATCGATCTCTTATCTAATGATTTCAATTCACTATATATAATGTTGCCTCCACCTAAAATTAGTTTAGCAGATGGAGATGAAGATGATAGGAAGGGGCAAGTTTATCTAGTACTCACAAACTCATTGACTTCAGTTGGGCTACCAATCACAATTTTTTTAATATTTAGCACTCTTTGGTGTGAATTTTTTGATTTGTGGAGAGCATGGACCCCACCAATTTTTGAGTGTTGGTTAAGCTTAGGCGATAGGAAGCCTCTAGCTACAATATATTTCTCCTTTGAAGCTATGTGTGGATCATATTTTAGATGTCTATTCAAATGGCATGGCTTGCATTTCTACCATTCTTATATTAGTCTCTATTAGCTTTCACAAGTATGTCATATGCATTTCCATACCTCAAAATGGTATTATATTATATGTTATCATATGTGTTAACTAATGATTTGATATAAATATAGGTTTCTAACAATGTTAAAAACAAAAAGAGTTGTCACATGGAGCGGTAGTCATGTTTCAGTACCTAGTGAGTGTAAGGAGGAAGTTGGCGGTGCCTTTCTTAACCAATTTGAAAAAGACAGGACTGCATTCTTACGAGACAAGGTAGAAGAGATAGTTGTGGGAGAATGCAGGTTGATAGCCTAGTAAGTCATAAATCTGGGACCCACATAATGGAGGAGAAAGGTATATTTGGAGATATGGCTTGTCACTTAGAATATGAATTTGAGGAGCTATTCAATGAGGTATAATCCAGCACCTTCCCTACAGCTCATTCTCAAAGATTTTATTTTTTTTATTGATTCAAAATATGAGGATGTTTCAATTACTTTTAGTATGTGTGTGCAATGGCAGGGTCTTATTGAAAAATAAAAATGGGAAACATTTGATATTCCGTAGTTCAGTCAAAATATTGAAGAGTTACGGAGCATAGTGGAGAAAGAGGGGTCGTTTGGAATAGAAATCGATGTAGGAGAGATGGGAGGATTATCCAATGATAAATGGGTCAAAGTATAATAGTGTGTCCCATTTTTTGGTATAAAAAGGTTACATACACTTCTAATATCTTATATCTTCAGTTTGAGTCATTGATATTAATCAAACAAATTTTTTTAGACTATATATACAAAGATGTAGTGCATATACACTTTTACAAAATTTCAAAATATCATGAAGTGTTTTTAAGATTCATTTTTGAAAAATGTTTGAATTTTTTTTTACCACTTAGTGGGACAAGTGTTATACTTTGAGCCAAATGTAAGAGAAAGGGAAGAGGAAATGTTTGGGATAGGAAACTCTTATAGAGTATTGTTCGATAATATTGTGGAAGTTTCTTTGGGAAGGGAGCACTTGATAAATGAATCTTCTTTGGGGATTTTTAAAAAAGCATCTGAAAATACAGATTTGAAGTGATAAGATTCGACCCAAAGGCTTACTCGCACACCCCTCAAATGTGTGGCTTGAATTGGATTTACCAAATATACATTGTCTTTGAAGTAGACTTTGGGGGAGCATAGGAGCTTTAGTCTGCCATAGTATCATGTTCGATTTCAGGAGGTGATAACTTTAAATATATGCAAGACTTATCTCTCATGAAAAAGTAAAGACTTCACAAATAAAAATGTGAAGACTTTGGAAAATATAAGTGACAACTTTCTTAAGAGAATAAAATTTAAGGGTTATATTTTCACCATAAAATACATTCAATTCTTTTAAGTAGAATTTATCATATGTAAGATGAAAATTTGGAGTAAATATATTTTTTAATGTTTTTTTCTTTTTACTATAAACTTTATTAACATTTGAAGGATAATATTGAAAGAATAAATCTCATCAAAAAAATTTATAATAATAAGGTAGATCGTTAAATTTAATCTGTAAATACAAATGTTCACTTTTATAATTAAATATATAAATGTTTCAAAGTCAATTGAAATTTATCCATTTTCGATATGAGTGTTACTATAATGTAAGACCTTATAGCAGAAAGCGAGCAGGGATGCCCCTATCTAATTATATTGGGCTATATCTATGCCCTCTAGTCTATAGTCAAACATCCTCCTGTCTATGTCTATGTTAGGGTAGGAGCCCTCACCAATAGCTGATCAATGAATAGGGTTCGCTCACATTCATTACACCCTCACTATCCCGAAGGGAGATTCACCCCTTGGCTTCCTCACTCGACAAATGAAGGTCTCCCTATGAATGAATAACTATTGAATATTGACCCATATATCAAGATAGGGTTGCCATATCCATATTTATATATAGGGTAGGCTGCCAATTAAATTGAATACTACATTTTTCATGACTATAAATAGTCTCCCTTGATCTATCACCCCATTCCCTTGGTGCCTAGAGAGATGACATTCATATAATCTATATATGGGGGGTGGGTTTTAGGGGGTGGTTTTGGAGGGTGGATTATAGACTATAGATAATCGACCTCCAGATAGATATATAGTCAATTTCCTCCCCCTATAATCTATAGATATATAGAGCAAGGGTAGGGGTAGGGTAGGCCATTGGTCCTATCTATATATGGTGTGGCTATATATAATAGGCACCCTATAGATGTAGCAACAACCTATTATATAGAGAAAGAGGGAAACCCTCAACCTCTAGATTCGGTTGAGTGCATCATCTATTATATACATGATACAACCAATCACCTTTATCGATCTATAGGTTGTGATGCCATGTGATAATGCCTGGACCCCCTATGATAATAGTGGGGGGGTGCAATGCCCCCCACACCCCCCTTGTTGGGAAGTGGGCTACAAATTGTGTTGTAAAGGGATCCAAAATTTAACTTTGTTGACACATATCTAACAAGTAGTCTTCATGTTTCCATTTCCTTTTTTCTTCTTATCTTCACTTTGGCTTCACCATCATTATACATTCTGGTGAACTTGACTTGAATCCTATCCCAGTATTGGTTAAATTGTCCTCATGTTTCTACATTTATTTGCTTATCTTCACTTTGGCTTCATCATCATAATAAATCCTGGTGATCCTAATGTGAATCGTATCTCGTCATTGGTTGGATTGTCCTCACATTTATGCATTATTTTCTTATATTCACTTTAGATTCAACATCATAACACATTATAGTGAATTTGACGTGATGGTTGGGACCTAGCAATAACAAGCTCAAAGTTGTAACAAAAGACATCTCCTCCTACAAATCTAGGTGATGTTGAGGACCTAGTGATAGCAGCGCAAAGTTGTAACAATGCAAATAGTGGATAATGTGCTCAGTATGAAGGATGGGCATGGAGATTCCAGTTATGCTCATAATTCATCATCTCAAGTGACTAAGGGCACTATATTTGTTCATTTTTTGAAGATTTTTTAATAATTATTGTCGAATTGAATACAATGGATGTGCAAATAAATATGGTGTAAGTAGTAAAACATATTCTTGAGTGTGGCATATATGACAATATGAAGATGATGTTATTTAGTGTAACGGATTTAGGGTGTACCATAGGTAAGAATGCCCTTGTGACAACAAACACCATTGTTAAAGTTATGTAAAGCATGTACCTCTCAATGGAAATAGAGATCCTAAAAATTGAGGTTTACTTCGTTGATCTCTGATCTCTCTTCTAATGACTTCAATTCATTATTTATAATGTTGCCTCCATCAAAAAATAATTTAGCAGATGGAGATGAAGATGATAGGAAGCCTTTAGCTACAACATCTTTCTTTGATGAAATTGTCTGTGGATCATATTTCAAACATCTGTTCAAATAACATGGCTTGCATTTATGCCATTCTTCTATCAGCCTACATTCGCTTTCACAGGTACGTCATATGCATTTCCATACCTCAAAATGGTATTATACTATATGTTATCATATATAAACGATTGATCTTAACCAATACCCATAAATTGGTGATTTGATACAATTGTAAGTATGTTGACTTATGATTTGATATAATTGTAAGTTTATAACCATGTTGAAGGCAAAAGATCTCCCGCATGGAGCGGTAGTCGTGTTTATGTATCTAGTGAGGTTAAATAGGAATTTGGATGTACCTTTCTTGACCAAATTGAAAAAGCGTGACTACATTCTTACGAGACAAGGCAGAAGAGATATTTGTGGGAGAAGGCAGGTTGATAGCCTGGTAAGTCATAAATATGGCACCCACATAATGGAGGACTAAGGTATCTTAAGAGATATGGCTCATTACTTAGAATATGAATTTGAGGAGCTATTCAATGAGGTATAAACCCATACCTTCCCTACAACTTATTCTCAAAGATTTTTTTAGTTTTATTGCTTCAAAACATGTGGGTGTTTCAGTTACTTTTGTTATGTGTATACAATGGCATGGTATTATTGAAAAAGAGAAATGAGAAACATTCAATATCCTGTGATTTGGTCAAAACCTTGAAGATTTGAAAAGCATAGTGGAGATAGAGGGGTCATTTGGGATAGAAAGTGATGTGTGGGAGATGGGAGGATTATCCAATGACAAATTTAAGAGAATGGGAAGAGGAATGTTTGGGATAGGAAATTATTATAGAGTATTGTTTGAGATTATTATGGAAGTTTATTTGGGAAGATAACACTTGATAAATGAATTCTTTTTTGAGATTGCAAAAAAAACATCTGAAAATATAGATTTGGGGTGATAAGATTTGACCCAAAGACTTTACTTGCACACCCCTCAAAAGTGTGGCTTGTATTAGATCTACCAAATATACATTGTCTTTGAAGTAGACTTTGGGGGAGCAAGGTAACTTTGGTATACCATAGTATCAGGGTCGATTTTAGGAGGTGATGACTTTAAATATATGCAAGACATATCTCATGAAATAGTAAAGACTTCACAAATAAAAATGTGATGACTTTGGAAAATATAAGTGTTGACTTTTTTAAGAGAATAAATTTTAAGGGTTAAATTATCGCCCTAAATACATTCATTTTTTAAGTAGAATTTATCATATGCAAAATGATTTTTTTATTTTTTATTTTTTTATATGCCTACAGGCATTACATGGAATCACTGAATTACATAGAATGTTGGCATCTTTAATCATATTTTTGAAATAATCATATAGCAGATTTACAATGTTGAGTAAGCATATATCTAAATCAGTGAGTTCCTTTGGTTAAGCAGCCACGAGTAAGGGGCATCCACGTCGTCAAATATTATTTTTAATGTTTTTTTCCTTTTACTATGAACTTTACTAACATTTGAAGGACAATATTGAATAAATAATTCTCATCAAAATATTTTATGAGATGAAGGTAGATCATTAAATTCAATTCCTAAATAGAAATGTTCACTTTTGCAATTAAATATATAAAAGTTTTAAAGTCAATCAATTTCTATCCATTCTTGATGCAAGTGTTACTATAATGTAATACCTTAAAGCAGATGGTAGGCGAGGATGCCCCTATATAATTACATGGAGTTATATCTATGCCCTCTAGTCTATAGTCAAGCATCCTTTCGTCTACTTCTATGTCAGGGTAGGGGCCCTCATCAGCAGCCGATCAGTGGATAGGGTTTGCTCACATTCGTTACACCCTCACTGCCTTGAAGGGATATCCCCCTCAGCTTCCTCACTCTACGAATGAAGAACTATTATTTCTTGACCTATATATCTATATAGGGTTGACATATCCATATTTATATATAGGTTAGGTCACCAATGAAATTGAATACTACACTACACATGACTATAGCTAGCCTTCCTCGATCTATCACTCTATTCCCAAGGTGCCTAGAGAGATATAGGTGGGTAGGGGTGAGGGACAAACTATAGATAGTCGACCTCCAAATAAATATATAGTTGAGTTCCTCCCCCAACTATAAGTTATGGCTATATAGAATAGGGGTAGGTGTAGGGTAGGTCGTCGGCCTTATCTATATATGGGGTGGCTATATATAGTTGGCACCCTATATATATGGCGACAACCTACTATATAGAGAAGAGGGAAACCCTCAACCTTTAGATTCGGTTGAGTGCATCATCTATTATATACATGATACAACCAATCATTTTTATCGATTTATAGGTTGTGATGCCATGCCATCTATTTGTGCATGCATTTACTCTCATGAATAGTAGATAGTCATTGACCCATAAAGATAAATGGGACCACATTGTATACCATACACCATCTAATTAAATTATTATATAATTTTCTTAAACATTATTCTCTCCAAACTTTGACTCATTACATATAATATCTTTAAAATTTTGGCTTTTTAATAAACAAAGTTCTAAAATATAAAAGAAAAAGTATTTGGTTAGTAAATTTAATTAAAATGAGATTTCACTTGCAAGTTAGTTATTTCATATAGTAAGGTTGAAATTATAATATTTAGAACTATTTTAAGTAACTAGATCCATTAAAGTCGGAATTAATGAAATTAGAAGTTGAAAATCTATAAATTAGAATTTAATATTTTCTCTTTACTTATATTTTTTTATACACCTAAAAATGGACTCTTAAGTATTTGCTAGTAATAAAACTGCATTAATTATAGTGTATTTTTCTATTTATTGACAATTGATCTAAGTTAGATGTTATTAACTCATTTGTCATGTTTCCACGATGTCTCCCTCTTCTTCTAGCACCCTCTCTTATTCCTCTGTTTCAAAATTTTGTTACATTGTTTTAAAAGTTTAGCACAAAACATGCCTTCTCCTCTTCTACCACCTTCAGGTATTTCTTTCCTACCATCATAATCACTCTTGTGCAAAGATTAATATTGCACTCCTCTTCTTTGGTATTTAACGGATTGAGGGTGAACTTCTTGCCATCACTCTTTCGTCATGCACAACCTTTCTATTGTACTATCAGGGCCTACCCAAGAGCACATGACATACATCCATTGGCATCACATCGCACCATACCTCATCTTGATATGTGTCTATGTTGAACTTCACAAGGCTTTCCTATTTACCAACACCTAATGACCCTTCTGCTGCCACAACACCTTGTATGGGTTTGGATGTAACTCCTTCCTCAAACCCAATTTTTCTACCATCTTGTATGAGGCCAAATTGTCCGTACTATTGTTAGCCACAACCACCATGTAACATTTGCTTCCCAACATACAAGGATCTTCCTTTGCATCAGTTCCTTATTTTCCTTCGACGACTTCAATAAAATGTGTTTCATCATGAGTGTTTCTCTATGCTCTAGTTCTTCCAAGTGATCTATCAATCAGACATATTTTTCATCTGCGTGTTGAACATATGCCCTGGCCTCAGACCTTTTGCTACTTCCCCCTCATGCCTATGGATATTCAAATGCTTGATGTCTAGATTATTTGTATCTAAAACATATTCTTGGGATTCTCTTCCCCTTCCTTAGCCAAGTCTACCTTGCCCTCAAGATGATTAAGACGTACTCGCTCAAGCATTCTCTTTCTTAATTCCATGTGCTTCTTCTTGCTCTTGTGCATGCAATCTATGTGTTGCTCTATTCTTGCCTTGCCTATGCAAGTTACTTCCTGTGTTGTCTCATCCTCTTCACACAAATCTCCCCTTTCCTTGCGTTTTGTTTTGTTTTTTGTGCTACAAGTTTTCTTTCACCTTAACACAAACTAATAGGCCTCCTCCATAATCTATATTTGTGTTAAACTTATCTCCTCTTGAATGGATAATTTCAACCCATTCAAGTAACTCGCAACCTTCAATTATTCAACTTCACTTTGATCTGATCTAATGGTTATATGATAAAACTCCTCCATGTATTCTTTAATAGATAGATCCCTTTGCCTTAAGTTATGCAATCTCTTAAACGGTTTCATCTGATAGTCTTTGGGTATAAATAACCTTTTAGTTTCGTAACCATTTAATCCCACTGGGTTATCTTCTCCTTGTCTTTCATGCACCATTGGTTTAACACCTCCTTCCACCATAGCGTCGCATGACTTTTCAATTTGGTATGTGCCACCTTTACTCATTGTGGGTCCCTAACATCATCGAACTCAAAGTGTTCCTCTATGTCTGTAATCCAATCAATGAGCTCTTCTAGGTTCAAACTCCTTGAGAAGCATGGTACCTCCACCTTCATGCCTCGTCCTATCCATGAGATAACTCTTAAGAGTTTCTCCTCACTTGCATCCATGTGCACCTCGTTGTCTTCATCTCCTCTTGTGTCCTCAACATGTTCTTCCTCAACATTGCTCTTGTCATCCCCTACCTCGAATCCATGTCTTCGATCCTATTCAATAGCCTTTAATCATCATTACATGACATGCATCATATCCAAGAATTCATCAAACCTTCCAACCACATCGACTGCTACCATGCTTTTACCAACAACTCTCCTAGGTGGCATCTTTGCTTCCTCACTTGACCTCCTACTTTTGCCCCTTGTTCTCTATGCACCTTCTTCCCAATGGAGAACAACACTCACTAACTGCCACATGTTAGGCACTCTACTAACTTCCTCCCACTTGCTTAAATCTCTCCCACTTGCAGGGATTTAACCGACTCTCTGCATTCCACAAGGTTTGAATGCTTCTCTGATGTTCGTTGATGCAATCGTAGTCAAGGGTCCCAATGAAGGGATGGTAAATAACATGACCTAACTTGTTTTCAGCCACTCAAAACATGAAGCAAATTTCTTTTTGTATTAAGCAACAAAACATATTACATAAGTTTCCCCAAGCTTGAGTTAATAGGGTTGTTGGGCTATTACTACATATACAATGCTTGAGGCTACGAGCCTATTCTCTTCCTCTCCCTCTAACTCTCTCTTTCTTCTATCTGTAAATAAATAGAGTCCCCCTACGAGTTTTAACCTCTCTTCAAAATGACCCCAATGCATCCTTTCATAGGCCATGCAATGTACTTACGTGGCAAAAGCATCCATGTAGATTGTCGCTAACAATTGTGCATCTCAGAGTTTCTAGATGTCCCTTTCATGCAATTGTCAATAACCTTTAATGATTGCAATACTGTGCATGGCACCCCTGATGTGCGTAGTTCAACAAGCCTATCATAGGCTCCTATAAGTTCACACCATCCAATGCCCAATTGTATGTTAAAGCAAATCAGTTGGTAATTACTTTTATCATTCTTGCCTTTTGCCTTTACGACGATTCATCTTTCATGCCTCTAACTAGGACTTAAGTGGATTTTCATAGGTCCATAAGTGTCATAGTCAAACCAGGGTAACTGAGGAAAGATTGCACTACACCCTTTCCATTTGCACGTCTTTACTTCAACAATTCCCACAAGCTTGCATGCCCCATTTGTCATGCAAACCAACTTCGTTTCAATGTGTTCCCTATATGTTGATCAAGTTCCTCTCGTGCGTGCCAAATATATTCATTAATTCCACATGTGCATCGGAGTCTTTGTGCACCCACGTGCTTGGTCGTCAAAACTTAATTTATGCACTTGTTTTTTAAATGTTTATGCGTTTGCGCATCCCTTTCTAAAATTGGACTTAGGAATGCCCTTGGTCATGCAAGATTACCTTTGTTCATGGGAAGCTCTTGCATCAAATGGCTTAGGGTAGATTTGTACATGTAGGGCTCGCTAAGATACTTCAAACATAGGCCAACCCTAGAGAAAAGTGACAAGCAGTAATCAAGTTGTAGGGAATCAAGGCAAAGGTCAAAATCAATGAACAGTGATTAAGTTGAACAAAGGTTGTCTAACTAAGATCTTGATGCTTACAACTAACAAATCTAAGGTGTTCCCTAGAAAATCTAGATAAATCAATGTCAACGGGAGTTTAGCGTGCACTTAAAGTGTTTGAAAATAGCTAAATGTACACAAATGGACCAAGTATGGTAAAGCATTGCAAAGACACGATAGAAAAGGGTCTTTTACCAAAATTATGTGATCTATGTTATTATTATTGTCATCTTCCATATCCTTTAAATCTTCAACAATACCCACTTATAAAATGTCGCATCTGAAATTGTTGTTGTTTCTCCTTGATCTTCCAACCCTTCTAAAGTAAATAAAATATCTAGAAAAATAGCATTGGCATATCCGTTGTTGAGTATTCCTTATTACTCATACCACTTAACCCGGTATTAAAAGAGGGCACATATTGGAATGATTTCTCCTCTATATTAAAATCAGTGTTAATAACTCCTAAGATAGAAGGGTTTCTCCTCTATAAAATAAATGATCGGAGTATTGAGACATCATGGATAAACATTGAATAACTTAAAATCAAACATCCAAAGTAAAATTATTAACAACCTTTGGAGCCAACTACCCTAACAAAAATAAATAAATCTATAAGCACCATACATTTTCAGACTTTCTGTATCTATATATCCTGCATCAGAATATATACATGAAATCTATACGCAGCTACTTATTTATATTTTAAAACATAATGTACATGAAATCTATATATTCTGCATCATAGCAGAAATTTTTGAGATCTTTTTTACGATGCATAAATGAATTAGCCTAGTGTAAAAGTGTATCTTGCTTTTAAATCAAACATGTTAAGCATGTATGAAGACCAATAGATATTTCCTTTGTTCACTGGTTACATAAAAGCATGTAATAGTGCCACTTATACATGGTGGATGGTGGAATAAAGAATAATTTATGAACTATGGCTACTGATAAATGGATTATAATAGGGTCCTACATTTACAAATATGGATCTGAATGAATTCAATGGACAGATCTCACTCACACCAGGAAAACCCAAATGAGGGAGACTGCGGGTAATATAACCATATCCAATGCTCTTGCTTGCTAGTAACTCCAGACCCCACTAAAACTCTGCCAAAGGTAATGTCCACTGCACTTTACAGATTGAAACAGGTGGCATATAATAGTATACTGCATTCTGAAATACTATGCTCATGGTGGAGTTGGAATGCATAGATATAATGGTGCATAGTTTTCTCAATGGAAAGAGATCACATCCACCTCTTCCGCACTTTACTGTCTTTTGACTTGTTAATCTGATTGTTTCTAGTATTTCGCAGTACTTCTTCAGCCTCTGTAGACCTTCTTAACTTCAAGTTTGAATTAGTGTCTACTCCAGAAAGAACATTGCTGCTTCTGGAACTCTTTATTTTCTGTGAGCATGAAGAGCCTGACTTTGTATTTTCATTTGTATACCTTACATCAACACCGTTCTTCCACAGACTGTCCCTTGTCCGTGATGACTCAGTTACATTTACCTTGGCCTCCCTTTTGAATTTTACAGAGGTAGGTGATGAACTTCTGCTAGTTCCAGCCGATGACAACCTTCTTAATCTTCCAGAAGTAGGCGATGAAGTTCTGCTGTTTCCAGCGGACTCCCTTCTGAATCTTCCAGAAGTGGGCGATGAAGTTCTGCTGTTTCCAGCGGACTCCATTCTGAATCTTCCAGGAGTAGGCGATAAAGTTCTGCTGTTTCCAGTAGACTCTCTTTTAAATCCCCCAGAACATGAGCTTGTATACCCACCTGCAACTAAATCCTGATCTAGAGTCAAACACTTAATTTGAAAACCATTAATCTTGTCAGTAGTATCAGGGGACGAAGGTATGTCCATGTCAAAAAGAAAATTGGTTGACATGACTGGAGGAATAGAAGATTCATTGTTCAAAAGTAAAGAGGGTGGTATCTTAAAATTCATTAGCTGTGAAACCTGTAAAATGACAAGGTGTGAAGTTAGCATCTATGATGGGATAACAAGAAATTCAATCCAAAAGCAGATGAAATAGCAGGACAGACAAAATTAGGATGGACTGTAACATATAACTGTTTCACCTTCTCTTCTAGACAAGCCACATCCTCTTTCAGTCTCCGGATAGTAGAATTCTTTTTCTTACAGGCTTCTTCCACCATGCTTAGTCTCTATCCACAAAAAGAGTAATGGTAAGCAAGAATTGTCATGAAGTCCAATTCAAAAATTTTGGAAGAAGCATAAAATGAAATATGATGCAGAACCTTGCCACTTGCATCCTTTGATCTCTGTGCTGCCAAAGTCATCTCCTTTATGATAGCATCTTTCTGCTTGCAATCTTTTTGCAGACGAGCAATCTCCTCTTCTTTTGCTGCAAGATTCAACTGTGATCCAGAAAAATGTCATGATGAAAGGAGAGCTGACTTGCTTCGATAAGTTTTATTATAAGATGTCAAGTAAAACCACCCTACAACTGTGAATAAGATCGACAGAAGCATGATCCCCAAGCTGTAACAAAAGACAGCTGGCAGGCTTTGATAAGTTCTAATAAAAACTATCAAGCAAACCTACCTGACAACTGTGAATGTGGTCAACTGATGTGTGATCCCCAAGCTGTAATTTCTCTACTAAGTCCTCTACGTACTAAGATAATGTGCGATCCCTTCAATATGAATTATCATGAACATAGTAGTCATG
Organism: Torreya grandis; assembly: GCA_037957365.1. Lineage (NCBI taxonomy): Eukaryota > Viridiplantae > Streptophyta > Pinopsida > Cupressales > Taxaceae > Torreya > Torreya grandis. Next base: position 1,155,741 of record JARHVA010003243.1, read on the forward strand.
TTCAAGAGAAAAAAATGAAATCAGTGAGGCAGTTGACTCAGGATATGAACCATAAAACTCCAATGTAAAGTCTATTTTCTTGATACACGTACATGTCATCTACAGAGCATCCAATCTTTTTCAATTTCATGTTTTCAGTTGTATGGAGTGAGTTAGAGAAATGAGGTCACATTCAGTGACAGAATTGGTTTAAATGGGATTAAAGAGTTGGCTCAAATGATGAATGGTTTTAATAACATCCACGAGGGACCAATGCACAGAAACCAAAAGGAAGCAAAGACTATACAATCCCTGCCATCTGTGAACAATGATCAAATCCCGCATATCGCAGAACCCTTTCTTTCATGAGGCTGGACCTACTACTGTTGATTTTGGCCAGAAACTCCCATCTTTGTTAATCTAGCCTCCTCAAATAGATCAACTTTACTTTTAAACATGGGACCTGATTTTACTATTTTTAGATTTATTTATGGATGTTAGGTGTTTTGGCTAATGGCTATCTATCATCCATTTCCTGATAAAGACCACATTTAGTCAGACAAGGGTCTGTACAGAAAAAAAAAGTTTTTACCCTGCTCTTCCAACCAAGAATTATTTTTAAAGGTAAAATTTCCCAAATACCTGATTGTGGATTCCCTGCTTAATAGCCTCAGCTAGCTTTTCTTCTGCATCTTTTCTCTTTTCATCACATACTTTAATATACTCCTTAAGCCTTCCCAACTCAGACTCCATGTTAGCTACCTACACAGAAGGAAATTACTTACATCCACTTTCAAAGTAGTATTATTGACGAAAGCTAATTATAATATTTAGTAAATTGGTATAATTAAAACACACTTTTGCTGCAGCAATTTCCAGTTCACCAAGCAGTTTTTCTACAACAGATTCCTGGGGACCATCTTTGGACCCAGAGTTTTGTGTATCAAGAGGTGCAATGATCTTGTCCACAGTTTTCTTCACTGCAGCCACTATAGCAGAAGTTGCATCAACTTCAACAGAAGGCCAAATATTTTGTTCAGAAATAGACGCAATAGAGGTGCAATCTGACATATCTGATAATCGGCGTTCCTCTTGTTCTGTTGCAGCCACTGGCAACTTAAAAAAATATCCGTCTTCCTCCATTTCATTTTGAATATTTGGCAGGAAATTTTCTTCAAAAGCATGTTCCTGCATGTGCAGCCACTGCTTCCATGCCTGAGCATCAAACTGTTTTGATGGAAAAAACATGGAGCTCTCCGTTTTTGCCTGAAGAAATAAAGAAAAAAATCAAAATCAAAGAAAAAAGCTTATAGAGATAAGTATGGCATAAACCATGTGTTCAGAATTTTGTGTTGGGTATATTGTAACCTCCACAATTCAGATTAGACACCTTATCAAGATAATGGTCCAGTTCAGAAGGAGAAATATCAACAGAACACAAAGCTTCAGGCAAAAGGGTGTGCCACATGTCAAACAAGGACATTTGGAGAGAAGTTATTTGTGCAGAAGCCTGCTCCACTGATAGTTTTAAATTTCCAAGGGGAAACCCTGCATTTAATAGAAGCAGAAAATAAATGCATTCTTCAAACAAAGAACTCTTACAAATTTCAAAAGAGAAAATTTCTTGATATTTTAACCTTCAGCTTTGTTCTGTATTCCTTCATGCCTCTGTACCGCTCCATAGCTCTCCAAGCCTTCAACCTGAAAGTAAGTCCGTTCAATGTTTTTGGTTAATTTATTACTAGTCGCAGAACCTTTAATATAATCCAAATTTTGAAAGGGCCAACATTTCCAAACATCAATCAAAGAATTGTCAGTCCTCACAAAATCAAATATTATCATTGGACCAATCAAGGAGGTCGTAACCTTTTCTAGAACTGAAGTAAATGCAGCCATGACATTAGATGCTTCCTTCTCTAATATGCATTCTGTCCTCCTCTGTCAAACAACATGTCAAGCCATGATCAGGAGTCAATTCGAACGTGTCCATTGCAAGGTGTTAATTTTTAAGATATAAGCACTCGAACAACCTTACCTTCAGTTCAATAATGGTAGCAGCACACGGTGCATGAGAAGAATCAAACGAATTTCTCTCTGATTCCCCTGTTTTCACCTTACAATTCCCTGAGCCATCTTTACTTCCTTGTCCACATGACTCCCAACCACAAGTAGTCGTCAACCCATCAATATTGATATTATCATCATGTTCTCTAACTCCATCTCCACTCTCCTTATTCTTTTCTCTACTGCTTGACTGATCCTGCAAGAAAAAAATCCTCTCCCACAAATCATTCATCTTATGCCGCATAACATCCAATGCTTGATCCTGCAAAAGCACATACAAAAATTGAGAGAAATAAAACAATAAAGCAAAAAGACAGGAAAACAAGATTTCCAATCAGAATCAAGAGATTGGTCAACAACCAAAAGATGGGGATATTGGTTAATGTTTACTTATAATCCCATCAATGAAGAGAACATCTTACCACAAGCATTATGTATGTGTCTGTCCATATGCGTAGATACATGTTCGCATCACACCTAAATGGACAAATGTTAGCATCCATGAACTCAGACTCAGGAACAACTCGGTAAGCCCTAGAGTAGAAGTTGAACTCAGGACTTGGAAACGATTTAGCAAACAGCTAAACAGTATCTCTGCGAAGAGTTGACTAGTGACAATTCTGATTACCAAACTTAGAATTATTATGAAATTTCGTGATTAGTTTTGACATGGACTTTACTCAATCGGAAACTCGGCAGTAACTCGGGAAAGTGTTGACTCTTCTCTTTTTTGTCAAAGTCATGTCAAACTTAGGAGTCCTTGGTGATCAGGGAAGAGTATTGAGTTACAAGATGTGATTTGTGAGGGATGAAATGATATGTGAGATCAAAATAAGGGTAAAAATGAAGAACACATTACAAGATGTGATTTGTGAGGGATGAAAAGATATGTGAGATAAAAATAGGGGTAAAAATGAAGAACACACTACACATGCTTGCAAAAGACTCGGTTAGAGAGTTATAGGGGGTTGGAGGTGGCTTTTTTATATAATTTGGTGTTTTTATTGAGTAGAGAGGAATAGAGAAGTCAGAAAGATGAAGAGTGAGTTGAAGGAGCTGAGCATAATCGACAAGCTGTAATTGTTTTTCTCATGTTTTAACGAGAAGAAAACTTGCTTCCTTTCCCCTGTTCTAGACTCTATATTTTTTTACTGCATATGTTGCTGTGTTTGGGGGTTGTTTGTATGAAAGTTGCAGGGCTGTCCCAGCTTGTGGAAGAGGCTGCACAAAAGGTTCCCCAGAACTCTACTACCACAAGGACATTCACAGGTTTGACAGCTGTCAAATTGTTAAAATTGAGGCAGTTTTAACTGTTTATTTTCTCCAGTTGGGTGTACTTTGGAGCAGTAAACCACAGCAGTGACCTTGGATCAGCTCTTGGAACAAGGCTACTGTAGTTGCTGCATCAGCTGGGCATTGAATAATATTTTGTGGGATGAAATACCTGTCATAGGTATTGTGTTCAAGCTTCAAAGGGAATGCTTGGAATGTGAATTCAGAGTGCGTAAGAAAGTAGTAGTGCAGAAAAAGTTGAGTCAGTCCTTCATTGGACCCACCATTATTATGTAGATGGTATCGAAGTGGGTGTAACTTGCCTAATTGAAGAGAGTGAGAAAACATCTTCCAGCAAGAGAGTGTCCAGTAGAAGGTGTGTGTTATAAACTTATATGCAAAGAATTGTTCTCCACCTTGCATTGGTGGGTAAACTGAAGCTCCAAGTAGAGGCCAGTGTGTGTCGAAAGAGTAGAAAGATCCTCCACTGCGTGAATAGTGGGTAGAGGGTGCATGAGGTTTCTCCATCTTGTATAGGTGGGTAGAGATCAAAGAGTTGAAAAAGATCCATCTTACATTAAATTGTCAAGAATACATTTTCCAAAAAAGTGATATTTTTGGAGACTGTTCTCGTAAAGCAGATTGAAGGCATTTATAAATTAAATGCTAACTGCATTGTTCTCACAAACATTATCCAAAAAAATATCTAAGTTCATTTGGAAACAGTGCATGCTAGAATATTTGTTCTAATCATGAAACAGCTCTGTAGATTTCAAAATAATTCCCATCTACAAAAGCACCATTATTTATTAAAAAAATATTTAAATTTTTTTTAAGACAAAAATGTTTTGACTGCCATTACAATGCCTGTTTTAGTGCGATTGTTGGCTAGCATTACAAGGCATGTTTAGCATTACTACCCAAAAACAAACATTTTACCAAAAAATTATAGAAACAGGTCATAATGACAAATAGTCTAGATCTTAAAGGAGAGATATTACCCAGCCTGACCTGCATATCTCTCACTTGCAAACTGTCACCAATAACATGGGAACCCTTGCTAATGTTTATTGTCCACCGTTGGCCTATCTGCTTTTATCATGAAGCGACGCCATGGAACTCAAAACACCTATCCAAACTACATAATTTTATTTTTATTTTTATTTTTTTTAAATCTGCATATTCAATTATTTTATTTTTAAAACACTGAAGCCCAGGGACAGTCCTCAAGTATGTATGCTTTCCAACTTTACAATGCCTGCTTATTTAAATGCTTTAAAACTATTATTGCTTCAAATTATGAGAAATAGAATCCACCCATAAAATACAATTTAAAATAAAAACTCACTGCCTTGCTCTAACAAGAACAAAAAAAAATAAACTCAATCATAAACAGGGAATTTAAGTAGATTTAAACTTGTCCCTTAATTTCCGTGCTATAGGGATGGGCTCTATCTTAGGTTGGAGTGGACCCTGGTGGGTAGTATGAAACTCTGATCCAGGGCTTCATTAATAATGACCAAAAAAAACTCGATTCACTGGGCAAACTAATAACAAATAAAATCTATATCTTAAAGAGAAGGAATTGCCCAGCTGCAATGGATGCAGATCTCAGTGGCGATTGTCTCCTATACCATGGGAACTCCAGCCACTGTTTGATGTGCATTAAATGCAATCCAGGTGATCTTCTTTGATCATGAAACAGAGCTGTTAAATTCAATACACTTCCCATCTGTGAATGTACACAGACATTCAAGTCGAATATTAAGAAACATTAAAAGTTGACTCCAGGGTGGAATTATTTGAAGAGGTTTGGAATAAAAAGGTTGGGGGAGATGTTAACCTAAATTAGTAAAAGAAAGGACAGCATTTTTAGAGATACATCCTGACTTGTGAATCTTTGAATGATTGAGACAGCGGGTACAATCTGTGGTCCCATAGACCATTAGATCTCATGAAAATAATTAAAATCATTTCATTTCATCAATCAAAACACTATTAACTTATTTAAATGTGTCTTCATGATGAATCATTCCATCAAAAACTACATATATAGGTTAGAAGTCCCATCATTCATTTGTAGCACCCCTTAAGGCATGCACTCTGTGAGATTCAAGTTTGAACTATGGACATTTTACTCCAAGTTTGAAACTTATGCATTTCTCAATTTTGCAACTGTTTGTTTCATTCCTTACTAGAACATTTCCGCATTTTTTTGGCCTCCCGAACGCATCCCTGACGATGAATTCATTTGAAAGGACGATGAATTATCGACCAAAAACCACATACATTTGTCATTTCCAGAAACATTCGTCTAATTATTTAAAATTTTCCGAATCAATCTACATATGTAGTAATCCTTTAAGTAATGTATGGGAGTCTTTTAGCCTCAATCAAAGCCTGGTAAGGCTTCATCTTCCAAAACAGTTCTGTTCTTTGGATGGCAAATCTATCTAATTCTATAGATTTCAGTATACAGGTGTGGACCCCATTAGATCCCCATTTTAAATTTGAAAATGCACGCGTTGGACAACTTAAAAATGCAGCTTAAAAACATCATTTTAAATTAAAAGCTGTCTGCATTGATCTGAAAAATTAAGCGCGTACAAAAACAGGGGATTTTGATAATATTCAAAAAAAATGAAAAATCAAATTATTACGCACCCGGTCATGGAGGGAGCGTTGGAGGAGCTTAAGTTCATCCCCGCGCTTAGAATTTGCAGCTGCAGCAGCTGCCACAGAAACAATCAAAATCCTCTGAAGCGGCGACAACGATTCCCATGTGGTCACCTGCTCGGCCTCCAAATTCCCCCCAATTATGTCCACAGACGTGGCAGAATCTACATCCACCAAACATCCGTCAAGTGACAGCAACCCAGAACAATCCTGACCACTTCTATCATCGCAAAACCGCTTTTCCTCAACAAACCCACTGTACATGGAAATAACCGCCGACCTCCACATAGCGTCCTGAGACCGCAGATGGTCGGAAATTCTAGTCGGAAACCGCTTCATTCGACTGCGCCTAAGCGTGGAGCCCCTGCAAGTCCCCGAGCGCGGTTTCATCGAAACCATTATGCTCTGCTCAAAAGCCATCTTCTCATCTTCAAAACCGCTTTCAGAAAACCGCGCGGCATCATCGTCATCCGCACAACCCGCTATCCTCTGCAGCTCGCCCGGGCAGAGCGTATTGCGCCTCTGCAGGTGGTTTTCCTGAGCGATATTTACGTCCATGGTGGTTTTTGCATCCTAAGAATAAGGATGCCTTTCATTTGAATCTGAAAAAAAGCGGCTCATCTCAGCCTCTGTATTTATTCATTCAAAGTCGACCACACAGATAGACCACTGTGTAAATTTAGACATTTGGTTTTGTTTTACAAGCAGACAAAATGTATTTGGTGGGGAAAGCCTATTTTGAATTCGGAGGAAAGGCTCGGCAAGGACGCCGTGAAATGGCAGAGTACGTAACAAGTTAGCCGTAGCTAAAGTTATAGTAAGGTTGGAGATATATTTAGAATGTGAATCTGTGTAGTCGTTTGAAATGGAGCGCTATCCGCAAATTATTATTCATGACCGTTGCTGCCAACCATTCCTGTCAGTGTGATTTTTTTTACGTCGGGGAAAAAACAATTGTTGGTGCCTCGTGGTTTTCTGTTTTGGAGTCTGGTTCCGGGCATTTCGGGATCCACGTAGACTCGATTACAGAACATAAATGGAAAAAGCTTTTCGATTTTTTAAAATTACTCTTTCATATTATATTTCGAAAATCTTTGTCCACGACTTTTCGGAATCTGTGTGGAAGAAGGTGCCCCCGTGAAATTTGAATTTGAATTTTTTTACCAAAAAAGATTAAAAAAATAATAATAATAATAAACGCTGTAAATTCGAGTAAAGTCAAATATATTTGTCAAATTTGCTCAAAAAACAGAATAAGATACCTTGGATTTTGGAAATCTATGAGGAGTTGGAGCAAACCCTTATCGGTGGTGGTTCCATGGATTCATGAAGTAATTAAAATTATTTTATTTCATTGATTAAACTGGTAATTATTTTATAGAAGGTATTATTATTCTTACTCTTATATTTTAAGTGGTTTGATGCAATTTATTATATTATAAAATTTTGAATAATAGAATTTTTTCATAAATTAATTTATGAGGAGGGATAAAGATTGTAAATTTTTTGATATTTACATATTAATTAAATTAATTTATTTATTTTATTTTTTACAAATAGTATAGTAATATTGAAATTAATTATGAAAGAATAATACGATTGGGAGAAGAGAGAATCGTTCTGTTAGGGTTTCATGGTTTACGATTTTATGCTTGCGTCTTTAGTTCATCTTGTCCACACCATTGGTTTTGTAGAATTTTCTAAGGTTGTAGTGCATTAACTATACTCGGTGCATCGCCCTTCGGGTGGGCAGGCCCTTTATTTATAGCTTCTTCGTGCTTCACTGCATATGTTGATGCAGGAGTCGGAGCTAATGGTGCCCAAGCGAGCTCGAAAGTTTGTTCTGAAGGTCTATGATGAGGTAATCCCTCAGCGCCCCCTCCACTCTAGAGGTAAGCATTTTTATTGTTGTTATTGAATAATGTTGCAAATGGTATGAAAAATATTCTATTATTACTTACTTTGTTGGTCGTATCTCCTCGGAGGATTACTTCTATAACTGGCTCTACAACCATTGGGAGCCTCTGGGCATCCATGTCTCTGGAATCTAAAACCTTACCAAAGGTTTTTTATTGTTTACCTTTAAGGAGCCCTCTAAGACATAATTTATCCTTACGAAGTCCATTGTTTGGTTCCTTTGCAACTAACTTATGATTCAATCTACCTCATCCTGTGACTTTAAAGTTTCTGAGAATGTCACCCTTCATGTCCTGTCTGGGTTGAGCTTTTCGGTATGTCAGTTCACATTTAGGCTTTCATACCCCAAATTATCGCTCTCATAGGATATGTTGTTATGATTGAACCAAATAGGTGGTTTTCCTCTTGCCCTAACAAGTGGGTCTATGTGGAGGTTGACCTCTCCAAGGAGTTGAAGGAGATCATAGAAATCCAAGTTTTAGAGACTTGTGGTCACAAAAGCTTGTTTACTTCAACCTTCCCAACGCTTGCCTCCGTTCTCATGCTTTGGACCACTATATCAAGGATTATCCTCGCATGGGTCGTCTCAAGCCTCCTCATACCGAGAAGCCCAAACCGATAGACTAAAGTGATGGTTGGACCGTAGTGCATTTTGAGAGGTCGTTGGGCCCTAAGCCACAAAGCCCACCCTAGTTGTCACCTTAGGATGGTTCTTCTCTAGTTATCAAATCCTCTCAGGGGATTTCTCTGTTATCCCTTACCATTTCAGTTCCTTCCAACCCATAAAGCATTTCTCTAGTTTCCTAGTATACTAAGATGTTCGTTGTTGAGGTTCTTTTAACCAGTGGCTCTTTTTCCTAGCAGTCTTGCAGCCCACCTCGTAGGGGCATAAACTCTCCATGAGAAGAACACAAATCCAAACACCGTTTCATTACGATTGACAAAAATTCATGCCCTCACCAACACAATAGCTTTGTAGTGTTGGCAAATTTTGAGGATGGACAAGGGGAACTTACCACCCTTCCCTATGAATGTGTTATCATGGAATGTTAGGGGTCTTACAAAGGCTACCCACAAATACTCTATGCATGTTGCTTATTAGCAAATTAATTTTTCAGATGTTATATATCTACAGGAAATTAAAGTGTCTGGCTTTCTCCTTCAAATGTCTTTGTGAAGCATTTGGCATGATGCCACCTAGATCACCACCTTACATGAGGCGGGGCGTGACAACACTTGTATTTTAGTTGCCCCTAATGTTTCTCCTAGCATTATTGCCACGAGGGAGGACCCATCACATCAAGTAGTCTAGATTGTTCTTGACATTGATGGCCATTCATTTGGCATTCTCAACATCTATGCTCCCAATGATGGCCCTGATCACTCCTTGTTTTGGTGATCTTTAGCAGATGAGTTGATTTTTGCCACGTGGCTAGTGTGTGAAGATTTCAATATGATTGAAAACCCCCAAGATAATGTTGGGGCCCTTCTCATGTGTTGTTGTGTTGGTGAATGCGAGGCTTGGTATTATTTTAAAAATAAATGGGGTCTAAGAGACCCTCTCCTCCAGCGGTCGACATATAACCCACATCTTAGTTTACATGGTCTAACTACCAATCTAGGGATCACCACATGCTCAAATAGCTCAACTACTTTATGGTGTTAGAGTAAAATCATTTTTATTTTTCCAACATTGATGGCTAGCCTATCAATGTCCACTCTGGGATTATTTTGTCAAACAACTCCCCTATTTCTTACAAGGTGGAATGGACCTGAAGGTAGTACAATGTGTCATGTAATCAATTTATCCTCAATACTTATATGTTGCATCACACTAGAATAATTTGAATCATCGAGTAAATTTGTAACCTCGCCCTATGGCCCCCATATGCCTATTTCATACAAGGTGGAATGGACCTCAAGGCAATACAATGTGCCGCATAATTAATTTATCGTCAATACTTATATGTTGTGTCACACTAGAATAATTTGACTCATCAAGTAAATCTGGAACCTCACCCCATGGCCCCCATATGTCGCTAGATGGATTGAGTGGTGGAATGAGGTCATTTTGTGCACCACCTCCTTCCTCCACCACCATGGGAAATATGTCACCCAAATCCCAAAGCGCTCAAAAGAGGCCACACTCAATGAGTTCAAATGGATCTCTAGCTCCCTCAACACTGATCATTTCAATGTACAGTTATAATGGCTTGCATCTTCTCTCAAACACCACCTTAAGGTGGCAGACAACCATACGGCCAAAGGCACCCAGCTCTGCGCTCGACTGCACTGGCTAAAAATTGGTGATAAAGCCTCCAAGGATTTATTTAAAGCGTTGAAAGCCAAGCAAGCTTGTGGGCAAATTAAAACCAAGCAAGTGGCTCAATCCTGACTTACCTCTTAGTCTGATATCTCCTTAGCTTTCCTTGAATATTATAAGCTAGTTTTTCAAGCTCAGCCTTACACAACCAAGTGATCCTAGGTGCTAAACAAATGCCTTAATGTGGTGCCTCATAATCTCAAGCTAGTTGATCAACAACTTTGTGATGCCCCACTTACCTTGCAGGAGCTCAGAAAGGTTTTTCACTACATGAGCAATGATAAAGCCCCCAACCTCGATGGCTTCCCATGTGAATTCTACAAGTCCACTTGGGAGTTTACCATACCTGATTTACTACAAGTCTACAAAGAAACCTTGTGAAATCAGTCTCTTGGTCCCATGATCAATCAAGGTAATATCAAATTCATTCCCAACGCTGAATATCCTAAGCTATTGACTAGTTGGATGCCAATAACCTTGCTCAATGTTTCTTACAAGATTCTTGCAAAGCCCTCACCAACCATGTCTAGTTCATCTTACCGACCATTGTTAGAATAGAGCAAATAGGATTCATTGGAGGGCATTATATTTTGGATAATCTTATCGTGATGTGGGAAGGTATGGCTTGGGCTCATTCCTCTCTTCAAATAACTATTTTTCTTAAATTAGACTTTGAAAATCTTATGACAAGATCAAGTGGGAATTTATTCTTCCAATGCTCAAGGTTCTCAAGTTTGTCCCCTACCTCATTTATGCAATACAGACTTTGATTCATGATTTATCATCTTTCATCACCATTAATGGGCATAAAACCAAGGGGATTGAGCTCTAGTGGTCTATTCACCAAGGTTGTCCCCTTGATCTAGTGCTTTATGTACTATTTGTTAAAGCCCTCAATTATCTCCTAGTTTCCAAATCTTCTCAAGGGTTTGTTTGTGGCATTGTCTTGCCCTACCGCACCTCCTAGCCCATCAATGGACACTTTATAGATGACACCTTACTCATGCTCAAAGAACAAGAGGGCACTTTTAATGAAGCTATCCAATGCCTTGACACTTTCTATTTGGCTTCCAACTCCAACCTTCAATGGAGGAAAACCTAGTGTTTTCATCAAAGTATGATGCCTAGGCGTGAGAAGCTTCATAAGTATAATTGTCAATGGACCACTTGGGAAGAATAATTCAAGTTTTTGGGCATCCCCTTACTTTTGACAGTTCATCAGATGAGTTTTAGCAGTATGTACTGAATAGGATTGAAAGGAAGATTGAAAGGAAGATTGTGTAATGGATCACTAATCCCCTATCTCTAGTGGGAAAGTTCTAGATTTGCACCAAGATCTTGGGCACTACACATGTCTACTATTCCCCTTGTTGGGATCCCTCTTAAGCCTCTGATGATACTCTATCCAAGCTCCTTAGATATTTTATCTAGGTTAATTCTAATCAGGCCCAGTATTTTCATTGGGTGGTATGGGACAATTGTTTCCTCCCTCATGATAAAGATGGCATGGGCATAATTAACACCTATAGGCAAAGTATTGCCCTGTGTGCAAAATGGGTAACTCAAACTATTGAGGGCAATGAATATTAGAAAATTATTCTAAGACATTGCGTCTCTGCAAGCTATCACTATGGTAAAACTAGTTGGTAGAATATTGGATTCCAATCCCTCCTCATCACTATTATTCATGTCAAGATTACTAGATCTTTTGTGGTTAAAATTATATGGAAGGCTTTCAAAGTAATCAAACCCCACTTGAAGTGGGTGGGGGATAGTTTTCACACAAGGATATCTTTTAATGACCATAGCTTATGGTGGTCCCCTATACTTACTAGTTCTTCCATTCCCCTGGATGAATTACTTGGTATTAAAGCTCTACATTTAAATCAAAAAGGGTTTCACACTATTTGTGATTTGGTTACCTCTAGAGATTGGATTCCCTAGCCTGAACTAAAAATCAAGTTTTAATTAAACAATGTGGACTCACCTTCCATTCTTTGCATTCAGGGATTGCTACCCGATGTTATGTTGCATAAACTTGGCCTACAACCTCCTAGGGCCTGATGGAAAGACTTGAGGTGGAACTATGATATGCACTTTAAAATCTGCTCTCCTAGGCTTCTTTATCAGGTGATGAGTCCATTCTCTCCACATTTAGACAAGCCTCCAGTCCTCTCCTAGGACTTGACTCACATGTTTGGATCATGTGTGGTACCCTAGCCTAGAGCCCAAGCTAGCTCATTTCTTATGGTGTTTAATTTACCAAAGACTTGTCCTTGGTGAGCGAATGTTCCACCTTCACATTCCATAACCCTTTTATCTAACTTACAAGAGTCCAAAATCCCTTAAACATCTCCTTTAGTTTTGTTCGAAAGCACAGTCTAGCTAGTGTTGGATTCATTCATTATTTTAGCCTTATCATCCCAAGCCTTTTTCTTAGTGACGGGAGCTATTTGGGGATTTTTATAATTGGCCATCCTTTATTAACTTTCTCTAGAAATCATTTCATACTAATATTCTTAGAGTCCAAAATCCCTTAAACATCTACTTTGGTTTTGTTTGAAAGCACAGTCTAGCTAGTGTTGGATTCTTTCATTATTTTAGCCTTATCATCCCAAGCCTTTTTCTTAGTGACGGAAGCTATTTGGGGATTTTTATAATTGGTCATCCCTTATTGCCTTTTTTTGGCAATTATTTCATACTATTATTCTCTTTTAGATATGAAAATCTAGGAACAATTCTATTTTTAATCATGAGGCCTATGGAATTTCATTTTATGTTAATGAAAAGGTTGTTGTTATTTGATCAATCTATTTACAGATTCAAGCTCAAGTTGAAAAGATGGTTCTAGACCTCCACCATTTGTAGGATTTCTTTGACCATTGGGGGAGTGCCCCTTACACCATGAGAAGAGTTCCTCTTAATGGCCCACCCCATAGTCCACCACCTCCTCCTCCTAGGAGGTATCGAAGCTGAAGTCAGTCCTGAAGTAGGGGCCATTTTTCTTCTCTCTATCCCAGGGGTGGCTAGAGTTCTCATGGCAAGTCTAATGTTGGTTCTTCATAATGGTCTCTAACAAGCACTAGTGTTCTTACATAGCCAACTGATGGTTGGCCTATCACTATTCATGATGACCCTTTGGATGGTTGGAATGCTTTATAGTTTCCTGATGTGAAACCGCCTGCTTAGTCGGTGCTTCCAAAGGATGATCCTCTACCTTTGCCTCTTAGGGCGGTGGCTTGTGCATAAAAATTCTGCTTTATGGCCATTTGTAGTTGCTTGTGATATGCCTTGACTGGCTAATTTTGTTTTTTGGGAGCTAGATTTGTCCTCTGATAAAGACTTTGAGCCATGATTTATCCAACTACTTTACTTTGTAACCTTCTATTATTATATTATTTTGTTAATATAATGTGAAGTGTTCCAATAGTAAAATATAATAATAATTTTATTTCAATCCCTAAAATTTAAAATCAATGTAGAAAAAATTATAAATCATGAGACCACTTTCATATGAAAAGCCTCCAAAATTTTAGTTGTGCTTGCATAGGAATTTGTGGTTTTCCCCTTCGTAAAACCACCACCTTATTGTAATATATATATATAAGCTTAATTAATTAATTTAAATTTAGAAGCAGGATAAATATAGAGGGTTTAGATTTCTCTAATTTTTTGAAGTGATTTAGGCCTAGCAATATACTTACTCTACACCATAGGGTGTCTCCATATTGCCATCCCATTTATAGTCTATATATAAAGTACCCCATATATATAGGGGTGTCATGTATCTAATTTATATAACGAGCGGGTAAGGGGTGCCAACTCTATAGCCCAAGCCAAGTCGCCACCCCACCATAGATATATAGGCTTATGATCTAATCTAAGTGGACAATTTCTATAGCCTACCCATCCTTAGGAGGCCAAGGCCATATATAGTTATAGGCCCTTGACTAACAATCATTAGGATGTGACTGTATATTCTTTATTTCTATTTTTTGATATTTTCTTTTGGAGGACTTGTTAACACATTAATCTCTTTAAGTGTATTTCTTAAGGAGTACATGGGTATCAGGGTGAGTAAACTCATGGCACTTTATGAGAGTTTTGTCTTTTCATTACCATTCTTACAACCACTTTCATATCATCATTACATCAACCTATCTTGTCCTCCTAAGCTCTCATTCCCCTTCTAACCTTCATTTTCCCTTTTAACACCTTTATTCAATGTCATCAGACTGATTGATGATGATTTTTTATGCCCTTGTTTTGGGTAAATGTCATCGACCCTATTTTATATAAAATTCCTAATAATCCATCACTCAAGCCAATGATGTCAACTAAACCTAAATATTGATTTTTAAGATTTAGATCTATATTTTTAGGGTTCACAATTATCATTTTTAGAATACAAGACATCAAATATGTTTTACTCGCACTCACAAATCTACTTTAGGAATAAGAAGACTAATTGGTGTTAAGGAGCTTACACCAAGGGAAGACAAGTCAACACATGGTCTTTGAAGAAATTGAGGATAGGAGTTGAACCATCAAGGTCTTCCAAGTCTTTTGACTCCCTACCTTTGGTCAACTTAGGTCTTCTTCTATACACCTTAATTTCACCTACAACAATCTCTCACAACATGCTACAACCTAAAGGGAGATTAATACTTTAACAAGTCAACTCAAGGTTAAAATTACTGACCCTATACTCTCTTTTTTATACTTTGGTTAGGGTATGTGCATGGAGTTGGGTGACAATTCTATGGACATTTTCCATAATTTGATCACATAATATTAATAACATAATCATATTATTGACATTACACTATCGTGTTATTTAAATTATGGCTCAATAATTACCAAGCCATAATGTGATTACTTTAATAACATTATTGTAAAAATAATAACGCAGTCACGTTATTTTAAAATTAATAACATAATCACATTATTATTATTTTACACATAAAAAATTTGAACATGTACATGAAGCCAATCTTTACTTGAAGCTGATATTTACTACTTCAAATGTTAAGTATAAGTTTACATATATTTCCTTTAAATTTGTTGTAGTAATTATAATAAATTAGGGTCACTATGCATTTGATAGAGTTTATCTCATAGTTTCACTCCTTACAATGTGGAAAATAGTTTTTCAAAATCCAATCTGGTCAATACTTAAGCATTTCAAGTCATAACTTTTGCAGTTTATGTCCATTTTTGATAAACATATAGTTATGTTTTAGGTTTTTGTGCCTTTTGGATTGCTTCTTGGCAATTCTATGAGTCCTAAGTTTGTCAAAATTGAATTTTGCAAACCACTCACTTTGAACTTGATCTAAAGTGGTGTGATTGGGGTGGCATAGGTCACATTGATGCCCTGCACACATCACATGACCACTTTGTGTTAATTTCACTTGTTCATCATCCCTGTCTCATCCCTTATCACTTCTTACTCATCCATCATCACCCCTAAGCACTCTCTCATCATTCTTCATTGTCCCTAATATCTCCCTAATTGACCCTCACTATCCCTAGTCATCTCTAATCACTCCCTTACCATACATAATCACTTGTCCATTAACCCTTACTATTTCTCATCATCCTTAATCACTCTCTCCTCATCCCTAATCACTCTTTCCTCATCCCTCATCATCCCTAATCACTTCCTCATCATCTTTCATCATCCCTAATCACTTCTTCATTGACCTTCATTGTTTCTCATCATCTCTAATCACTCCCTTATCATCCCTAATCACTCCTTCATTGACTATCATCATCCCTCATCATTCCTAATCACTCCCTCCTTATCCCTCATAATACCTAATCACTCTTTCTTCATCCCTAATCACTCCCTCATTGACCCTCACCATCCCTCATCATCCCTAATTACTCCTTCATCATCTAACATAAGTATATACTCTAAAGGTATCTATGATTCTAATCATATGTTGTTTAATCGATTATAATAGAAAATAACTCTTTTTTAGGACTTATTGTGTTGTCAATACCCATTTGTCATAGTTAATTTTATTACCGAATGAATTGGACAATCTTCCAAATTTATAGTCAAGTAACATAAGTACTAACACAAAATAAAGTTTGATTTGTATTTCATCAAAATATCTTTGTTGTGCAATTGACTAGATGAAAATTTATTTGGTTCCACCTTGGGTAGCTTGGTTCAAAGGATAGAAATTAAACACAAATCTCTTGTATAATTTTCTAATTCCGAGAAGATTTAAATATATCCAAAGTTATTTAGTGTTTCCCATTCCTGTATGACTTGAATCTTGGTCAGGTTCACACATGCACTCCTGGTGTGTGTAATGTATCCCAAATATTTTATCTCTTGCAAGGAAATTGAACATTTATTCATGTTATCATAAAAATGTGTTTATGCAAAATGTGAAACACTAGTTCAACATGGTGTAGATGTTCATCCCATGTTTTCTAAAGATTAGGATGTCATCAAGGTAGATTAAAAAAATGATATAGTTAAAGGGCTTGAGGATGTCGTTCCCCGTCTCAATGAATGAATTCACTACATGAGTTAACCTAAAAGGCATAACCAACTAGTCAAGCAATCCTTCCTTTGTTTTTAAGACTATATTCTAAATGTATAGAGATTCAACATGAATATGATGATATCCAAACTTAAGATCAATTTTGGAAAATAATTATACACCATGGATATGATAGAAAATGCCTTAATATTTAGACGAGGATGATAGTTCTTCATTTTAATCTTGCTAAGATTTTTTAATCGATTCACAACCTCATGTCCCATCCTTCTTTAGCACGAACACAATTGGGCTTAAACAAGGCAATGATTTGAGCACGATGTGTCCATTATCCATGATTTCATGGATTTACCACTTGATTTCTTCATTCTCTAGAAATGATATGTTGTATAAAGAGGTTTGAGTTAGAGGTAGTTAAGGGATCAAATACATAGTATTGTTTAGTGTATATATAGTATATATGAACTTATTTAGGTGACTGAAAGATATCCTTATATTCATCTAGTTTATGGTTCAATTATTTTGTCTTTGTTATTGTTGGACAAACCACACTATGATATGGTACTGCAAGGATGTTATCAAATTTAATTTTTACCATCAAGAGTATACTTCTTACTAGAACTGACAAGATTTTTGCACTCCCTGACACTAATAGCTGAAAGCTTATGAACTAACTACAATATATAATATTTTAGATCATGACAATTTATCACAAAATTTCAAGGATTTACTTCATAGACTACATGTTAATAGTAAATATATGGTTGAACACATGTAAAACATCACATACCTCTAATGGTGAGATGTCACAAAGGGTTATATCTTTAAAAAGTTTGATTTTGTACACCAAGTGACAATACTAGGTGATCCATTTCTCAAGGCCTACGCTAAACCATACACTAGCATATGGTTATGGATGATGCATCAATTTCAAGTTCAATTTTTGAAAATATGCTTTAAGAGAAATTAAATTCTTCTAACTTCCATTAGAAATGATAAAGTGTATTGGTTCACCATTGATCTACATTTGTTAATGACACAATATTTTTAATTCATATAATTTATTGTTGGGGGAAGTAAAGATATTTGTAGTACCGACCATATCATTGGGTTCATGATATATTATCTACTTACCTTTTCATAGTTCTAGATAACTTGTACCCACTTATTGATTTGTGCTAGTACAGAGTTCATAGTGTGACACTCTTCATTGGATTGAATATTGAAGTTATGAATTAAGCACCACTTTCTAATCTTGGACTACTTGTTCTAATCAATTGATAATTATTTTCCTCTCTCTGGTATAATGAATCAATCAATAGACATACAAATAAAATGCCTTCAATGTAATTATTCATATCATAAAATGTCCTCATATGGAAAGTAATTAATTAGTTTCAAGAAATCATATAGGTTGATGATGCTCATATTTACTACCTATTTTCAGTGTTATGGTGGTTGTACTCACTTCTCTTTTTATGGAAGATCTTCAATTGTGAATTACATCATTTATAATAGGCCCATATTTTTTCATAGTTTCTAAATATTTATTTTAAAAATTTGCCTCCATGTCATTTTGATCACTATGTCTTATATTTTATGCTAGCACCTAACTCTCCACTTATAGATCTTAACATTTTTAAACCCCAAAAAAACACCACCATTAAGGTATCAGATGGAGTGGTTAAGGATGAAAAGGGATGAGGAGGGGTTGAGTAGAGATGATGAGGGAGTCATTAGGGATGATGAGGGATGGCGAGGTTTAATGAGGGAGTGATTAAAAAGGATTAGGGAGTGATTAGGAATGATGAGGGATGGTGAGGGTTAATGAGGGAGTGATTAGGGGTGATGAGGGACAAGGAAGGAGTGATTATAGATGATGAGGGATGATGAATCAATGATTAGGGATGGTGAGGGTTAACAAGGGAGTGACTAGGGATGATGAAGGAGCAATTACAAATGATGAGGAATGGTGAGGGTCAACAAGAAAGTGATTAGGGATGATGAAACATGAGGGAATGATTAGGGATGATGAGGGCTATGAAGCGATTATTAGGGACAATAAGGGAGTGATTATGGATGATGAGGGATGGTGAGAGCCAATGAGGGAGTGATTAGGGATAATAAGGGAGTGATTAAATATGATAAAGGGATGGTGAGGGTCAATGAGGGAGTGATTAGGGATGGTGAGGGATGAGGAAGAAGTGATTAGGGATGCTGAGAGATAGTTAGGGTCAATGAGAGAGTAATCATGGATGATGAGGGAGTGATTAGAGATGATGAGGGGCAGTGAGTGTCAATGAGGAAGCGATTAGGAACAATGAGGAATGAGGAGAGAGTGATTAAGGGTGATGAGAAATGACTAAGAAGTGATTAGGGATGAGGGAGGGATGATGAACAAGTGAAATTAACATAAAATGGTCGTTTGATGTGTGAAAATTATCAATGTGACCTATGATACCCCAATCACACCACTTTGGATCAAGTTCAATGTGAATGGTTTTCAAACTTCAATTTTGACAAACTTATGACTCCTAGAAATGCTAGAAAGCAATTTGGAAGGCACAAAAACTTTAAAAATGGCTAGATTTTTATCAAAAATGGACATCAATTATAAAAGTTATGCCCTGAAATCCCTAGATTCAATACTTAGACCCTAAAAATACCTAATTACTAACCATATTAGATTTTGAAAAAACTATTTTCCACATCATAAGGTGTGAAACTGTGATACCAACTCTGTCAGATGTAGAGTGACCCTAATTTATTATATTTGTTAAAATAAATTTAAAGTATAATTTTACATTTATATTTTTACAACATTTATTTCCTTATACTTAATATTTAGAGTAGTAAATATCAACTTCAAGTCAAGATTAGCTTCATGTACATGTTCAAATGTTTTTATGTGCAAAACAACAAGAATGCAATCATGTTATTGCTTTTACAATAACATGATCACATTATCTATTAACATGATCATGTTACTAAAGTGATCATGTTATTAATGTGACCATGCTTTTTGAATTTGAATTCAAACACCAAGCCTTTTGGCTCAGGAATGGTTGGATTCCTGAGCCAAAGGCTTGGACCTGTCAATCTACAATCAAGTTTGAGAGTTTTGATAGAAAATAACAAAATTCAAATTTGATCACTAAATACACTATGAATTTCAATGGTAAAATTCAAAATCTTAATACCATCACGATGAACACACTCTTCTTTTTATAAAAATATTATTTTTATAATTTTTGGACTAATTTAAGGTTTCAAACTATGTTGATTTATAATTATACCTTTTTTAGGCCACTACATGCTACAAATATGCATGCTCATGTAATTTTTTTTCATTGATCTAAGTGCAAAACAAGTTATATGGTCACAAACTAGGCTTAATTCTACACACATTAAAAAAAATGATTTTTCATTTTTTTTGAGGTAGTTAGGGGCTCGAACGGCCGACTATCCATTTTTTTATGAGTTTATAGGATTTATTTACTTGTAAAATTTATTAAAATAAGTATTCATTAAAAAATTAAAAAAAATATAGGTCACAAACTAGAAGATATTATCTAAATGTTCACCAAAAGGTTTCAAACAATATTAAACGTTGCTCAGAAAATGGTGGGTCGCATAGCCATCTATCTACTCTATTTTCTTTAAAAAAATAGGAGTTACTATTCAAATTTTAGATGTTTGGCTTAGTTATACTTAACCATTATTATTTTTTTAAATAGTGTTTTGGAAATTAGACTCAAAATTTTACATTTTATGTTCTTACACCATCTTTAAATTTGGAGTGTAGACATCTCAAATTATCTATAGAAGTTCAGATTTGTAAAATTTTAAGAAAATCATGTCCATGTGTAGGCCCCTTTTTGTCTCCCAATCTTTTTCACTTACTGGTTAGTATTATTAGAATGGTGTTTCATGATCTTCCATGTATAGATTAGCATATGCTTGTTAGTTCATTATTGTCTTTTGTATGATTGTTATTTCATACACATTTTTTATACCTAGAGGCACCTTTACTTTATATTGCAACATTTAAATTGGCTATATCTATTTATAAAATGTTTAATGACAACCCTAAATTATTTACAACTCTTACTTCAATGTTTAATGATATGTTGATCACCCTTATAACCTTTATTATGCTTAGTGGAAACCACTTTATTTTACCTATGACTTTTGTTTCAACATCTAATGACACATTGGATATCGTTAAGTCCTTCAACTGACACCTCTTTAATGATTGTGTGTGTATATTTACATTTTAGACCCATTACAACCTCCTTTGCATACAACCCTTGTCTATATCTTTGGATCATTTTCTAGATTTGTGCTTAGTGTTTGGATCTAGAATGATCTTCTACTTTTTCCTATCTTAGAGGATCTGTATATGAAAGACTATTATAGACTTACATACTGTGAAAATATAATAATCATCCAAAATTGATAGAGATTTAACCTAGATATTTGATGACAAACGAAGTAATCTCCCAAGAGTATCCTCTCCCAATAATGCATAGAGCATTGGGACAGTCCAAAAAAATGTAGAGATGCCAAAACTAATTTAATAATTGTATTTTCTTAGTCCTAGTCTCCAAAAAAGTCACTCAAATTTCGACACTCATAACTCTAATCACGTGAAAAATAAATTTAATAATTTTTCCCTAACTATGCAACATTATTTAAAAATCTAAGGAAAATAAAATATGTTTTGGTGCTTATGACAAAACAAAGAGTAGTGACACTATCTTGAAATTCACTAGTAGAATTTGAGATTTTAGCTTCACCATTTACATCAATTTTGGGTTAAATTATAACTAAAATTCATTTTTTTCCTGATGCATGATTTTTTATGAATTAATTTATGTCAAAAGCCCACACTGGTAGTTGGCTAAGGGATTTGGGTTTGTCCCATTTAAGTCACGAGGTCAATTTTCATCACCAAAATTTTCAAGGTTGTTTGGTGCATGTGGGCCCCATCAACAGCCCCCAAAGGATTAGTCCCACCTCTACTCACCCTAGTGAAGGTTGTTGGGCAAAGTCGTAGTGTCCCAATTGGGATTGAGGATACGTTCGGGTTAAAATAAATAAAAACAAAACATTGATGTAAATTGGCAATATTTTTGTAGAGGTTTTTAGATCACTTTAAATATAAAAAATGGTTGGTTTATGTTGCATCGATCAATTTGGTAAGTCAATTTTATTATTAATTTACTAGTTAATATTTTGAATTTTTTATTAGCGATAAAAATGTGTGTCATCAATTTTTAAAATAATTGATGACTTAGGGCTATTGCCACTGCCTTTCTCTTCCTATAACATGATCCTTCTATGGTTCCCTCCTCCTATTGTGACAAAGATCATTTCGTCTCATTCCTTTGAAGAACAAAATGTTATGGTGAAAAAAATTATTTCAAATGTTGTGGCAAATAATAACCCTATCAAGGAAACAAGGAATATTCATATTTTCACAAGATGAGACAAAGTCCCCATAGTGGATATGCCCCATGGACTATTGAAGAATTAATCATGGATCTCTTAAAGCATGCACTCATGGGAAAATATTTTAACACATGGTTGTCACCCAAATATTTTTAGAAGTAGGTAGAGAGAGAATGGAGGTCCAAATATATGTAATATTGAAATTCCATGTGGGTAAGGGTTTTTTCATTGCCTCCTTCACTAATGAGAAAAATAATGATCTGATATTTAGAAGTAACCCATGTGGTCACTATATAAACAACTAGAACACCAACTTTGATCCCCTTGAAGAATGCCCAAGATGTCAATTTGGGTTCAACTCCCCTTTCTCTCTTGGCCACTATGGAATGAGGATGTATTTCAAACCATTGGAAATATGATCAAGATTTAAAAAATGTAGGTTGCACCCAAAGATATAAATTTATCTATTTCTAGAATATGTGTAGAAGTAGACCTCATTAAAAGTTTCCCCGAAGCTATCCATACGGGAATGGGGGATCTAATATTCTTTCAAAATATTTAATTTGAATGGATTCCATTTAAATGTAATTTATGCCACAAACATGGTCATTTTATGAGAGATCGTTTGAAGAATACAAATGAAGTCAATTCCAATGAGGGTTCAAATGAAGGGTTTTATCCAACTTATTAAAGGAATAATAGAATAGCCCAAATGTCAAAATAATCTATCAAGGAAGCCCTTACCTCCAATCCCTTCATGACCTTAAATGAAACATCTAAGAAAGAAGAAGCAAATAATGAGCCTGAGGAAGAGGTCTTACCAGAATAAAATGTGGGAAAAGAGCATGAAGAGTACATTCCCCACACTTAATTTGAAATATGAATCCTTCTTATCTAAAGTAGTGATAAAACCTTGGAATAAATGGAACCTCCTCTTGTTCCCCCTTCTAGTAAAAGAAACCCAGTCCACTAAAGGTAGGAAAAATAACTATGAGATGTGGTCAAAAGGGATAGTGAAAAATATTGTGGCTAGCACACATAATACTATGGAATTGGATGTCAAATCCAAAAAACAAATCAAGTAAGAAATGTTAATTCTTTCTTGAAATATAATAGGTTTAGGAGACACAAAAACTATGGCTTAAATACCTATTGTAAAAAATGAAACCAATTATTCTTCTCATACATGAAACCAAGTCTACAAGTTTGATGCCATGAATATAGTTAAAATAGTTTGGTCCATCTATGAATGCATCGGTGCTCCATCTTGTGGAGCCTCCGGTGTGATCATCATTGCCTAGTCTTCAAATCTCTATCTTTAAGATCATTTTTTAAATATTAACTAGATCAAAACCACTCTAAGATAAAATACCACTAATATGTTGTTCACTATCATGAATATATACTCTCAAAACCATTCTTTGGAAAAAATAGCATGTTGGGCCTCCATCAACAAAAATGTTATCCAAAATTTCCTTATAAATTAGGTTATTGGAGTAGACCCTAATCTTGTGCTAAGACAAATTATGATGAAAGGGGCCCTTCTTGTTTGAGATAATAATATGTAAGTTATGGAAGTTATCATGAAAAACCATGATCTAGAAGACCCCAAGCCAAGGAGTGGGAAATATACCTAGTCAAAGAAGAGGATTGGATTTGCTTTTAAAGCCAGTAGGTTGGGCAGACTTTTATTTCCCATGGGGCTATTGTTATTTTTCCAACTATCTCATTCAGAAATTCTCCCAAATCTCACTTTTGAAGACAAGACCATCAATTTATGTTTAAAAGTAAAAGACCAACTAAAGTCCTCTTCCATTTAAATAGATTGTCATCCAGGCCTAGTAGAAATAACTACATCCATTCTGTGGTCAATAGTGGGTTAAGAAAATCAACATACAATGACTTACATTCGAAAATGGCTTCAATATCAAAATAAGATGTAAAGCACTATTGCCCTCAAGCTCCAAGTTGAGGAAGTAAAAAATAAAATAGAATAAGAGGGCCCAAATGAAAGTCTTATAACATAACATCAAAAGCATTTGATCCAGTTACTTAATATTATACACAAGGAAGAGACTATATGACAACTGAAATCTAAAATGGTTTGGCTTTTTGGAGGAGACTATAACACCAAATAATTCTATAGGAAAATCCAACTAATAAAAAATTACAATACCATAACAAAAATCCAATTTTTTTATGAGTAATTTCTTAACTCAATAAAAGACATTAAAGAGCATGTCTTTAATGATTTTATGCAACTCTATCAAGAATAAAATGTGGATTGAGATCATGATTAAAATAAACCCTTAGATAATATCCATCATATCATATTCCAATATGATAATAAATATTATTACAATTAATTGACAATGGAGGAGTTGAAAACAACTATCTTTAGCGTGAGCAAAGATTAAGCCATGTGTCTCAATGGTTTCAATATGAATTTCTTTCAAGTTTTTTAGGAGATTGTTGAAAATGATCTTTATCTTTGGTGGAAGATTATAGACAATGTCATAGACTTCATGGGGGGATTAACTCATCCTTCTTGACTCTGATTCCAAAAAAAGCACAAGCAATGAGTATTGATCGATACAAACCAATCTCCCTCTATAATACTTCATATAAAATTGCTACCAAAATCATCACCAAAAGGTTTTAAAATATTATTACATTGATGGTTTCTGAAAATAAATTTGATGTTCTTTTGAGTGAGAATATTTTTAAAAGTATCATCCTTACCCATGAATCCATCCACTTCAACAAACTAACCAATGGAAAAGTCTTGGCAATCAAACTTGATATCATGAATGTTTTTGTATAGACTAAATCACAATGCAATCTTGGACACTCTTCACAAGCCAAGATTTGATGAAAATTTGGTGGGTTGGATAAAGGAATGCATTAGTTGTCCTTAGATCACCCCCTTGGTCAATGGAATCCCAATGAAAATTTTCAAACTCTCTAGAGACTTGAGGCAAGGGTGTCCCCTCTCACCCTTTTTATTTATCATTTCAGTCAAGCTCTTTGGTTGCACCCTTGAGCATAAAACACAACAAAAAATCCTTCTTGGGATTCCCACCTTCTAAGCTAGAAAGGAACTTAATCATGACAAGTTTATAGATGATACCAATTTGTTGGGGAGAGATTCACCTCAAAATTCCTAGAGATTCACCTCGGTCCTCAAAGTTTACTATGTTGTAATGTTCACATGGTGAAAAACAACAAATTCACCTTATATTTTTTCTCATTCCCATCTCAGAGAAGCTGGTGAGATTTCTACAATACTTGGGTTTAAGGTAAGCCTCGAGTAATCCTTTTTCTATTTAGGAGTGTCAATTTCATTTAATCTTTCCAAAGTTCAACATTGAAAAATAATTATGGGTAAAATGAAGGCCAAGATAAATATATGGGAAAATATTTGGTCAACTTTTCCTGCTCATGTTTTTCTCATAAGTTATGTGGTATATGCCTTCATATTTACCAAATGAGCATTATCAGTGCACCCAATAGTATTATGAACAATATGGAGTAGATTATCATGAAATTTATATGGGAAGTGGGCAAGCATGACAACAAAAGGAATTTTAATCTTGTCAAGTGGGAACAAATCACTAAGAGTAAGAAGGAAGGGGGGCTAGGCTTGAGGTGTTTTTAGAAACAATAAAAGGACTTCGATACTAAACTCATTTATAGAATATTATTAGACAAACAAATGGTGGGCATCCTTTCTCTAAAAAAACATAATTTCAATTTTTCTAATGGGTGTCTTAGAAGCAACCCCTTAGGGAAGAAAACTTAGATATGGAGAAACCTAGAAAGGGCCATGGTGCTAATTTCTAACTTGTTGTCTTGAATGCTTGGAAATGGTGGAAATTTTTAATTTAATGAGGACAAAATTTTAGGGTAGTTTAGACATCAAATATATGATCTTCTAAAATAATGTATTTTGGCAAGAAACATTTGTTTTCTAAATCAAGTGGTTAATTATCAAAACATTCCCAATATCAAATCTAGTCGAGATCTTAACATCACCTTGGATTTTCATGATGATTAGCTCTTTTTTATCTCTTCGATATAAATAAGGATCCCTCTTGACCCCAGTAATGAAGATAAATTGATATGGGGCAAAATTAATGGCTCAAGGACGTACATTGTAAACAAAGGATATAAGATGCTTTATGGTAAATTTCCAACTATGCCGAGATGGAAACACATATGAAAAAAAGTATGAAATTCATAAAATAAATGTATTATTTTGGATTTTGATGTAAAATAAATAGCACATTATGGAAAAATTGAGGAAAATATGAACTATGGATCCAAATTGGTGTGTTTTTTGCAACATAACTAAATAAAATAGGGAACATCTCTTTACACATTGTGTGTTCACTAGAGAAGTCTAGTGTTCTCTCTTGAGTAATTCTCCTTCCAAAATTTCTACCTCTACCTCCTTTCAGGTAGCAATTGGCAACCCTACTTTTATTTAAGGGTTGGAAAAATAAACTCAATGGCTTAATGGTGTCAAAAAAATAATTACTTGGTATCCTTTTAGTGGGATTTAAAAGGCTCAAAATGCTCTTATTTTCATGAATCAAACCACCTTACCATGGGTCACAACTAACTTTGTCTAGTCCCTTCTCAAAGATACTTTTTCAAATAAGATGAAATATATTAATAAAAGGAATTGTTGAAAAAATGTCACTCCCCCTCTCATCAATATTGGCTTCACTCATCTCCTTGATGGGGCCTCAAAGGTAAAGCTGGGATTGGATGGAAAGGAGGAATCATTATTTTTAATAAAAATCCCTACTTGAGAAATGTTATAGGTGTCAACATTATTAAGAATTATAATGTACAAATAAAAGCACAAAAATTTGGGCTCTCCCTAACTAGAGATGAAGGGATTGAATATTTGAAGGTCTATGGATACTTTCAATGCATAATCATTGTTATCACAAAGGCCATTTACAAATCCATATACATTGAATAAACTATCAAATACATCAAAGTTTTGGTTAACCTTTTCTCTTAGGTAGAATTCAAACACATGATAAGGAAACACAATTTTGGGGTAGATAAATCATCAATACTTGACCTACACTTTTATCTAGAACCATACACCTATTGCACAACCCTATAAAAGAATGGAGGGAATGGGAAAGACACACCTAAGTTTAATGCTAAGTAATTTTCCCAGTTTAAGTGATGTAGGAGCATCCAAGTCCACACACAATCTTGCATCAATAAAAAATATGGATAAGATAGGTATTAATAAGTTAGGTTACATATATTTGATGTTAGAATGTTTTTGGTAATTGAGAAGCACTTATGTGGATATATGGTAAGCCTTGATGCTTCAGAGCAATGCATCACCTAAAATTTTGAATATAAAGTTGCACATTACTATAATTTAGCTACAGACCTTGTAATAATCTAAAATTTTGTAAGGACATTCTTATCATCATTCTTAAGCCATTTTTAAAGTAGATCTTAAGATAATATCATAATTTGGCCAAAAAATATAAAATACACTACAAACATCACAGTAATTTGAAGTTTTATAATAAGCATGTTGGCATCATTTGGAGCTCATTTTTCAAATTATTTTATGGTTGAAGGTTATAGATTGTTTCCACAAAGGATTTTTTTATTCAGAACCTATGTCTAGCTAATTTCTAGCAAGGCATGACCTATTCAAGTAATATGGGAATTACTGATAAGCCTTGGTGACATGTTATGGAACCTAATATATATTATGAACATTGGGAATGTATTGAGCATTTAATAATGGGGATATATAATAATGTGTTATAATAATTTAATGATTGTGTCTTTTGGTGATGTATTACCAATATTTAATGATTGTAGGGACTTTTGTAGTGCATCTTGATGAATCAAGAGCATTTAATGTTTGTGGCCTTAGTGGGTTGAGAAAAATTGAATGAAAATAAGTGCATGAACACATCCTCTTCATTTGAAAAGGGATTTGATCTAAGTACAATTTCAAGGAGTAATTTAGTAGATATTTAATTCAAGATTGGGGAAATAATTCAAGAGTGGTTGTAAGGAGTACTACAGTAGATATATGTGTGTTGATCTAGGAGGAGATATTGGAGTTGGATTCACTTGATTAACACTATTGTGTTAATCTATTATTTGTAAGCCTATGTGAATTTATGGATTTGTATTGGTTTTAATATTGTACCATTGACAATTTATCTGATGTTGTGTAATCTCTCTTTGAAGAAATAAAAGTTTATTATTGTTGTTACATTTTTGTTGTGTAATTGTGGGTTATGAAGTATAGTACATATCTTAATTTAGACCTTTAACCATGACTGAATCATGTGGTATCAAAACAAGGTTAACAAATTTTGGAATAAAATATTGAGGTTGGTGTTCTCCATTCTTTACGAATGTGGGTAGAGAACAAGAAGAGTACAAAAAGAAGGTCTATGTAGGATTGTGAGTGGCACAATAATAGATCTTTATGTGCAAAATTTATATGATATGTGTAGGTTTGTAAGTGGTACAATAAAAAATCTAGAGTGTTATCTTATCCATATTATTGATTAGATACATAACTGATAATTGAGAAAAGTGAGTAACCTATGTAGGTTTGCAAGAGGTACACCAATGGGTTTGAGGCATTCACAAGGATAATGCACAAGAGATGGAAGAGGGGTGTGAAACTTTGTTGGCTAGGATAAAGATTACATTAAAATTTGAGGTGTTTGGGTTGAAGATTGCATTAGAAGCTAAGGTGGAAACTAATGCAAAAGAGAAGAGGAAAAACATGCAAATCACACTACATGTTGAGAAGATGAAGAGAAGGAAGGTTCCCTGGAACAAGCGAACATTAGAATAAATTGAGGAATCTCTTATGGAAGAGAGAGTAGTAATGTGTCTTTTAAAATACATGGAGGTGGAAATGAAATATGTGTTCTTAAGTGCACATGATGTTGATGTAGAGGAAGAATATCTTTTGTTTTTGGAAGATGAGGTAGATATGTAACACACACATGAGATGGTTATGATGGTAGTTTATGGAGATCCCATATTCGACCAAGGATAAGAGGAAAACCATGTCTTAATTGCAGAAGAGATGAAGGTGATTGAGTTGATGTTTGAGTGCATAGATGCAGATAGTAGTTGGATCACAGTCATGGATGTAGAAAGTGAAGAGGTGGATAAATATTTTGAAGTCATCATGTAGATTTAAGCAATGGAATCAAATGTTATTACAGTGGAAGTGGTACAATTATTGGAGGTTGTTGTGGTAAAATGACATGATAAGCATTATGGAATTGGTAGTGGAGAGGATGGGTAATGCTGATGATGCCCATAGTTATATTAAAACCTTTGGCTTGTGAGCTAAATAGGAAAGGTTGAAGAAGTGGAATTAGTAGGGGAACAACTCTTAGGAAATAAATGCATATGATCACAAAAGTGTTGGAGTGTGTTTTTGAGACATGCATATCAATAGAGGAAGAGTTAAATTATTAATTTTTCCATTTTCATATTTTGATGTGGATATGTACATATTATTTTGTTTTGATAATTCTTATATCCCTTGGCTTTAACTTAATTATTATGTTTCACTGGCCCTTACCTTTTGATTGATTTTCTTGATCTGGACATTCACGCTAGTTATCCTATGATGGCACATGCATATATATCTTATGATGACATATGCATATACATCCTTTATAGTAGTCTAATATTATATTCCATTATTTAAAACATGTTACCCTAGATGTGGCATACTACTTGAAAATTCTCCATGTTCATTATCTATGGTTGCTATTGTCATGACACACATTGAGCTTACACAATCACATTTATTCGATGGTTACATATCTCATGACATTCACACATTTAATATTTTCCACTAGGGGCATGTCCCTATTATAACTTATTTCATACACTTCTTTGAGACTTGAATTTACCATACAATAGAGGCATATCACTTGCCTTCTTTATACTATCTTGTTACTATATATGGTGCGCACTATATGTTGATTTGTGTTATGAATTATTTGGATCCTTTTATTATTCTATTTCATAACATTTTCCCTTGGACTTACATCATTTATTGAGATCTTGTTTATCAATATTTCAAAAATTACAAAAGACAAAATTAAAATATTCTAAAAAGTGAAAAAACATTCAAATATTAAATTATACAAAACTATGACCTATGCATATCTTGCTTTGATGATACACTTTTTTTTTTCTAATGTTATATTTCATATACATGGTGTATTAAATATATATTTTCTATGCACATGATTTTCATTGTATACATGAGTTAGATGCATTAAAAATTCTACACACGAGACATGGACATAAAAATGTGTGACATTGTTCAAACCCACATGCAACCTTTATACATTTGGGGGCATGCTCATATTGGGTCCATCTCGATATATGTTTAATGTTATATATTTATATGTCATTCCATTAATTGTGTTGATCACTTAAATTTTTTATATGTGACTTGCTCTTATTCATACCTTTTATAGTGTTATTTATTTTTACTTTATTATATTGGATGTTGATATTAAATTATTATGTAGACTAACATTGTTTTATCTATGCTTACTTAGTGTTGATGATTGTTATATTATTTGATCACTGATATGTTTTATGCTATTTGTTTTATATTATGTAGGTATATTGATTGTGTCTTGTCATGTCATGTGTTAGTTATGTCAGAGGTCTTCTAGTCCATGTCATGTATGTGTTAGGTCATAGTCATGTCATCTCTTGGATGCTGGTGTGTTTTGTGACCATAATATGTGTATTTATGGTTTATTCAACATGATATTATGTGTGTGAATGTTTAAATATCTTTATTTGGAGCTACTTTATTGTTACTACATGTTTGCTACTATAATTTTTATCACGTATATATTTATCATATGTTATCTATTTATATTGACGTTGTCAAAATTTATATAATGCATTTATCATGATTCTTATTACAACGTCCTTCAATGGCATATCTACTAAATTTTACACTTGTTTCCAAATGGATTATCATGATATCATCTTATGGTCTAGTAACAAACAATTAACTTTGCCTTGGATAACTTTTTTCATACATGCCTACATTGATAAAATTATTTTCTATATGGACATATTTTATCATGTTTGTATACGTACTTTACATGATTATAGTTTTTCTACATAAGACATTATGTGTACAACTCTTTCTTTTGATATGAGTGATATGTAGGATTTATCCATTATACAAAAAGGGGGTGGTCTTGATTTAGATATTTAGCCCATATGTGGTAGAGCATTTGACATTTTGATATGAATTAGATGGTCTAGATGGGTCAGATTGAGCCGATTGAGACATGTCCACATGATTTTGAGGAACATTTGGGAATTATACATGATTTTGAGGAAACATTGACACATTCTATGATATTTTGAGACATATCTTGAATTATTTATCATTTTAAAGGACAAATGGATCATATGGGGCTTGGACTTTGTTCATGCAAACATTTTTATATTTTTTATATTAGGATCAATGGGGAACGATGGTATAGTGGTCATAATGTGACCACTTTGGGTCTATATCCATATACATTGGTTGATTCTTTTTACATATGAACATGATTCAAGGCTCCACGTTTACATATAAACCTAATTTAGGGTTCCAATTTTACATATAAATCTGATTTTGGGGTTCCACAGATAAGTTATTTTGATTTTTGGGGCACTACATCACTTAACTTCTAACACTTTCTTCTCCAATGGCTATTAGGGAATTTACATTATTCAACTCATATTTTCAACAACTACATATCCTTGGGGCATGTTCACCCCATGATATTTTACAAATAACTTTAACAAACGATTACTTTATTCGTATACCATTAGGTGTATTTATTCCTTACCTTTTTCAATTTTGAGTTTTTTCAATTATTTAAATTATTTCCAATTTTTTATTATGAGAGAACATCTATCTATACATTTTTCTTGTAGATTTTACATGAATAAAATGGTACATTCTAGTTGTACATGTCAACACTAATCACGGCTATCTTAGGTACCAAATTTATTTATCTCAACTTTTTGATTTAGGATTTGTAATACAAGATTGAAAGTGGGCCATTTGTAGACATAAATTTGGCCTTTGGCACTTTGGCAACATCAACTTTGACATAATTTGACATGTTTGGAAAATGTGTTTATATCTGACTCTTGATCACACTTTCATTTTATTAGTGTACTCAACTATTGTCTTAACCACCTATATTCATTGGACATATTGATTCAGTTTTAGATTGGTTTATCTAGGAACACCATTAAAATCCTAGACAAACATTTTCCATACCCCATATCCATGTTTTTCCCTTCTAATACACTATCGTTAAAATTATATAATGGCAGTTACCATATGTGTCTTCCTCTATAAATGGTGTCCATGTGCCATCAACAACAAAAAAATCAACATGTGAAGTCTCTATTAGGTCAGCCTAGACATGTTTCATGGGTTGGTCATAGAGGGAAAATGATGAAGAGTCACTTACATATACAAATTACTCGTATGGTTCTTAGGCATTTGGAAAGTCTTATATACATTGAGGAATCATCTAACACTCTCTTAGAACATTATTCAAAAGGCATATACATATATCAAATCTTTAAGGAGTGGATTTAAATCTAAATATGAATACAAAACTTCAAAGTTACAT
Organism: Torreya grandis; assembly: GCA_037957365.1. NCBI lineage: Eukaryota > Viridiplantae > Streptophyta > Pinopsida > Cupressales > Taxaceae > Torreya > Torreya grandis. The sequence continues at coordinate 1,188,665 of JARHVA010003243.1, forward strand.
GTTGTATGCATGGGATAGGATGACCTATAACAATTTATTTCTTATATAGACCAAGATATAAATAAGGGCGTAATAATAGAGCCTGTATATACTTGGAGTAATAGTTAAGGACCTAGAATAAGCATAGACCTAGTTGAAGAGGAAACATAGACCTGGTAAATTAAAATAAAAAAATAAATACTAATAGAATTTTTAAGCTAACTAAATATTAAAAATAAAATAAACAAAAAATTACATAGTACACATGATTTCATTTGGGAAGACCCTTTTAGGTAAAAAACCCAACATAATAGCTAATTTATTGTATTAACTCAACCATTTACAATATAATAATATGCAAGTTATGTTTTATCCTATTATATGTGCAAGTATATATAGGCACATCAATAGGTAACTGACAAAGTGGTATTACAATATGATGGGTACCAAAACCATGGGTTGTATAAAACATGGGCTAAAACCACTCAAATACATGCCAACATGGTTCCAAAATGTTTTGGGGCACTACCTTGAAACTTGATTGGTCTAGGGTTACCACATTGGTACTAAGAAGGTTCCATTTTGGTTCTACAGTCTAGTAGAGTGTAAATCATGAAAAAATACAACACATTTCTAACAATCTCTCATTTTTTGAATATTTTCCATATGAAGCCACAAGGCCATATCTTCAATAGATAAGGGCAATTATGCCCATTGATTTTTTGCACCAAGAAAATTTCTTAGTACTCACAACTTTCATTAGTGAATCAATAATGTTATCACCTGTGCCGACCTTCTCTAACAGTATTTTTATTTCTTCCACCATTTCCATTAAGAAATGGTATTGCACATCAATATGCTTCATTCTAAAGTGATACTCATGGTTCCTTGCTATACAAATTGCAATTTTAGAGTCACAATATATCCTTACATCCTTTTGAATAAACCCAAAAATGAAAATTAACATTTGAATCCAAACCACTTCCTTGTTTTCATAAGTAGCTACCATGTACACAACCTTCATGGTGGATATTGCAACACTAACATGTCCTTTGCTAAGCCAAATTACAAATTCACCAAAAATTTTGAGAACATACCCACTAGTAGATCTTCTATAATCAAGATCACTAATGCAATCAAAATTCAAAAAACCATGTAGATTCAATGTTTTGATTTTACTTGGATAACCATGATAGTAGATTACATAGTTAGACATCCCATGCAAATACCTAAAAATCCTCTTCATTGTAATCTAATGTTCCTTTCCCATATTTGACATAAATATGCTCACTACTCCCATTACATGAGAAATGTCAGGGATAATACAGACCACTACATACATCAAACTACCAACAACACTAACATATGACACTAGATATGTGTCCTCAATTTATTTTTCTATTTCAAGACAATGTTCAGTAAATAACTTTTGACCAACAAGAAATGGATACTGACAAGCTTACTTTCTTCCATCTTAAACTTTTGTAGTATTATTTCAACGTACTTCCTTTGAATTAACTGTAGTTTCAGGTTTACCCGATCCAATTTAATTTCTATTACCAAAATATATTTTGTGTCACCAATAACTTTTATATCAAATTGAGGTTATAATTAATACTTGACTTGGTTGATCATTTCCTTATTATTATCAATTAATAGTATGTCATCCACATATAATACTATGATAAAAAAAATCAGCTTCTTATTTAAAATAAACACAGGGATTAGCTTTGCTTCTTCCAAGCCCAAGTACCAACACACACCTGAAAAATTTAAGTTCCACATTCTTGGTGATTGATTCAAGCCATACAAAGAATTTTTATCTTGCACACCAAATCCTCCTTTCCCTTCATCATAAATCATAATGGATGCATCATGTAGATTTCCTCCTCAAGCTCACCATGTATAAAAGTTTTTTTTACATCCATTTATTCTATTTCTATATCGAAAGTAACAATAATAGCTATAAGAAATCTAATTGAATGTAATTCAACAACAAGGAAAAATCTCACCAAAATTAGTTCCCTCTACCTGAGAGAATCTCTTTGCTACTAGGTGAGCTTTATACTTCTCCATTCTCTTATCTAAAATGTAATTCTCCTTAAATACCCATTTACATTCAACATATTTTCTTCTATGAGGTAATTTCACCAAGTCCCATGTTTGATTTTTATCTAAGGAGTTAGGACTCCATTTCTTCCTCCATAGAATTCTTTGAAGACTTAGTTCCTTTTAAGGTGAAATTCTCCTTTAAAATCTTGAGATTTTAATTATTAACAAACAAAAAATAATAAAAGGAATACAAAATGGAAATCATTAGGACTATATATACCTATCAGGTGTCCTTTTCACCTAATCTGATATTCTTAAGATTGAAATTTTTAGTTCTACATCTTTTGGTTCTTCTTCCTTGCTTCATCTGAATCTTCGTCTTGCAACTCCCATTTTAGTTTGTCTTATGCAATAATTTTTAATTTAGAGACTTCTTCTTCCTCTTCTTCTTCTTTGAGTTGAATATGTGTAGGTTCATTTTTTAATTGTCCTTGATTTGGAACCCATTTTAACTCTTTGAAGATAACATTGTGACTATAAACAATCTTATTTGTTTTAGGGCTCGATAGCTTCTATCCCTTCACACCAATATAATATCCAAGATACACTTTTCTAATTTTTTTATCTATCTTAGTCCTCATTTTCTTCAAAATATAAATATAAATATTATAACTAAAAACTCTAATATGTTTGAGAGAGGGTTTCTTTCTAGTCCATGCTTCATGTGGAGTCCTATCAACCAACGCTGATGTGGTTGATCTATTGATCAAATAGCAAACGGACGTAATTATTTCTACCCAAAAATTCCTTTCTAAACCTACATCATTGAGAATGATTCTCACCTTATCCATCATAATCTTATTGATTCTTTCTACAGCTCCATTATGTTATGGTGTGTATGGAGTTATCTTTTGCCTTTTTATTCCACATTTATTACAAAACTACTCAAAAACATTTGAATAGTATTCTCCACTATTTTCACTCCTCAAGACCTTAATCTTCTTCTTTGTCTAGTTTTCAACAAGAGCCTTAAACTCCTTAAACTTCTATAAAAAAAAATTAGATTTAGCCTTCATACAATAAACATAAGTTTTTTTCAAGTATTCATCTATAAGATAAAAATAATGTAGACATTTCCCTAGCAATGTAACCTTCATAGGTCCAAATAAATCACTATGCACTAGATGCAAAATTCCTTATGATCTTGTAACACTACTAAGATACTTCACTTGAGTTTGTTTATCAAACACACAATTATCACATAAATTAAATTATATTGGACAATTGTAAATTCTTTCAACCATACCTTTAGATTTTAATGCTTGAAGGCCTTTCTCTCCAATATTTTCCTTTCTCTTATACCACAACATTGCATTCTCTATAGGAGATGTAGGAGCCTAATTAAAATATTTTTCACCTCAAGAATCACATAGCTATTACATTAATCACTTACAATGGTTGCCTTAAGCTTGAACAACATTCACGTATAGACTCCTCTTTTTAGTACAATTTTTCCACTAAACAACTTGAAACAATATTTACTAAATACTGCATGCACCCCTACATCATTCATCTTACTTTTAAATATTAGGTTTCTAGTAAAACTTGTAATGTGCATAACATCAAGGAGGGTTTGAATAATTTAATATTTAAACCTCAACTTGACTCTCCCTTGACCTATCATCTTATATGTTGAGTTGTTTTCTAAGAAGATATAACCTCCATTTTTTTTAATTCATAGATTACTCCCTGTGAGGGATCATATGAAACTATGCATCTAATTCAATCAACTATCCACCATCATATGCATGTAGGATTAAAGTTTCCATGAACAAATCCTCTAATTCTTCCCTAGAGGGATTTGATTTTGAAAATTGGGAATCATCAGATGACTTACCCTTTTCAACTTTTTTAGATTTATAATATTTGTTAAAAATATAGTGTTTTACCATAGTTCAAGCCTTTTCCCTTTTTTTGTTTTGTTGTAGTCTTAGATTTACTTATTGTGAACGATCTCTTACAAACAAGGCATACTTTTTTTGACAATATTCAATGAATTTATGCCTCATTTATTCTTATAATAAGGCTCCCACTATGTCCTCAATTTTTAATAGTGATGCAATAATAATTATTGTCATAACTAAATTATCCCAAGAGTTGGGTAAAGAACAAAGCAGAGTCATACATTTTTATTCTTCATCCATTTTAATTTCAACAAAAAGTAACTAACTTACCACAATATTGAAATCATTTATATGTTCAAGTATATAGTTACCATCATTCATTCTTAATCAATACAACTTCATTTGCATAAATAAGTTGTTCACATGAGACTTTGTCTGATACAAACTCCCCAACATCTCCCATCTTTAGAAGTTTTCTTTGTCAATACTTTTATCAAAACTAAACCTAACAAGCAAAGTCTGGTTGAAATATTTGCCTTCCTATCGATCTTTTCACAATCTTATAACTTCATACCTATAGGTTTCACTCCTGATATAATAATCCACTGATCTCTATCGACAAAAAGATCTTCCATTTTGAGCTTCCAAAACTCAAAATGTTGCTTGTTGATTTTTTAGTTTATATCCTTATGCTTCTCATCCTTCTCCTTTACTCTAAAAATTTATCATATGCAGAACTCTCACTCAAATAATAGTTTATCATAGGTTAAATAAATCCTAACTCTTCACATGAAGGTAAGGCCTAACTCTGATACCAAATGAAGAGAAAAAATAGACCTGATAAATTAAAATGAGAGAAACAATACTAACATAATTTTTAAGTTAACAAAATATGAAAATGGCATACACACAAGATTACATAATACACATGATTTCACCTATGAAGACCTTTTCGAGTAAAAACTCAACATATTAACTCTTTTATTGTACTAACTCAACCATTTATAATATAATAATGTACTACCAAGTTATATTTTCTCCTATTGTACATGTGAGTATATATAAGCACATCAATAGGTATATGTCAAAGTGGTATGAGAATACCATGGGTATGAAAACCATGGGATATATAAAAGATGGGATAGAATAACCTAAATACATGTTAATGTGGTCCCAAAAAAATTATGATGCTACCCCTAACCTCGATCAGTTCAGTGGCATTGTAGTGAGATTAAGAATGCCCTAATCTAGCTCTACAGTCTAGTAGAGTGTAAATAATGTAAAAATACAACACATTTCCAACACTAGTAGAGAGTATTTTTTTTAATAAAATTTTGGAACTAAGAGAATGTTAGACCCTAATTAGATAAAATTTTGTGCAAAATTAGAATGCTAAAGATATGCAATAAATGACACAGACTAATTTATAACTTATTACATTTGAAAATATACTAAATATGGAAAGTACTGAGGAGAACATAAACCTTGATAGAAAACTGAGATGTAGACTATATTTGGGATTGAAACTAACTTGGAGGCTATGTTGATTGAGTGCAGATCTGGAACATGGCTTTGTAGGTTCTCTAGATAAGAGCATTGTAACTAGACAGAAAAGCAATGTGTTTTTATCCCTAGGGAGTGTCGGTGTCTAATAGGTATTAGAAATTTTATATTTTATGATAGGTTCACCTTCATCTATGTGTTTCGTGGACTATGTAAGAGCTTTTGATCTTTTGTAAAAATAATTGTGTATCTTTTCCTTCACTTATAACCCTAACTTAATATACCAAGAATACAAATGCAATCACAAGGTAAAATGGGTTAACTATTGAAGTTTTTTTCGATCTCAACAAGCCCTGTGTTGAGTGTTACTTATATACCAATACTTTGAAGAGGGATCAAATTTCATGTATTTTTCCCATGCTATGGTGGTGTGTGTAAAATATTAGTGCAAAATGCTAGATGTTGGTGCAATATTAATGTGATTAAGTGCTTCATAAGTGACTTGTGACTTTAGAAGTGTATTCAGACTTTAGCTCAAGGATAATAGGACTATATGTAATTAGAATTGGAATAAATAGAGAGTTTTCTCTTAATGTGCAATTAGAATTCTGGTGTTTTTCAAGGTGGAAGTATTTTGCGTGCAAAATAATTTGAAATATGGATTTATAATGATATTTTTTTAATTCTTTTAGATGGGACTTGATAAACTTGAAAGACAACCCATTTCATGAATTTGAGATTGAGCAATTAGCCTTTATTTGGTAGGAGGACAGGAGTGGTAGAACTGGACACTATTTAGGAGCACTAGTTTCCAATTAGATGTTGTTATCCTAAGAGCATGGATAATTGATTCAGGTGTAAGGAACAATCTTTGGACGAGCCATAAATGTTTTTTTATGAGTAATAGGGACATTTTGGGATCATTGATTTTCTTAGAAGAATGGGTCATCTATGTGAAAAATAAAAGAAAGTGATTAAAAGGCCCTGTAATAAGGCATGAGCTAAGTATGCAAATTGATGGTCATAAGTGCATTATTTTAAATTAAATTTTAAATATTTGTCTACATCCCCCCTTTTATTCTAGTAATGCAACAAATCAAAAGTACTAGAGGAAAAGGAAAAGTGTGTACCTAAACTTACTTATGAAGTGCAGTCTTGAATGTAGGCCACAATGTTGAACTGTGATTCATGCAAACTGGTAATGAAACTTGTATAAAATTAGTCTTAAGATTGAAATCAAGTAGTAAAGACAAGAAAACTTATATATATAATAATAAGGAATGAATACACTTGATTGAGTATGAGAACTATTATGTTTTCTAGTGTAAAATGGATGACCGTAGAGGGTAAGACCCTTAGAGATTTCATATTTTTTGAAAATCTTGGATTGAATTGGGCATGCCCCAGTCCTCATTGATTAGAAGAGTGTTATTAATAACTCAAGGGGTGCTTGACTCCACCATTTCATACCTAGAGTAGTGAAGTATTTTAAAATCCTTGTATGAATTCCAATAGATTATTCTAGGGTAAAAATAGTGTAAAAGGTGAACCAATTGCTGAAAATGGAATAAGGTTGATTTTTAGTGCAAAATTGGTGTAAAAAAATAGTGTAATTTGGGTATGGTGTATACAACAAGGAGAATGACAATCATTGTCATTTCATCTATGAAACTAGTGCAAAACTGATCAAGGAAGAAGTAATATGCCCCTCACATGCCCCCAATTTGATATTTGGATGTATATAGATTCTGAGATTGAGTAATAATAACTAAAATTATGATAAAAAATCTATGTGATAACCTAGAACGCATCACACATGATGATTCAAAACTCAAATCAAATTTGAGTATTTTTATAGAAAATAAATTTATATACATGTTGCTAACTATTATATGTATTGATTGTGATTATGAGAATTTTTGAGAGTGACTATTTATTTTCTGCTGGACAATAATGCACTATTTTGGATAAAAATAGGGTGTGCCCTTGTCCAAATGGAGCACTCATGTCTAAAATATATTTTTGGGTGATTTAGGAGTATGCGACTTAATCAAATGTGTAAGGCCTAAAAATTTATGTATGTTTACTATATTACAGTAGCTTAGTCTCTAAAGTAAGCCACTGTGTATGTCCCCTCTTTTGAGATGAGTTGTTGAGTCTACACAATAACTTAACTCAAAATAAAATTTGTATGATAAATGTTATGAAAAATATGTAAATTTGAGTTGTAATGATAACATGGAGGAGCATGGCATCTTCATATAGATAAACTGAACAAAATAGTAATGTGAGATGCATGTAAAAATAAGCATACATAGTACTATTGTGAAGATACATGGTAATAGTTAGGTATGTAGATAAGTGACCAAAACTGAGTATTGATAGCTGAATAGAACTATTTGTAGAGAGATGCATGATATTCATCATGAAATCAAAGCATTGGGAAGATGCAGGATGTCCACCATACCATTGAGCAAATCAAGCAAACAAATGTCATGGCCATGACACATAAACAAAGTGTACACACAAAGCATGCAATAGAAGGGCAAAGGGCCACATACAAATGACATGCTAAAATGCCACTCACATGCATAGAAATATATAATGAAGCTTTATATCCCCACACAAAGATATGTTTAAATTTCCACAATCCAAACACATAATACACACAAGACATGAGGTGAGAAAATAAACATGAAAAACATGCATGAATATATGTAATTGATCAACATAAGCTATTGGTAAGTAGTATATTTAATAACTTAGGTAACTAGTAAGATATCAATGTGTAGGTAAGTTTTATATATCGATATATGTTATACAATGTAAATAACTAAGGTATGAACAATTAGGGATAGCAACAAAGGGATAAAACATGTGTATAAAATGCTCTCAGTGAGATTGGTATTATATAGACAAGTTATAAGAGGATTGTGTCTTGTTTGGATCTAAGAACAGATAACATGTGCTCACTATCATAAGAGTGGGGTAATATGACAACACCACAAGGCACTCTTATTTGGATAACATGCTTTTGTCTATTTTTAGTTTCTAAATCTGAACTCCTGAAATAACCTACAATTATGTCTGTAAATGGTAACTTGTATTCTCTACACTCACTCATGTACACTTTTGAAGCATATATGGCATAAAATTAGATAGAAATAAGTATTGAATAATTGGTATACAAATTAAATGATGTAAATTAACTAAACATAAACATGCATAGGTCCTACTTTTTAAATTTTTCTAGAATATCTATTTTTTTAATATTTTTTATATGTTAACCAAAAGAAAAACAAAATAGAGAGAAGGAACTATCCGATGAGTCCTACAAGGGACTCATAATACATGGGTCTTATTTCTAGGGTTATAATAGTGACCTTTCATGAATGGAAAGTGTCATATTATTTTAACTAAATTGGGTTGAATTTAGATTTTAAATATTGATTTCCCGCCACATCATAAGTGTCATGGATATAATGATGATATGTATCATATTGTGCATGTTGTTGAGCATGATGAACTCTAGGGATTTTGGGAAGCCATCATGGAGTGAATGAATCATGTGTTGGTGTCTTATGTGAAACACCCTTAGTGTCTTGTAATATCAATCAGGGACATGTAAGAGTAGAGAGAGGCTCTCTAGAATATGTGATAAATCTCTGTTGAAGTGACATTTTATGGATAGGCCTCCTTCGAATGGTAGATATCTATTTTTTAATTATTGGAGTAGGTTTCACCTTTTTAGGTTACTCAATTGAAATCTATTGTGCAGGGACCATATCAAACTATGTTATGGGGTATTCATATGGGATACTCTGAACTATGATTACCTCATTAGCATATATATACTTTAAACATTTATGATCTATAGAAATACTTGAGTGAATCTACCAAATCTAAAGGCATCCCAATAACATATCAAATACCCCGACATTGGGTACTATTGTAACCTTAGTGGCCACATGAGTTTGACCAATTTGTAATGGTAATGTAATCTCACCAATGGAACTTTGAATGTGACCATTGAATCCTTTTATTACCATGATCATGGGAATCAAATCTCAATTTGTATATCCAAGATGATAAATAAGTGTGTTTGTACACATACTCACGCTTGAACTATTATCGACCATGACACTAAGAATAGGCTAGTGATCAATGTGAGCTCAAATGAATAAACAATGTAAATCTGAATCATCATCCACTACATCATGCTCTATAAATGTGATGAGTGGCCTAAAGGGTACTAAATTATGGTAGGTGCCAATAATGTCAATCAAAGGATGTAGTACCTCTGTATGAGAATGATAATAAATTGGTGGAAGGTGTGCTTATATACATAAGGCAATCCCAATGTATTGATTATCTCATTAGTTGTATTCTTAGGAAAAGAATCACTGAATATTTTCATTTTTTTACTTTCACTTGGTTATGCCTTTGAATTATCCATAGGTTTTCTCACATCAATGATGCTTTCATCTATCAAATCATGAATGTTGTGCTTTAAACTAATGCGCCTGTTAGTAGTATGCCTTAGTGCTCTATGAAAGACACAAAAGGCATTCTAGTCAAATATTTTTGGAAGAGGCTTACTCATATCAATTTATTTAATATGAAGGAGAGATATGATATCTCATTCCAATAGTGTTTTTTTAGGACCTTATATGGAGCTTCCAGTAGATTGGTAAATAGTCTCCTTGGAGGAGCTGATAATCCAATGCACATAGTTGGTTCATTAACTACATGTACTATTATATTTTGATCATTCTTATTATCAATTAGCCTCACCTTTGGTGGGTTATTTACATTATTTTTAATAGAATATGCATTGGTTACATACTTAAGCTTATTCATTATCAATATCTTGACTTCCCTTTTACTATGTGGCACAGATATGTGAATGAGGAGAGTTTCTTAAACATAATGGAATCTTAGAGGGGTGGAAGAAGGCTTAATTTAAAATATCATATAATACTATATCTACCATATGACTCATCATTTTGGATAACATAGTCATGTACCTCAAGACATATTTTGAGATGGTATCATTAGATTTTTATTTGATTTGAGCAATATAAGCATATGGGATCTTCTCACTGATAGTGATTGAAAAGTGTGATAGAAACATATCAGCCAAGGGATTTAATTCATGTATATATTGGTGGGTAAGTCATAAAACCATTGTAAAACATATTCATTTAAACTCCTTGGGAATAACTTAGCTAACAACTTGTCATTGGACACATAATCCAAATATGTTGTGTGGAAGGCTCTTAGATGTTGTTCAAGGTCACCATTTACATCATATCGTGTAAGCATGGGTGCCAAAAAACCTATAGGTATATGATATATTTCTATGTGTTATGCCAATGGAGTATGAAAAACTAGTGCCTGATTAAGTTTTGAAGCACCTTGATTTAAATGTAAAACTTTATTTTTCAAAAATCACATCTCGTGCATTAGGGATTATACATTGGGAGAAGAAGAATGGGTGCTAACCAAAAGTGGTGTTCCTAATGACTACATAGGAATTAGCATATGAATCTGTTAAAGCCCTTGGGTTTCTTCCATATTAAATGGTGGTACAAAAGTTGTATCCATGGATGTCATATGATTAAAAGTATAAGAGGATTATCCTTCAACGACTTTCTTGATTTCCTCTCTAACATTTTTTATGAATTCATCTTGCATAACATTAGTCTTTGAAAGATACACTTGTAACTGTTCTTTATCCATATCAACAAATCTACTAATTGGCTAAACTATTATGGTATTATTGTTTGAATTTGAAAATATTCAACTTGGGAACAACTTAGTGTAGCACTTCATCTAAGGTAGATAGTAACAATTTATTAACTTGGATGAAATAATAAATAAAATCTTGGAATATTGCAGCTATTATAGATTTTTTTTCAACTTTGAAAATCCTGTGACAACAATTGGAAATAGAAAGAACAAGGATAGAAACCCTAACAACATATATGGTTAGGGTTTTTCAACATTTAATCAATATATGGGTTTACCAATATTTGGGAACTAAGAGAATGCTAGACCCCAATCAGACAAACTGTTGTAGAAAATCAAGATGATACAAATATGAAATAAATGGCACAAACTAATTTGGAACTTATTAAATCTAAAAATATACTAATTATGGAAAGTATTAATGAGATCACAAACTTAAATATAAAATTGAGATGTAGATTGTATCTAGGAGTGAAATTGACTAGAAAGATGTGTTGATTGAGTACATATATGGAACAACACTTTGCAAGTTCTCTAGATAGAATTATTATAATTGGATAGGAGAGTAATGCACTATCATCCTTATGGAACATCAGTGTCTGATAGGTGGTAGAGCTCAAATATTTATTTGATAGGTTTGCCTTCACATATGTGTTTTATGGACTATGCGAGAGCTTTCGATCTATTGTGAAAACCAATGTGTATCATCTCATTCACTTGTGACTGTAGTTAAATAGGCCAAGAAGACAAATGCAATCATGGGGTAAAAAAGGGTTAGTAGTTGAATTTGTGCTTGAACTTGATACCCTTATGTTGAGAGTTACCTACATACCAATACTTCAAAGAAGGATCAAACTCCCTGTAGTTCTCTCATGTTATGGTGATGTGTGTGAAAGATTAGTAAAAAATTCTAGATTATAGTACAACCCTAGTGTGATTAAGTGCTTCAACTATGACTTGTGACCTTGGAAGTGTAGTCATACTTTAATGTGGCTGTCCAATTAGGACATTATTTTCCTAAGAGAATAATTAGTTGATTTGGATGTAAGGAACAGTCTATGGATGAGCATGAACTATATTTAATGAGAAATATGGACATTCAAGGATCATTTATTGGCTTAGAGGAATGGTTCATCTACGTGAAAAATAAGGGAAAGTGGTCAAAAAGCCTTGGAATAAGGCTTGAGATAAGTGTGTAAAAAGGATGGTCACAAGTGCATTTTTTTAGCTTAAATGTTAATTTATGTGTTTATTGTAATATACACTCAAATGTTAAGAGGAAAGGGTTCCAAATCCCAAGCCTATGACATGGGGTATATATCTCACTAGGGTTCCATATAAATAAATGATTGTAAAGGAGTGTATCAAGGATATAATAAAGAAACCACATGTAAGCAAATGATGGACAAGGGTAACATAGATCCAAAATAGATATAATTAATAAACTAATAAGAAGATAACTGGTTTAATGATTTAATATAATGAGGATCATAAGTAAGGATTAAAAACATGTCTACTAAGTAAATAATAGAAAGAAAGTAGGGATAGCGATACTTACCATTGGGTGGACTTATCATTACGTTAATCTTTCACTTTGGCTCAAGTGGCACTTTGTGAGAGATTTTTTAGGTTGAAGACCTAAAATGGCAAAAAGAAGACCTAGATATCATTGGTTGGGCACTCCAAACACTATGACATCTCCTTGACACAACTATTAAAATTCAAAGACTATAACAAGACTAGACCTTAAAAATAAGACTCTAAGCTATAAATCCTTCTTTTATTAATCAAGATCAATAATGTAAGTGAAAATAAAGTATATGAGTGTATTATATGGTTTAATAATGACATGTAACCCCTATATATATGATCCAATATTAAAAACTAGCCCTGAACTCTAAGCCAACAGTATCGACTAAGACAATATAGTTAGAAAGATGTTGACTAACATAGTACTATATCAGCCATGCCAATATAGTAAATATGATATAAGACATACTCAAAATTGTATCAACTAGGATGATACAATAAAAGGAGAAAAAAATATGAAACATATTGTATCGACATATCTGATAAAAGAGGAATATAGGATGGCTAGAAAGATTGAATGGAAAGTAAACATAGTGGTAAGATGAAAAGATACTTAGATGAGGTTAAATTGATAATAATGAAAGTATGAATGAATAATATACAAAAATATCTCATAAAGTACCATGATTTGATCCCTCCCCATTCCTAGTGAACTCTTTAGCACATGCACTCAAGGAGATTGATGCATCAATAAGCCGTTATAAAAGAAACTATTGGTAAAGTGTTAAAAGTGAAAAATATCAAGTATATACATATATACCCCACCTAAAACTCATCACGTGTCACAATAATATAATGTGAGATGGTGTTTTTATATAGATACATGGTAAAACAAAAGAGCATAACTAAAAATAAATACTAAAAAATTTAAATGAAAGTAAATAAATGAAAATGCATACCTTCACTTACCTTGGTAACTAAAGAGATGATGTTGCATGTGTTACAACTAAAGGAATGTTTTAATTTATATGATAGATGGGCAGACCTAAAAATAGGGTAAAAATTATTTTTTCACCAAAAAAATTTGTTATCATCTTTCCAAGATCATAATGATTCTTTTAGTTCATGAATAGGACATACAAAACCAAAGATATGGGAAAAATATGAAATACGAAGGTAAAACATTTCAATATTTGATTTTTTTACTATAAATATGTAAAAAAGTATTTCATTTGTCTATTTATTATTTTTAGAAAACTAGAGCTCTGATTATTCATTTTTATCACAATGAGAGACAAAGGCTAGAGGACAAGGAGGCAGATGAATAGGAGGTCACCTAAGAGCATAGTAGGAGACATGTAGGTAGGTAATGCATTTAATTACTTCATATGTCAATTTTGAATAGACAAACTAGATTTAAGAAATCTAAGCATTAGGGAATATGTGTATAAAAATTTTCCCCCGAAAGAATAAAATGTAGAGGAAATTATTATGTGTAGCTAGTTTGAAACCAAATGTAAAATTTAGGGTTTTGGGTATTTATTGGGGCCAAAAGAATAAATAAATACTATAGGGCAAATGTATTGACTAGGTCAATACAGTTAGGTGTGGAAAAGGTGTAAAGATGGCTAATACTACCCAAGATGGCCAATAGTCATGTAGGAAAGATATTGAAAAAGGTCAATATTGTATTGGTCAATATAATAGATTAAGATAAATAGGTGGTCTATACAATACAATCATGGATGTTGTTGTAACAAGATTAATGTTAGGTTGATACAATTATGTATGGCTAATATAGTGAAAATGAAAAAACATAGCCAATACAATATGAATACGACTGATATTATAGGAATTAATTACATGGCTAATATAGTACATTTATGGCTAGTGTAGTATGCAAATGGGAAAACATGGCTAATACATAATTATTCAATCAATGTCATAGGATAGAAGTGGATGATTGATATAATATGAGTATGGCCAATACAGCTGAATGAAAAATACATGACCAATACAATATAAACTATAGTTGGATGATCTAGTAGAAATTAATAGTAAGATTAACTAATATAATAGATATAAAGACAATTATTACTTTTATGTAAACATTTAGCTAGATTTTATTTTGATTTCAAACTTTTTATTCAAAAACTAATGAGTTGATGTTATTTGATATTTTGAAAAGATGAAGGCAATGTTGGGATGAATAACATAAGCACACAATTGATTACCAAGCAACTTAATATGCGGAAATAACTAGAATCAACAAGTAACTAGAATTCAAAAATAACACAGCATATGAGAGACAATACACAACTTGTATTAAAACTCTTTGAGAAGGAAATACAACAAAGAAGGCTGCCACAGTTCTTCTTCCTTACACACCTCTAGGGCTCCCACTCCTCTAGGGCATAAACAGTAAATCTTCCCTCAAAGCTCTCTCCCTTAGGTCCCAACACCCAACTCAAACATAGAGTTGGTGTTCACCTCCAACTAGCCAGTATCCACTACTACCAGTTCTCCAGTGCTTCACGCACACCACAAGTGCTCCATACACTCCACAAGTACACAAATGTACTTCAAGTAGATCTCCCTTAAACTGCAACAACCTGCAACCCAATCTGATCTTACTTATAGAAGGAACTCCCTTACCTTCCTCTTTACTCTAAGTACACACCTGTACTCCAAGTAGATCCCACCTGATTCTGCTCCCTATTGTGTTACTGTCCTATCTGATCTTGCACACCTGCAAATCAATCTAGTTCTGCACACCTGTGAACCTTGACCTTGCACACACATACACCTGCAGATCAATGATCTTACTTACCATGTAGATCTCCAAAAGTAGCCATGCTCACCTGATGACCAAGATCATACATACATGAAGAACCTTGCTGATTATCCAATCCAGCACCCACCTTGGTACTGCTATGGAACTAGGAGGAACACCCTTACTCACCTCACACACAGAAGAAGCAAACTTTGCTCAACTCAAATTAGAACACCTTACAATACAATCCATGAGTCTATTATATAGATCTCATCCAAACAATAATTATACATCCAATTACAATAATTAGATCCGCAGCTCTCAGTCTAAAATTGGATCTTGACATGCAAACACTTGGTTCCTTAGCTAACTGCCCGTAAAACACTCACAGTCGAACCACACAAGTGACCAACGTCAGTCCCTGTCTGCCTGGGGGTTGCCGACGCCGGCCGACTTCTGACCGACGTCATTTGCTTCCTGTCTCCTCTCTACTGACATCGGTTGGCCTGACCGATGCCGATGCCTGACACACTCAGCAACCTTCCTGAAACCTCCTCCTTTGTTTGCATCAGTGAAGCTTTTAACTCCATAACCTAACAATCTCCCACTTGGAGATAAATAGCTATATTGTACCTGTACCTATACCCTGTCTAATCTATTTCCTGGCTTGTATCCCTCTTCAAGATGAATCCTAAAGACAACCCACCACACAACATGTGGTGCACCTCTTGTCATCCAAGTACCCTGCCACATCCGAACCTACAAACCCATGTAGTGAAGTCCTGACCCTGAATAGCATGAATCCCTACTGCTGGTCCCTCTCACATCCCTGAGAACCCACTTCCCCGAATTGGCTCCTAACTCTCTGACAACACCCACTGCTTGGGCAAACTCAGGTCTATACCAGACCTCATGTGATTTCAGACACTGAACTGTCCAGCCCTTAGTGTGTTTCGGTTTTGCATCCTGCATAATGAACCTCACCAACACCTGATTCACATCAGCTCCCACTAGAGACAAAATCAACCTGTGATCTCCATGTCTCCCATGCCAAAGAATTTTGCTGCTCCAAATTCTTCATGACATGCCATTGAACTAATCTTACCCTTAGCTCAGCAAAACCCCGTATGTCTGAACTTGCACCAAGCTCATCCTCCACATACAGCAACAAGATAATGTTGCGACCATCATCTACCTGGTAAGACAAACATAATGGTTATACTGACATTGACTAAAGCCCTACTTTGTCATCCACCTGGTAACACCTGTCAGTCCTGTCCCACTGTCCTGCAGCTTCCTCAAGACCATATGACCTGGTCTTTCATCTCACATGTCCATTCACTCTATTCTTCAACTAAGGTATCCATTCGTCTCTGTACTTTCATATCGGCTGGCAACCCTACCAAGTCTCCGCTTGGTTCTACATCATATTCCTACCACGCTCCCACTGTTTCCTGGATCCTTCTTGCTCTATAGTCAGCAACTAGTATAAAGAAGAGGAAAAACGAATTTAAGGCTTACTTACCACCTTCAGTCCTCCATATGGACATTTGAGACTCCTTGACAGCTTGTTGTCTGCCCAAAATCTGTTACAGTGACTGACCTCAGTCACCACATAGTCTGCATCCAATCGGTGTCAGTTTCATGCGCCTGTCCTGACTACCAACCCTGCTGACGTCAGTGTCCCCTACTGTCAATGTCGGTCCTCCTGACCGACGTCGGTCTTACCTACTGTCGACGTCAATTTTCCTATTGATGTCGGTACCTATGTTTTCCTGTGAGTGATGACTTTTTATCCGCGAGCTCTTTTGAATCAAAACCCATGTCCAAACTGCCCTACTCAAAAGTATCCAGCCCCATCCACTGGTCTCTGTCTGCCATCTCCTCCAAGAACACCAAGGCTTTCCAGTTCTTAAGCCTGTCAAAGACATCTGAATTCCTCTTAAGAACATGCATCTCCTTCCTGCTCATGTGACCAAGCCTACGAAGCTACGTCTCCGCAACAGAAGAAAAATCAGTAATATAAACAAGTAGATAAAGAGTACCTATTTTCTTACCACTAGTTAATTCAAGTGCATCCACTGTGAGAGTTCTTATGCATCTCTCATCACCCAAATTTTTTAAATAAATTAGCCACATCTTCAAACTTGGGACATGCATGACTTCCTTCAACACCCATGTGTTGGCCGCCTGCAATTTCAGCTTCACTTTCCCTTTGCCAATTCTTTGGCAGGGCTCACCAGCTCCTCTATCTGGGGTTGCATGGAAAGAGGCAATAAAATCTATAAAACAAGATTCAAATTTATCCAAGAAACCTCCCAGAGCATCCTGTGCCACATCACCTGCAACATCTGCTTCTTCAGTTCCTTCATGCTGATCTTCCACAAACCAACAATTTTTTTTACCTGCTCTTTCTTTCCATAAGACCGTAAGTGATCATCTGTGCTTTTTAACTCCTCCATTCTTAGCTTACTTTGATCTGTCATTGCTCTACTCCCACTCAATTAGAAACCCCTGAGAGTGACCTGTAACCAAACACAAAACCTGCTCCCTGTAACCTTAGCTCTGATACCACTTGTTGGGATGAATAACAGAAGCACACAATTGATTACCAAGCAACTTAATATGTGGAAATAACCAGAATCAACAAGTAACTAGAATTCAGAAATAACACAGCATATGAGAGACAATACACAACTTGTATTAAAACTCTTTGAGAAGGAAATACAACAAGGAAGGCTACCACAGTTCTTCTTCCTTACACACCTCTAGGGCTCCCACACCTCTAGGGCATAAATAGTAAATCTTTCCTCAAAGCTCTCTCCTTTAGGTCCCAACACCCAACTCAAACACAAAGTTGGTGTTCACCTCTAACTAGCCAGTATCTACTACTGCCAGTTTTTCAGTGCTCCACGCACACCACAAGTGCTCCACGCACTCCACAAGAACACAAACGTACTTCAAGTGGATCTCCCCTGAACTGCAACAACTTGCAACCCAATCTGATCTTACTTATAGAAAGAACTCCCTTGCCTTCCTCTTTGCTCTGAGTACACACCTGTACTCCAAGTAGATCCCACCTAATTTTGCTCCCTATTGTGTTGCTGTCTTATCTGATCTTGCACACTTGCAAATCAATCTGGTTTTGCACACCTGTGAACCTTGACCTTGCACACACATACACCTGCAGATCAATGATCTTACTTACCATGTAGATCTCCAAAAGTAGCCATGCTCACCTGATGACCAAGATCATACATACATGAAGAACCCTGCTGATTCTCCAATCCAGCACCCACCTTGGTACTGCTATGGAACTAAGAGGAACACCCTTGCTCACCTCACACACAGAAGAAGCAAACTTTGCTCAACTCAAACTAGAACACCTTACAATAACATCCATGAGTCTATTATATAGATCTCATCCAAACAATAATTAGACATCCAATTACAATAATTAGATCCATAGCTCTCAGTCTAAAATTGGCTCTTGACATGCAAACACTTGGTTCATTAGCTAACTGCCTGTAAAACACTTGCAGCCAAACCACACAGGTGACCGACATCGGTCCCTGTCTGTCTGGGGTTTACCGACACCGGCTGACTTTTGACTGACATCGGTTGCTTTTTGTCTCCTCTCTGTCGATGTCAGTTGGCCTGACCGACGCCGGTGCCTGACACACTCAGCAACCTTCCTGAAACCTACTCCTCTATTTGCATCAGTGAAGCTTTTAGCTCCACAACCTAATAGGCAACTCTTAAGGATGGTAGATGCAAATTGGTTATTAGATTTAATAGATAGGCTAATGGATATGGACAAAGCATGCCTAATTAACTTGGGCTTCGATGGGATCATGGAGATGTGTTGGTTCCCTCTAAGCATGGACCTAATAGGTATGTTCCTCAAGCACTAAGATAGGATCACAAACATGTTCAAATGGATGGTGTATGGGGACACAATGGAGGTAGCCATCACCCTAGAGGGTTTGCATGTGATATTGAGTATACTTATTGAAGGCACATCTATGATATGTGATGTGTTATTGTTTGTAGTAGAGCATCAGGAGCTATCCTAGTGAGCTATAATATTTGATGAGTGTGTATTGATTATCAAACTCTTCTCTATTTATGTGTCTAGCATTCCAGATATTTTAAAGGCCATCATCAGCCTTATGACAATGTGAGTGTTGTGTCATAAGTTTGACAGGGTCATGCCATTATACAATGTGCATTCTTGCCTTGTGTTGGTATGTGTTTAGAGTAGGGAATAATGTATGATATGGGAGTTGTGATTTAGGTGAAATTTGTACATGATTTTTGTGGGATGCTAAGCAAGGCTCAACATAATGTGGGGCCACTGACATTATTTATGTGCTAGATATATGAGCATTTTCATATGTACTAGTCACCCATACCAAATTTTGGACCACTTATAATATAGGAGGAGGTGAAAGATTGAGTTCTAAGGTAGGACCCTATATAGCTAGCCTTAGAGACTATTCACAAGAATCAGATCATATAGAGGCCATACTAAGGTACAATGGATTCTTAGGGATCATGGCCATCCATAATATGGGCATGAATAAGAGATTAGATCATGGGCTATTACACATGGTGTTTAGAGTCACACGCATGTAAACATGTGCCTAGATAGTTTAGACTAGCATACCTAATAACACTACAAGCAATCTCACCCCATTGGGTAGACATTCATGGGATCCTCGAGGAGAAGGGGGATAGGGAATATCGATTGATGTATGAGTTTTGAGACCTTGTAGTGTCCCATATGGTGAAAGGTGATGTCGACGATAGTGGAAAGAAAAGACAACAAAGAAGGCAAGATATTGTCTTGATGTTTTTATGGTAGAGTGGGAATCACAGAGACAAGACAATTGGTTCATCTAAGGATAAGTGCAACCATTAGGGATTTTGTCTTGGTGGTATGATGTAAGAGGTGGGTAGGGGACCTACCTATCTTGAGTTAAAAACAATGAGCTTATCCTTGGAGGCAAGGTGAATGGTGATACCATCATCGAGCAATGCCCACATATAGGTAAAAAATAAAATATGCATTAATTTTTTGCAATCACTTTCATTTTTTAGACTTATAGATATACATGTTAGGTACTAGCAAGTGATTTAATTGTATATTTTTATATATGGATATATAATGGTAGACTTGGTTTGATTTTGTAAACGCAAAAGTAGAGATGACATTATGGATGATTATGGTGGAGAGAGTGAATTATGATATCTTAAATGACATGATACTAGAGCATGATATCACATAAATGGGAGATCCATTTGTACCTTTAGTGAATTGTATACTAGCTAGTTTAGATTGGTAGGTATTGTTACATAGGTCATATGATGGTGTGAGGTTGTTGCTCCAAAAAAATTCCATCATGAGGGGATGGTGCAATATGGAAACATGAAACTATGACATAGGTTGTTTTGACTATGGAAATTGCTACCTACAAAGCTTCTAAAATTTGAGTACACCAATTGGAGTCAGAGCTATTAAGAGTTAAAGGAAAGCTATGGGTGTTTCAATCCCATACCCATACATTATATAAGTTATTACATGTAGCTACAACTATAGGCACCTTAGGTAGTGTGGTGCCTCACCCACCATGTGAGGATGAAGGTAGACAATAGAGTTAGCTACGTATTATATTGTTGATGTATATTTGATGTAGAAATTTTTGACACACATTTATATATATCATTTATGTTTTCTACATGGACTTGTACTTATGGTTTTTCATTCTAGCACATACTACAGTTTTAATATCATACTATGAATTTTTTTATGATGTGGTCTATATTTTATTCTTTTATATAAACGCAAGAAAATGCATAGTAAAAAATAACATAAACTAAAATGCAAAAATGACATCTTAAGTAAGTAGATATAAAAATCAACAAACCAAATATATGAATAAAATCAATAAATGAATGTAAAACGTACTGAATGTAAGTAAGATGCAACTATTAAAGTGATACATAGGATATTTAAAACATTATAAACAATAATTCATGAATCAAATCAATATGAAAGACAAGGCAAAACATAAGATGCAAAAACAATTATAAAAAGAGATATTGAGTGTAAGAGAATGCAAAAGATAATCAAACAAGGATATGACATGACTATGTGTAAAATTCCATCCAATGTAATATAAGTGTAAACCCAAATTAAATAAAAGGGATTGAATAAACACATAAAAGTATTATGAAAACATCCAATGTAAGACAAGTGAGAACTTATATCAAATAAGAGCACGTAAAAAGGTAAGCAAAGAATCTAATGAGTAAAATCTTGAAATAAATGTTTTTACATATAGGCATTACTATGATGAAAAATATTTTTTGGAATAAATAGTGATGGCCATTATGTGAGGAAGGCCCAATAGTAGTCCCCAAGGTCTTATAATGCAACTCACAAGCTAAAAAACTCGGAGGTCATAAAAATGAATGTTATGATTGAAATCTGAAGCAAATAGATATAAAATGGGAATGTAAAAAAGAGGGCATGATCATCTAAAATAAATAACCATCAAGGGGATATTGGGATTGAAAAAATGGAGATATGAGGATGTAAAGCATCTCAAGTATAATGTGGAAATTCTTAACGGAGATAAGACAATTTAATCAAGTGAGTAAGGCTAAGAGGTATCAATATCAATAACCTGTTGTCCCTAAAAAGTGACTCCTCATTTTTTAGACAACATATGACTATTTTGGCCCTGCATGGCCAAAATTATCCTTCCCCTTTCCAAAAAATTTGTTCTGAAACATTCAATTTTGTCTTTTTCTCAAACTTTTTGGTAAAGGGACTAACAGGTTCAACAGGTTCAAAGGCTTCTACAAGCGAGTTCAATCAAAAGAGTGAGTTTCCAATACTCGGTCACCTTTAGGACAAGGACTGAACCGTTGAACCTTGAACCATTTTGGTTCATCGGTTCAATGGGTTCAACATTCAATCGGTTCAATGCTTTGGTTCAACTGAAAAAGGGTCATCAGCAACCTCCTAATCAAATGAACCAATGAACCGTTGAACCTTGAACCACTTTGGTTCAAAGTTCAACGGGTTCAAGGTTCAATATCAGTGGCAAGCTTCAAACGGGTCAAACACTTTGTCTAAAGTTCATTGGTTCAAATAGTTGGTTTAATCAACAGGTTCAATAAAAAACCCACAGAAATCACCACGTGTCCCCCCCCAAAGCTTGACAAAAGCCGACAAGTGTCATTATCTGCAGCTTCTTTCTTCTACTTTTTGTTTTCGTTAAAGGCCATGGCGGGCCCCGAGTAAGTCATATAATTGGTAGAACATGCCATGTGTCATCATCTGAGATGGTCTGAATAAATCCTTTTGCTCTTCGTAGTCTCGCTAGAACTCGATGGAGGCCACCACTTGTCATCATCTACATGATTCCTAGAAAACACCAGAAGTTGCCACATATCCCTAGTGGGTCAAAATGAAACATGCCACGTGTCAATAACGTGAAGCAAATAGAGAAACATATCCCATTGGAGAGAGATGGCCTAAAGGCCACTTAGAAGACACCGAAGGGCATGTTCCCTTTGGAAAAAGTTTAAGCCTCAAGAGTCAGGTGGATGTTGCCAAGTGTCAACGGTCGAGCCCCACTAAACTTTATTTTTGCAAATTGGTAGATATTGCCACGTATCCCTCTTGAAGCTTGTTAGGAGGCTCCAAGTGTCAACATCTATAGTCTCTTCCCTTAGCTTCACTGTTTCGAGCAAAGACCATGGTGGGCCTAGGAATGAGTGACTAAATGAAGTGGAATGCGCCAAGTATCTGCATCCACGTGACTAAAAAATGTATTCGGACTGCGCCACATGTCCCTTGTAGAGATCAGTGGAGGCTGACAATTGTCATTGTCTGCGAGAGCCTGACTGAGCTCCAAACATTTTTACAATGTCGCAAAGGCTCAAGGAGGTAGATGTTGCCAAGTGTCAATAGAAAAAGATGCCACATGTCCTCACATGTTCCTATAAAAGATGACACATGGCACTTGTTCAAAGAGCAAAAGGTTCCATGTGTCAAAGGAAAGGGGAACTCGTAATACAAAGGCACATATAGAGCCAAGGAAAGGTTTTCTTCAGATGAATTGTTTAAAGGAAATGAAAGGGATGACAACCTGTCGAAGGATCAAAGCCTAAAGGCCACTTAGAAGACCCCAAAGGGCAAGTTCCCTTCGGGAAAGGTTTGAGCCTCAAAGAGCAGCAGATGCTGCCAAATGTCACAAGTTGAGACACAGTCTTGAATGAAGCTACATATAGCGGAACCCGCCATGTGTCCCGACCCAATGCAGTGGAAGCTGCCACGTGTCTACATTCGCACCCTCTTTAGCCACTAACCAATTTCAAATATTATTTCAATAAGCCTATTTCAAAGTTGTGGATGCCACCACATGTCCTCACATGTGTCACAATGGAAAAAGACCATGGCAAGCGAGAAAGACACAAAGGAGTTGCTAGGAAACATGACGGGCCTGCAAACATCAAATTTGTCACAAAAAATTATCTGTTGATTTTAAAAGACTCAAGGCACAGACCCAAATGCATTCAAAAATCCTAAGGATAGACCAAGAGAAGGAAGAGAAAAAGAGGGAAACTGAATGGGAGTTATTTCCAATAGGTGGAGCAGTTCATCAGGTAGATATTTAGGGTCTGCGTACATTGAACGCGCTGTCTATTTGTCCCTTGTGAGATAAAGGTAGAATAGACATTTGCACAGCTAAGCAAGTGATAGAATGAGAGATTCAGGCTTGAGAGGAGGCACTAGAGATGAATCGACATGCCACAGTCAAGGCAGCCACCCTGCTCTAGCATGGCCCTTCCTGACAAGACCAAAATGCATCTAAGGCATTGAATGCACTGAATGGGTCACTCCATGGAACAAAGTGCCAAGCCTCCCTCAGGCCTCTATATAATGTAATCTCTTGTATAATTTCAAGGGGGACCTTTTTTATTATCAGAAGCAAAACTCTGCCCAAATTGAAAGGCATTATTGAGACTTTGAGCTTATATTGTAATTCATATTATTTTATTTGAATGAGAAAATGAGTTACTTGCAGACTTTGTGCTGTTATAGCTTGTGCTATCTTAGGAGATTGTTCATATGTGTTTTTCCTAGGAGCTTTCTTGTCCATTTGATTTAACAAGCATAACTAGTGGAGGTGATCAGGAAGGTGTCTTGAAGGCCAACTGTGGGATGACGTTGTGCCCCCATAAGTACCTTCAATGTGTTTGTATTTCCCTTCTTGTGTAAAGAGCCTTGGGACCATGTGGTGCCCCCATTGTTCTTCATTTTCCTCTCATTGGTTGCTCATCACTCAGCACCCCTGTTACTGGTTACTACCTGAAAGATTCTTGCTGCCTGCTGAAAAACACTTCTAAAAGAAGAGAAGTGCCTTCTGTCATTTCATCAAGATTCCTACTATTTAGGAAGGAATTTGGTTCTTGACTGAAAGTTGCTTCTGAAAGAAGAGAAGTACCTTCCCCATCACCCAAGATTTTTCCCTTATTTATCAGCATCATCTCTGAAAAAAGAGAGATGGATTGTTTATCCTACCCCTGTGTCTTACTTTCTGTTTATATATATATAGTATATAGCCACTGCATATTTAATAGGGAACCTCCCCTTGATGAGAGGAGAGAATTGTTCCCTTGTGATGTAGTAAACCTACACATTTGGATGACTAATATCCCTATGATGTGGTGATAGGAACTATTTTGAACGCCAGTTAGTTGGTCAACAAAATATTCACCCAACAATTTTTGGCGACTCTGCTAGGGAAGGATAAGTAGTTTGAAGCCTCAAGCTTCAAATTGAAGTGTGACCAATCCTTTTCCATTCTTGATTCACAATCTGGTAACCCTACGCTATACCAGAAGCCATAGATCTCAAGGTGTTGTTGATCATGTCTTTGAGTTGGCACAACAAAGAGATTTCAACTTGCTTTGTCCCCAACCTCAAGTTCAATGATCTAGGAGTATCCCTCCTACCTGTACCAAGACACCAAAACAAAGCAGAGCTACTTTTCTTGTGGTTAGTAGAGGCTTGCCCATCCAAATTCTACCTAGATTTGTTATCCCTACTTTCAATAATCCTATCATGGCAACTCGAGGCCCCTGGGATAACTCTTTTGGCCTGCTTAATTTAACTCCACCCTTGCATGAACTTCCACGAAGCTCGAGAAAGAATTTCCCCAAATTCTTTGGGGATGGAAAAGTCTATCTTGATGAACACATTGCTGTCTTCAGCATAGCCTGTGGCGTGATAGGCATGGAAATTAAGGATGTGGCAGTTAGGCTTTTCATGAAAACATTGCAAGGTGCTACTGTAGACTAGTTTTACCACCTGCAAGCCCAATCAGTGACTGATTGGGACACACTCAAAGCCAAATTCGAGGCCAGATTCAAGTCTATAGAGGATGCAGATACCTTATTGGCCCAACTCACGTAAATGAAGAAGGAGCCCCACGAGCCTATGAGGGATTTCATAGCAAAGTTTGATAAGTTGAGGAACTAGATTCTTGCTATTGCTCAGCTGACCCCTAAAAACCTTAAATGCTTCTTCATTAACTCACAACTACCTGAAGTGAGTTTCCTACTAAGAAGAGCCAATCACATAGATATCAAAGCTACTCAAGATTTGGGTACCGAAGTTGAAGATGACCTTATCTTAGTAGAAAAGATAAGGAGGGACCCAAATAAAGGTAAATCTTATTCTTCTTTGAAATATTCCCCTTCTGCCACCACTGATCCTATGATGCAGAAGCTAGCAAATGAAGTGCTAGCTCTCAGAAGGCAAGTGGCACAAGGAATGTCATCTACTCCTATATATAGATATATACCCAGGAGGACATTTCAGAATCAGGCATACCAAGGCAATACTACCAGGAATCAGGGATAACAAAATTGCCTTCCTCCTCTATAAGGGAATCTCGCCCTCGAATCACCTCTGACTGACTCAGCAGTTGGATATCTTGAAATTGAATCAGACTTCTCATCCCAACCTGAGTTGAATCCTAAAGATGATGCTAATCTCTTCACTGAGGAAGAAGAAGAATTAGCTGGTGACTCCCATATTGGTTTCTTGAACTATCAGGATGAACCCAGGAGTGAAGGCAATGCGACTGAGGGGTCATATGCTGTATTCACCCAGTCAAAGAATCAATCAACTCAACAAGCTGATAAAGAGAAAGTAGAGGAGTAACCTCAACTAGTAGTTTCAATTGCTAAGTGGGGATCTACTCTCCCTTTCCAGCCAAAAGACCTGGTGATTGCAAGAAAGGTAAGTACCCCAAATGCCCCTATGCCTTTTACTTCAAACTCGCAGTCAAGTTCTTCCCCCCCTAAAACTCAAAAAAATGAGCTCTCATCCTCCGTACCTAGTTCATTTCCAGCATTTGACATATTTGATCATATTAAGAAAACCAAGATTCAAATGTCTGAATTTGAATTCTTGCAGTCCCATCCTAAATAATTAGATAAATTGGTTCAGTGTGTCAAAAACCAGAATGTCCCTATTAAACAAGTAGTTCCTAAAGTGACTCATGATCCCCCCAAGGATGCATCCACTAGGAACAATCTTGTCATTTCCCCTCCTACCACTCCTAGTATGACTGAACCTTTTTATGTCTCATTGCTAATAAATGGAAGGCAACTGAATAATTACATTATTGACTCTGGAGCTTCAGACAATGTCATGCCTGCCAAAGTAGTTGAATCCTTTGATCTCACATTGACCAAGACATTTGGTAGGTGCTTCTCTATGGAGAACAAACAAGTGCCACTGTTGGGGCAAATAATAGATGCCCAATTTGCCTTCACTGCCTTTCCAGACAAAAGGATCAAGATGATTGTCTTGGTAGCAGACATCCCAACATCATATGGTATCCTTCTTGGGTGGAATTTCTACAGGGATGTTGGTGGTGAATTGAGCATGGATTTATCAAAGGCAAGGATCCCAATCAAAGGTGTTATGAAGAGGTTGCTTCATGAAAAGGAAGCAAAATACGTAGTTACCTAGACCTCAACACCAGAAGCTCAAATCTTGTTCTTGTCTTCAGGCCTGGATAGTTACTTTCTATCCATGGATGATGTTCATGAGGCATCTGATGAAGCTCCTTTAGGTGACAACCTAGAAATGCAGTTAGGTGGAACAACAGAAGAATTGGCTGAGCCCAATGCAAGTGTGAAAGAATCCCTTCCTCAGAATAAAGAAGAACCCCAAGGAAAATCAATATCAAATGAGGTATGAATTCTTGAATTTGATGGCAGCTGCTCCTCCACTAATTAGGAGCTGGGGTTGTGTTAATATCTCCTCAAGGAGATATTTTTTCTTCATCTTATAAGTTACAATCAGCAACACCAATAACACAATCGAATATGAATCTTTATTGCTAAGATTAAATGCTATTAGGGACAAAGGCATCAAGCTCCTTCATGCTAAAGGAGATGTCGAACTAGTGGTTTGTTAGGTAAGAAACTTGTATCAAATTAAGAATAAAAGATTGCGCCACTACCATAATCTAGTCTGGGATCAACTCAAAAACTTTGATGCTTTCAACATCTTTGTAGTTCCTAGAGAATTCAATGATCAAGCTGATGCACTAGCTGTTTTAGCCACCCTCTTGATCCCCCACCTAGACTTCAAAGGAGACATGTACACTATTGAGTTGGTCTTTAGACCAAGCGTGCGTAATAATGCCAGTCATTGGCAGATATTTGATAATGACGATCAAATCATTGCCTTCTTGGAGAAAAAAGATAGCTTCGAACGACTGTATTTTGAAGGCAGTGAATCTCAAGACCCTGAACTGACTCTTGAATCAATTTGAAGCACAGGTGGGGAGTTCTTGCAACTGAAAGGGAATAAAATTCCCAAAGGCCTTGTTTCCCTTGAGAAGCTATTTGATAAGCATGATAGATTCATCAAATAGCAGCAACTAGATTCAAGCTCCTCCCAGGAGTTTGATCAAGTAAATTTGGGAACCGAGGCAGACCCCAAGATGGTGAACATTAGGAAGTGTTGTACTCTTGAAGAATATTTTAAGTTCACCACTTTGCTTAACGAATACATGGATGTCCTAGCATACTCTTATGATGACCTAAAATCACTTCAGCCTGATGAAATTTGACACAACATTCCTCTCAAGACTGATTCAACACCTTACAAGCAAAAGTCCCGACATTATAATCTGAAAATATCAGGTACTATTTTGTCAGAGATTCAAAAAATGCTAAATGTCAAGATAATCTTACCAATCCATTATTCCACCTGAATTGCCAATATAGTGCCTATAAGGAAGAAGAATGGTAAAATTTGCCTTTGTGTGGATTTTAGAAATTTGAATCAGGTATCCTTGAAGGATAATTATCCTTTGCCAATCATGGATCAAGTGCTGCAGACAGTGACAGGCTCGAAAATGTTATCAATGCTAGATGGCTTCTCAGGATACAATCAGGTCAAAGTTGGTGAAGCAAACTAGCATAAGACTGCTTTCACCACACCTTGGGGGATGTTTGCATATAAAAGGATGCCTTTTGGCTTGATAAATGCTGGTGCCACCTTCCAAAGAGCAATAGACCTTGCCTTTAAGGATGAGATGGGTAAGTTCATCATAGTTTATCTTGATGACTTGACTGTCTTCTCTAAGCATCACCCAGATTATGTGAGCCATTTGCATCAAGTACTAGAATGTTATTGCCAAAATGACATTTCATTAACCCCAAGAAGTCAATTTTTAGAGTAATGGAGGGAAAACTTCTCAGACACATTGTGTCCAACGGAGGCATAAAGATTGACTCAGACAGATTCAAGTCTATCCAAGAACTTTTGTAATGAAATTACTTCAAGAATTAAGTATAACAGTAGAATTATATCCAAATATGACTGAAATATATCTAAATATATGATAATAGATAAGCCACTTCAAGGGGGAAACCTCCACAAGCTTCAATAAGAGCAGAATTCACAATATGATGATAAATGATTACCCACTACCTCCTATATATAGTCTATCTAGGCCATGGTTACTCCATAGGCTGACCTACTAATCAAAAGAAATCATAGATAAATGTAATATAATGTCAAAGAGGGATAAGTAAGCCACAAGTCTGCTAATACTATCCTCATAAATGTGATAGGTTAGGGGCGTAGCATGCCCTTCCCCTTCAAGCCAACGTTGTCCTCAACGTTGAACAACTCTAGATGTTGTTGCAAAAAATCTTCACCTTTCCAAGTTGCATCTTCACTGCTTTGGTTTTTCCACTTGATCAAATATTCCCTAATCTCTCTAGTTCTTAACCTCTTAGTACGTGTTTGGAGGATTTTCTCTGGTTCCAAAATGACTCGTCCTTCTTCATCTAGTTTTGGGAGTTCTGTCTGGGCAGAAACTTTTTATCCAATGACCTTCTTCAAATAAGAAACATGAAATACTGGGTGTATGTGAGATGAATGAGGTAACTCGAGCTTGTAAGCCACACTTCCAATTTTTTGTAGAACCTGATAAGTGTCATAATACTTAGGAGCAAGTTTGTTGTCCTTTTTTTGTTACTTCAAGGACATCTGCTTGTAAGGCTGTAAATGAAAAAATACCCAGTCACCCACCTCAACATTTCACTCACTATGGTGTTGATCTACTTGTTGCTTCATCCTATTTTGTGCCAAGGCCAAATTCTCTCTCAAACTAGCCAAAACCTCGTGTTGATGTTGAATGTGCTCTTCCACATCTCGAACCTTGGTGTGCACCTTTAATGAAGAAGTGATGGAAGGTGGATGGTAACCATATAGTGCTAGAAATGGAGATGTTTTAGAAGAGGTATGAAAAGATGTGTTATACCACCATTCTGCAAGTGGTAACCATTTAACCCAATGTTCTTGTTTATCTGATACAAAACAACGGAGATACCCCTCTAAACATTTGTTAACCACTTCAGTTTGTCCATCAGATGGGGGTGGTAAGATGAGCTATGAGCTAGCTGAGTACCCAAACAAGAAAATAGTTCAGTCTAGAAGTTTCTAGTGAAAATAGGATCATGATCACTTACAATTATTTTTGGAGTTCCATGTAATTTGAAAATTGCTTCCATAAAAATAACCGCTACTGTACTTGCTGAAAATGGGTGTGAGATAGCACAAAAATGGGCATATTTTGTAAGCCTATCCACAATGACCAAAATAACATTTTTACCTTCAGAACAAGGCAACCCAATGATGAAATCCATGGAAACCTCCTCCCACCTTTGACAAGGAATTGCTAACGGTTGTAACAAACCTGGAGTCTTAACTGTTTCACCTTTATTCTATTGGCATATCAAGCATTCTTTCATAAAATTTTATACATCTCCCTTAAGTCCTTCCCAAAATAATTCTTTCTTAATTCTATGATAAGTTTTCAAGAACCCTGAGTGTCCCCCAATTGGAGATGCATGTAACTCTACAAGAATTTTATGCTTAAACTTTGAATTTTTTCACAAGTATAACCTACCCTTATACCATAGGACATTACCTTTCCATTCAAATTTATCAGAGGATAAATTACCTTGCTGGAGATTCTAAATCAGAACCTGTGTATCTTTGTCTTGCTCCCATTCTAACCTAGCTTCATCCACCCAATCTGCTTGCAATATGGACATTGCATAAAGTAATGCTTTTGTGGATGCATCCCGTCTAGATAGTGCATCTACTACTACATTATCTTTACCCTTCTTGTAGATGATTTAAAAATCATAACCCAACATTTTGGTTACCCAATTTTGTTGTTCCTCAGATGATAATCTTTGCTCCAAAAAGTATTTGAGACTATCATGATCCGTTTTCACCTTAAAGTGTCTACCCATCAGATAAGGCCTCCATTGTTTAACTGCATGAAGAATAGCCATCATTTCTTTCTCATAGACAGGTTTTTGTAGATTCTTACCTTTGAATTGATGACTTTCAAATGCAATGGGTCTTCCTTTCTACATTAGTATTGCCCCCAATCCAGACCCAGAAGCATCACATTAGACAGTGAATTTTTGTGAGAAGTCTGGAGTAGCCAAAACTGGAGTGGTGCACATAGTTACTTTTAGTTTCACAAATGCTTTGGTGGCATCATCATTCCAATGGAAAGCATCCTTCTTTAGCAATGCAGTGAGTGGAGCTGCTATGCTACCATAACCTTTCACAAATCTTCTATAATAACCTGTTAGTCCAAGGAACCCTCGAAGGTTTTTGAGAGTTTTTGGCATCGGCCATTCCATTATCGCTTTGATCTTCTGGAGATCAACTTTGACCCCTTCATGGGAAACAATGTGACTGAGGTACTCTACCTCCTGTACTCTAAAAGCACATTTAGATGGCTTTGCATAAAGTTGATGCTTCTCCAAAACTATCAACACTTGTTTCACATGTTGCAGATGTGCTTCCCATGTCTGACTATAAATCAATATGTCATCAAAGAAAACTAGCATTAACTTCCTTAAAAAAGGCCTAAAAATAGTGTTCATCAAGCTCTAAAAAGTAGATGGTGCATTTGTAAGACCAAAGGGCATTACCAAAAACTCATAATGGCCCTCATGTGTTCTAAAAGCAGTTTTATGAACATCTTCATCCTTGATTCTAATTTGATGGTACCCCGAGCGAAGATCCAATTTTATGAAATAATTAGCACCATGCAACTCATCAAGTAAATCATCAATTACTGGAATAAGAAACTTATCTTTGATGGTGTACTTGTTGAGTTCCCTATAATTTGGGCACATCCTCCATGTGTCATCCTTCTTCCGCACCATGACCACTCGTGATGAATATGCGCTTTGGCTATGCTTGATGATCCCTGCCTCTAGCATCTCATGGACCATATTTTCAATTTCACTCTTTTGTGCATATGGATATCTATATGGTCTGATATTTGGTGGTTGAATACCTAGAATTAGTTGAATGGCATGATCGTGTTCTCTTTTTGGTGGTAGTCCTTTTGGCATGGTCCTAAAAATAGATGAGTGGTCTTCAAGAGTTATTTGTAGATCAGGATGTGTAGATACTTGTGTGGGTTGAAATTCTATGGAGCATAATCGTGCAATAATTCCCTCTACCCCCTTTTTTAGCATCTTGGTCATCTGATGTGAACTAATCAATTGTGGAGATTTTGCATGTAATCCATGTAGTTCAATTTTCTTACCTTCAGAATGAAAGTGCATGAATAGTTCTTGGAAGTTCATCTCAATGGTACCTAAGGCTTTGAGCCTTTGGACTCCCAAAATAATGTATGTGTTACCCATGGGAATAACAAACATAGGAGAGTCAAGATTGTACCCACCCATAGTAAGCTTAATACTATGGCATTTGCCTAAACAATTAATTGTGCCACCATTTGCAATCATGACCTGAAATTCTAGTGTTGGATAGATGAAATAGTTCAATCGAGTGGCCAACTTATGGTTTATAAAGTTATGTGTGCTACCTAGATCAATCAACACTATCACCTTCTGTTTATTGAGGAAACCCACCACCTTAAGAGTTTGTGGAGTGCTAATACCTGCAAGTGCATGACAAGAGATTGTAGGTTGGGAATCTTCATGTACCTCCTCTATATCTTTCTCATCATCATTGGAGGCATCATTTGCTTCTTCATCTTTGTTTGGTCCTTCAATGTAGAATAACTTCTTCTCAGCACATCTATGTCCTTTACTCCACTTGTTATCACAACCAAAACATAATCCTTTTACACACTTCTCTTCAATTTACTGAGGGGTCAATCTAGTAGGTGGAGGAAATGTTGGTGACGATATGCTATGATCTTTGAAGTGAGTGAATGGCTGCTTCTTGTTGGCTATGAATTTTTTCTCAGCTCTACGTGTTAGGACAATAGAATCAAAAATATTAAGTGGATTAAACATGCGTACCTCATGTTGAATGTGGTCCTTGAGTCCACCCAAAAAAGAACATACCATATCCAAATTTTTCTAAGCTTTCCAAAAATGTAAATAACTTAGAAAAATTCATTGAATTGCGCACTATAGAGCAATTTTATGAAAAACCATAAAATAGCGATAACTTTTGTAAAACATATCCAAATGAGCTGAAATTTTAAGGAAAGTTTAATTTGATTATTTCTCACCTTTAATAAAAATTTTGCAAATAAATTAACAAACGTTTTTGATATATCACAAAATTTAAAAATTAAGTGTTTCACCCACAAGATTGCTCAAATCGTAGCTTTGATACCACTTGTAATGAAATTACTTCAAGAATTAAGTATAATAGCAAAATTATATCCAAATATGACTGAAATATATCCAAATATATGATAATAGATAAACCACTTCGAGGAGGCAACCTCCACAAGCTTCAATAAGAGCAGAATTCACAATATGATGATAAATGATTACCCACTACCTCCTATATATAGTCTATCTAGGCCATGGTTACTCCATAGGCCAACCTACTAATCAAAAGAAAACATAGATAAAATTAATATAATGTCAAAGAGGGATAAGTAAGCCATAATTCAGCTAATACTATCCTCATACATGTGATAGGTTAGGGGCATATCAACTTTCCTTGCCCACAAGCAAGATTGTTGTTCACTCTTTCTTTGGGAAGGTGAATTTCTTACGGAGGTTCATCCCTGAGTTTGATGAGAAGACTAGGCACATTGTAAACATGATGAAAGTAAAATCCACCTTTAGCTGGACTGAAGAAGGCAAGTCAGCCTTTGAGGATGTCAAGACTGCCATTACCCATGCTCCAATTCTGGCCTACCCAAACTATAGCAAAGAGTTCACTATTTACAGCTATGCTTCAAAACATATGCTTTCAACAATTCTGGTTCAATAAAATAAAGAAGGTATGGAATCTCAAAGCTCATGAGCTGAAGTACTCAAATATGGAGAAGCACGCTTATGCAATGGTGAAAGCTGTGAAACATTTTCGTTTCTACATCCTCAATTCTCGAGTTACTGCCTTGGTCCCTAACACTACAGTGAAATCTATATTGACTCAGCAAGAGTTTGGGATGAAAAGAGGTAATTAGGTTACAAAAATCTAGGAGTTTGATCTAATCATCAAGCCAACGAGGTTGGTGCATGGAAAGGGGCTATGCTAACTGATTGTTGATAACAAGCCAAGAAGAATGGAACATGAAGAGCTAGAAGTGGATGACTCACCTACAGTCCTCTTCGTCTTCACCACAAATGAGTGGTATTCAGGTATTGCTCATTTCTTTGCTTATGGTGAATGTCTTACAAACCTGTCTTATAAATAAAGGAGGACCATCAAGCTGAAAGCTGCTAATTTTGTCCTCTGGGACAATAGCCTATATAAGAGGCACCTTGATGGAACGTTCCTTCGCTGTGTGGACAAGGAGTAACAAAGCTGACTTCTGAAGTCCTTCCACAATTCACCATGTGGAGGACATTTTTCTGCCCTAGTGACTGCCCATAAGATCCTATGAGCTATATACTATTAGCCAACTCTCTTTTGAGATGCATACAAGTGGGTCAAGAGATGTGAACTGTGCTAGCAATTTGTCAGAAGGCCCAAGCTAGCTGGCCTACCTCTCGAACTAGTGGTCATAAAAGAGCCTTTCCAGCAATGGGGAATTGACTTTATTGGTGCTGTGAACCCATCATCAAGTGCTGGACATGATTATGTCGTTACAGCAATAGACTACTTTACCAAATGGGTAGAAGTAGTTCCAACCAAACATGCTACTTCAGAAGTAGTATGCAATTTCCTCAAAGAAAACATCATGTCCAAGTTTGGGGTCCCAATAAAAATTGTCACTGACAATGCCACCTGCTTCACTTCCTAGGAGATTACTCGGTTCTGCTTCTACTATGGAATTACACTCTCCCATTCTTCTTATTACTTCCCACAAGGGAATGGACAGGTTGAGTCAAGCAATAAAAACCTGGTGACTATCATCAAGAAGCTAGTGGATGACAACCAAAGGATTTGGCATAAGGCATTGGTTGATGCTCTTTGGGTGGACAGAATTACACCAAAAAGAGAAATTGGTATGTCTCCCTTCCAACTTCTATATGGTATAAATGCTGAGATACCAATCACCTTGGAATTACCAGCATTGAAATTGGCTAAGGTGATTGAAGATCAAACGTATGAGAGCTCACTTGAGAAGAGGATCATGTGCCTTGCTGAGCTGAATGAGCAAAGAACTATAGTGGTGAACCGAATTGCCACCCATCAAAGTCTGGTGAAAAATCTCTTCGACCAGAAAGCAAAGAATCATGATTTTTAGATTGGAGATCAAGTCCTGCTGTGGGATAAGAGAAGCGAACCAAAGGGGATGCATAGAAAGTTTGATTCCCTATGGAGGGGCCCTTTTACTATTCATCAGCTCAATGGTAAAAATAGTTTTCTGTTGAAGTATCAAGATGGCACTCTCTTTTCTCTACCTCACAATGGGCAACATCTGAAGCACTTCAACTCTTGAAGTATCGGATGAGTTCCCCTGTACATATGTATATTTATATAGTCTTTTGTTTTGTTTTGTTCATTTTTTTGGAGCCATTTTTTTTAGTAGCATGACTCCATAGCCCAATGACACACTTCAAGGCATTGGAGATTCTGGTTTCTTCTCCCCTCAGCTATTCTGAGTTGTCATCTGAAGGAAGTTCCCCAACATGAGCCAACATTTGTCTCTGAAAAGTGACTCCTCATTTTTCAGACAACATATGACTATTTTGGCCCTGCATGGCCAAAATTGTCCCTCCCCTTTCCAAAAATTTGTTCTGAAACATTTAATTTCATTATTTTCTCAAACTTTTTGGTAAAGGGACTAATAGGTTCAACAGGTTCAAAGGCTTCTACAAGCGAGTTCAATCAAAAAAGTGAGTTTTCAATACTCGGTCACCTTCAGGACAAGGATTGAACCGTTAAACTTTAAACCATTTTGGTTCATCGGTTCAATGGGTTCAACATTCAATCGGTTCAATGCTTTGGTTCAACTGAAAAAGGGTCATTGGCAACCTTCTAATCAAATGAACCAATGAATCATTAAACCTTGAACCACTTTGGTTCAAAGTTCAACGGGTTTAACATTCAATATCGGTGGCAAGCTTCGAATGGGTCAAACGCTTCATCTAAAGTTTAATGGTTCAAATAGTTGGTTCAATCAACAGATTTAAGAAAAAGCCCATGAAAATCACCACGTGTCCCCCCAAAAGCTCGATAGAAGCTGACAAGTGTCATTATCCGTGGCTTCTTTCTTCTACTCTTTATTTTCGTTAAAGACCATGGTAGGCCCCAGGTAAGTCATAGAATTGGTAGAACATGCCACGTGTCATCATTTGAGATGGTCTGAATAAATCCTTTTGATCTTCACAGTTTTGCTAGAACTTAGTGGATGCTGCCACTTGTCATCGTCTGCATGATTCCCAAAAAACATCAAAAGCTACCACATATCCCTGGTGGGTCAAAATGGAACGTACCACGTGTCTATAATGTGAAGCAAATAGAGAAACATAGCCTGTTAGAGAGAGAAGGCCCAAAGGCCACTTAGAAGACATTAAAGGGCATGTTTCCTTTGAAAAAGGTTTAAGCCTCAGGAGTCAAGTAGATGCTGCCAAGTGTCGATGGCTGAGCCCCACTAAACTTTGTTTCTGCAAATTGGCAGATATTGCCACGTATCCCTCTTGAAGCTTGTTAGGAGGCTCCAAGTGTCAATATCTGCAGTCTCTTCCCTTAGCTTCACTGTTTCGAGCAAAGACCATGGTGGGCCCAAGAATGAGTGACTAAATGAAGTGAAATGCACCAAGTGTTTGAATCTGCGTGACTAACAAATGTATTCAAAATGCGCCATGTGTCCCTTGCAGAGATCAGTGGATCTTGACAAGTGTCATTGTCTGTGAGAGCCCGACTAAGCCCCAAATGTTTCTATGATGTTGCAAAGCCCTGAGGAGGTAGATGCTGCCAAGTGTCAACAGTGGAAGATGCCATGTGTCCTCACCTATTCTTGTGGAAGACGACACATGACACTTGTTCAAAGAGTGGAAGGTGCCATGTGTCAAAGGAAAGGGGCACTCGTAATACAAAGGCACATATAGAGCCAAAAAAGGGTTTCCTTCGGATGAATTATCTGAAGAAATTCCTTTAGATATTTTATCTAAAAGAAATGAAAGGGATGATACCCTGTCGAAGGATCAAAGCCTGAAGGCCACTTAGAAGACCCCAAAGGGCAAGTTCCCTTTAGGAAAGGTTTGAGCCTCAAAGAGCAGTAGATGCTGCCAAATGTCACAAGCTGAGACACAATCTTGAATGAAGCTACATAGAGTGGAACCTGCCGCGTGTCCCGACCCAATGCAACGAAAGCTGCCACATGTCTGCATCTATGCCCTCTTCAGCTGCTAACTAGTTTCAAAGCTTATTTTAATAATCCTATTTCAAAGTTTCAGTTGCCACCATGTGTCCTCACCTGCGTCACAATAGAAAAAGACCATGGCAAGTGAGAAAGACACAAAAGAGTTGCTAGGAAACATGATGGGCCCGCAAATGTCAAATTTGTCACAATGAAGTATTTGTTAATTCTAGCAGACTCAAGGCACAGACTCAATTGCATTTGAAAAGCCTAAGGCTAGACCAAGAGAAGGAAGAGACAAAGAGGGAAACTCAATGGGAGTTATTTTCAGTAGGTGGAGTAGTTCACTGGGTATATATTTGGGGTCTGCATACTTTGAAAGCATCGTCTATTTGTCCCCTTTGAGATAAAGGCAGAATAGATAGTTGCATAGATAAGCAGGTGATGGAATGAGAGATTTAGGCTTGGGAGGAGGCACTAGAGATGAATCGACATGCCACAGTCAAGGCAGCTGCCCTGCTCTAGCATGGCCCTTCCTGATAAGACTAGAATGCATCCAAGGCATTGAATGCACTGAATGGGTCACTCCATAGAACAAAGTGCCAAGCCTCCCTCAGGGCTCTATATAATGTAATCTCTTGTATCATTTCAAGGGGGACCTTTTTGATTATCAAAAGCAAAACTCTGCCCAAATTGAAAGGCATTACTGAGACTTTGAGCTCAGATTGTAATTCATATTATTTTATCTGAATGAGAAAATGAGTTACTTGCAGACTTTGTGCTCTTATAGCTTGTGCTATCTTAGGAGATTGTTCATATGTCTTTTTCCTAGGGCTTTCTTGTCCATTTGATTTAACAAGCAGAACTAGTGGAAGTGATCAGGAAGGTGTCCTGAAGGCCAACTATGGGACGACATTGTGCCCCCATAAGTACCTTCAGTGTGTTTGCATTTTCCTTTCCTGTGTAAAGAGCCTTGGGATGACGTGGTGCCCCCATTGTTCTTCATTTTTCTCTCGGGTTGTTGGTCACTCAACACCCCCGTTACTGGTTACTTGTTACCTGAAAGATTCTTGCTGCCTGTTGAAGAACACTTCTGAAAGAAGAGAAGTGCCTTCTATCATTTCATCAGGATTTCTACTATTTAGGAAGGAATCTGGGTCTTGGCTGAAAGTTGCTTCTGAAAGAAGAGAAGTACCTTCCCCATCACCTGGGATTTCTCCCTTGTTTATCAGCATCATCTTTGAAAAAAGAGAGATGGATGGTTTATCCTACCCCTATGTCTTACTTTCTTCTTATATATAGTATATAACCACCACATATTTAATATGTAACCTCCCCTTGATGAGAGGAGAGATTTGTCCCCTTGTGATGCAGTAAACTTGCACATCTGGACGAGCAATCTCCTTATGCTGTGGTGATAAGAACTATTTTGAACGCAAGTTAGCTGGTGGACAAAATATTCACCCAACATAACCTAGAGAACCCCACCTAGAAAGCATAAGCTTAGGATGACAGAAGAAGTATAAATATCATCCCATGAAGGTTAACATGCATGAAAAATAAAAGGATCATACCTTTCCATAATGTGTTCCCTACTCCTTAGGATCCCTTCTAAAGTCATCGATCTATTGTGAAGAATGAGTACTTCTGTAAGAAAGTAAATGCCAATAGAATGTAAGAATATATTGATAAGTAATAATATAATGAGATCTCATATCCTAGTATACTAGCTTATCTCACCCCAATAGACCTTGACTCTATCATGAGGCCAATTGTGGAGTTTGAACTTCAACTAGAATAAGAGATGTGCCAAAAAAATCATGTCTTTTGGTGTGATCTAAATTTTAATATATAATTTACCTTTTAACATTACCTTTTATTATGATATGGATTTTAACTCTTTTAGATATTTATATTTTCCTCCTCCATATGGATTTGAAATAATCAACACTGGATGCTAAAGGTGACTAACACAAGATAACCTACACTTAATCGTTATGAAAAGAACCTAAAAAACAATATGCCTAAATATTCCTAGCCTTACACTTTAGAAAAGAGTGTAATCTCAAACCTGACCCAAATGTGCATCAAGTGAAATGAGAGGAAAATATTAGGATCATGTAATATTTATCCATGTGAGAAGGATGATATAATGAGGATACACTAGTAGCTGACCACAAGACATAGGATATTTGATTTAGAAATGACTAAGTAAAAAGAGGGGATCTAAAACTAATTGAAAATTTAATCCCAAACGTAAAAATGGAAACCCTAAGAAGGGAAATGCTATGAAATATGTTAATTGTTATCACATAGATTTTGCATCCATTGTTGAAGTAGTAACTCATTGTGCAAAAATATAATGATACAATGGGATCACCTCCAATCTATAGGATCTTGGTGAATGGAGGTGAAACTTTGGAGAAGGTCAACTTCCTTTTACTAAACTTAGTGTAACTGATAAATTATTAGTTTATATAAATTCTGCTTTTTTAGTGATCTTGCTCCTAAACTAGGGTTTTGAGTAGGAAAAGAGTTATAAGAATGAAATTTTGAAAAACTAAAATTGGTGATTGCAGCAAATATTTTTATAGTGTATTTTAATGCTTGCTTGAATGAACACAATAGAACAGAGAATAGATTAAAATTTGTAGAAGCATAAACTCATGCAAATGAGAAATCAAAGGAAATATTTGCTATTTTTCATAAAAGGGACAACATTATTTTATTTTTAATCAAACAATCTTCCATAAGGGTAGAAAACACCAAAAATTAAATTTCATGATTAAAATAAGAATTATAACATCCACAAATATTCAAATAAAATTGCATACACAGGGATTTTTCATGACAAAAAAGGCAAATCTTTAATTATTTCTCATTCTCTAGGTTACAACATGTAGAAAAATTACTCAAAATGCAAAATAATAAATCTAGCAGCAAAAATATAAATGGGTTACGGGGTCTTGCCCATATTTATACAAAACATCTCATAAATGAGATGTAGTTAACAATGAAATCCAATGCCTAGTAGGGAACATGCAAATTTTAAAAAATTAGGTAAAGAGGCATGATCTTTAGTTGTAATGGCATCCTTGGCATGGTGAACAAGTTGGATAATGATCAATCAAGAGCTGGGCATGATCTTCAGTTGGTAGAGGTGTAGTGGGAACTTTGAAATCATCATGTAATTCCTTTCTTCTTTTCCAGTTCAGCTGCACTTCTTCTTCATGCAATGGGAGGCACCAAAGTGAAACTTATTTTCAGAACAAAAGATAACATTAAGATAACTTAAGTTACTTTTTTGCAAAACCCTAATCTATAATCTTCAAGTGAGACTTTTACAACTTTTATGTCATACCACTTTGTCAAAACTAGAATTACA
This sequence comes from Torreya grandis, assembly GCA_037957365.1. Taxonomy (NCBI): domain Eukaryota; kingdom Viridiplantae; phylum Streptophyta; class Pinopsida; order Cupressales; family Taxaceae; genus Torreya; species Torreya grandis. The sequence goes on from JARHVA010003243.1 coordinate 1,229,882, forward strand.
ATTTCTAATATGTGCTTTTACAACTTAAACAATTAAAATTTGTCAAAATGAAAAGTGTAATTTGCAAGTCTACTTTTAACAATTTTCACCCTGTCAAAATAGAAAGTGTAAAATACACATGGCTCTTTCATAAAAAGAGCTGTCAAAAAGATAGTTGCAATTTACAATATATATTTTTATGACTTTAAAACATTTGTCTAATAATGAAAATACAATATACGAGAATTATTTTAATAGAAAGAATTAATCTATTTCCAACACTTCTTCTAGCTCTTTATCTTTCTTGGCCTATAATTTTTTAACATATACATCAAAAGCCTTGAAGATCTCCTAGATTATGTCTTCATCTAGGCTAAAAGAGTAGAGGTTGGTTATCTCACAATCTGCTACTATATTAAAAAGTTCCCTTCTCAAAGTTTTGTATTCTTAAATATCTTTACCCATTTGATCTAACGTGTTATGATATTTGATGTAATGGTGGATAGAGCTCAAGGTAAAAAATGTATTTCATGCAGATTCTTTTTCGATCACCACTTTGAATTTAATCTGAAGCTCTTCTACTAAAAGGAGCTGATATTTGTTAGGAATGGTAAAAACATTCCATGAGGTCAATATCAGAAGAGTTCTCAACAAGAACATCATAATAGTTGCAGACAAATAGAATGCATCACAAAGCAAAACTAAATGTATATTCAGACTATGAGAATATGATATGAAGTTAGTACAAGGCACTTGCTTATATAGGAAAGATAGAATAGAAACCAAGCTAATCTAACCAATGTATAATAAAACCATAAATAGTGCTAAATAGTGTTAAATAGTGCATCTAGCAAACATGAGTAAACATATGAAATACTCTAACACCCCCCCTCAAGTGAAGATAGGGGCTATCAAAAGCCAAAAAAGTGGCATATCCACAAAATGAGTCCCGTTAACTCAACCTAATAAGGTACTCATGTACAATATGTATCCATGAATAAGGAAGAAAACTTGTGGGAACAAAACTCCCCCCAAAAAATGTATTATAGGACCCCCCAATTTGGCACTTTATAAAAGTAGTGATTTTTTACAATCTGATGACACCATGTGATAGAGAATTGAAAAATACGCACTTTTGAAAAAAAATGGAACTCAAATCTGAGTTACCATTAAAAAGTTATGGGTGTTTTGATTTCTCGTAAAATGTGTCAAAAAAAATTAAAAACACTACGATTTAATTATGGAGGACAAATCAGAAATAAACATGGGCGTGTAACCACTCGTTAGAACCAAAATTTCACCACAGACTTATAAAAATCAATGGACATAAAAAAATGTTTTATGGGTTACCTCAAAAAGTGTGCAATCAAGTTTTACTTCTTTTTAAGCAAAAAATATAGCGTATTACACCAAAAAAATAAAGTTTTTTAATAGTTGTGAGAAGAGATGAAGGTGGAGATAGTTGTCTTTGGGCTCCACAAGCAAATCCAAGTCAAAGCTTGCTGGAAAAGAAAACTCCAAGGTGAAAAAAGTTATATTTAACACCTTCCAAAGGATCCAATGACAAATTAGATGAAATCTTGCAAGGAAAGATCATATTTCTTTCCTTTTCCAGTGCCAATCTGCTCTCCCAACACAACAACAAACTCAGTAGCAAACTAAAATGCCTTTGTAGAAAGGACAATGCCAAGTAGAAAAAGTCAACGCTTCATTCTCCTTTGCCAATGCCAAAATTTTGCAATATTCCAATGCTACAAAAGGAGCAAAAAATGGTGCCACAGGATGAAATGTTAATGCCTAGTAATGGTCAACAACTCAGGGGTGGAAGAGAACTGATCTAATGCAACAACAGGTATACCAAAAATAGATCTAGAAAGGATTAAGATTTGTAACGCAAATTTGAGAGAGAAAAAAACAAAGTCTCCAGCACCTCTTTGAAAGGTAACACCAAGATATCAAGAGCAGGTAGATGACCCCACAATATCTGCTTCTGCTTCTTATTAGCAATAACAAATTATTCCTCCTACATTTCAAAAAAATTCCAACGCCTTGGCAACAGATTTGAGTTAGAAAGCAACAAAAAAATCCAACGTCGGGTTTTTAGAATCAAATGAAGAGAGTCTAACGCAGCCAAAATAAGACTTCTATGTCTCTCTTTAGATCAGATAATTGCAAAAAACAATAATAATGCCTTGAAAATGACGTTTAACTTGAGTAAAAAAAATCAATAAGATCTCTAAGCTTGATATCTATTCTCTTCTTTCAAATCTTAGATTTTTTTTTTAAAAAACTTAGATCTAAAATAAACAAAGAGAATATGGCATTTGCATTGCCTTAGAAGCAACACAAGCTTTAACTAAAAAAAAAAAATCTACAAGAGGCACAAAGATTTCTCTCTAAATTGCAAGCTTGGATGGTTGGAACTTCTTCAAAGCTTTTACATTTGTGTAAAAATGAGTATTTATCGAGAGGTAAAGTGTAATAAGTTTGCTTAATTAGCGGGATTTGAGTGTGAGAGAAAATAACAGAAAAGTTATAGGATATTATTCCTATATATTTGTATTCTATCTGTATTGATGAATTAATCAAAAAAATTATAACAATATATTATTTGTGATTGAAATCTGTGTGTTCGACTCTCTATTTCACTGTGCATGAATTGAATAATCTATGTATTAGCTCTTCCAATATCTATAATTGGTATCAGAGCAACATCGGATCCTATCTATGATGGAATCTTTAAAATTTATGAGGGGTAGTAGTTCTAAACTTTGTCCCTATGGATGTGTGACTCATATGGTCTTCTGGTATCATGTACCTTTGTGTATTCATTCTACATGTTGATGTATTTATTCTCTACATTCTAAAAATCTCCATGTATAACCATCCACATGTTTTTGACTTTTATCTTCATAGGTAGGTAGACCTGTAGATCCATATGCAGGGTTTGTTAGGTATACAAAGATTCAACAAGCCTAAAAAATTCTATTAAAGCAACTTCCATTGGCTATTCACTCGAAATTCCATTCTCCATTTCCATAGTTTTTTTCTAGATTCATTATTAGTGCCATTTCTATCGTACATCCTCCATTCATATTTTATAAGATCAAAAACTATAGATTTCAGTCTATTAAACACAACTATGGATTTACATTATGAATATCATTCTCAGATCTGCTCATATGCATCAATTTTCTTTTCAATCATCTCTATGCACCCATCATTTATTCTAGTCTCATCATGTTCCATGATATTCTACTGCCCACCATCTATTTGAACTTAGTGTCGATGTGTTTCTAGTCTTATGTTATCAAATATGAGATTTTGAGTGATCTCTACTGAATCTGTCAAGCTCTCACAGATCTTTTCCAACAACCACACAAGTAAACACATCATTATATTTGATTTGTTTTTATTATAGTCATTAATTTAATATGGTGTCCAAGTTTTAGGTATGAAGTCATTATAGGATTCAATCACATCATATTGTTTTAGAATCGCTAATTTTTTCACACCAGTCATTGTAATTTTGTATCGATTAGGATTCATAAATGTACAAGCCTATTGTCATTTTAAGTATAGTCTTTTTAGTAGGTTTATTTGAATATATGTCTTTATAGTTAGCCACTTAATTATTTTTTATTTAGAGTTTTCTTTTAAAATTTTGATTCATGTCAAATAGTTATATTGTATTTTATTACAAAGTCATAGGTGTTTTGATTACAAAGTCATTAGAATTGATATTATCAATATTAATGTTTTATTCAAAATTAAAAGTGTGAATATTTTATTTTGGGTCCATAGTCAAAAATTCAAATTTGTAAAAATAAAATAATTTGCCTTATGAATGTATTTTCACTTATACGTGACGTCTACATTATGGGGGGGGATTTCTCTCAGAAAAAAATCATATACCTGAGCTATATTGGCATACCAGCTACGTAACGAGCTTTACCTACTAGAGGATGGAGGACACATAGATGAAGGAGGTCTTTCAATGACCTCTCGTCAATCACCAATGATGAGACTACACAAATGTTTTGGTGACTTGTGTGTGTGTGCTTTACATATTTTTTCACTATGTGTGTTTACAAAATAAGAACATAAGAATATGCCTGTTCATGATATGTAATTTGTGTGCAGATTTCAAACATGATTCCTCGAGGTGAAAACATTGTGAAAGAACAAAAACACTAATGTAAGTTAGTTCATGGATCTTGAAAGGGTTTATGGTAGAGATCCAAAAAACCACCAGGAGGTGAATAATAGAAAGATGAGTTCCTATTCATGTCAAGGTTTGTGGTAAACTTATAAAACCATGGGAGGAGTGAGGCTGTCTTTATATCAAGGTCATGAGCCACATAGTTTGGCATGCTACAAGAGGTGAGTATACTGCAGATAAGAATGTGACTGTTTTTGCACCATGTAAAAACTATGGGGGGAATGTTAGAATAACTTTTATATTTATGTAAAATTAAGTATTTACCGAGATGTAAATTGTAATAGGTTTGCTTAATTAGTGGGATTTGAGTGTGAGAGAAAATAGAAAAGAAGTTATAGGATATAATTCCTATATATTTGTATTGATGAATTAATCAGAGAAATTATAACATTATATTATTTGTGATTGAAATATATCTCTGTGTGTTCAACTCTCCATTTCACTGTGCATGAATTGAATAATTTGTGTATTATCTCTTCCAATATCTATCAAAAGATTCAATCTTTCTATCTCTCCCTCATATTTATTGACCAATTCTCTTAAGGTTACCCTTCTTTCCCTCAGCACTGCATAGTGATCCATTGTTATATCAATATTTTTTTTACCTTTCAAGATGAGCTCTTCTACCCATTCCTTGGTGGCCCTTCCCATGCTGCCAATTTCAGTCACCACATTAAGTGTTGCCTAATTTTTGATCTGGGTGGTGGGCGTGCTAATTCAGGTTATGCTAATTGAATAGTGGGCTCTAAGAATTTCTTCAATGCAATCGTTAGTTGTTTGACCTTATTTTTCAGCTCATCCTTAGTGACCTTGTCACTATACATTTTCTTAAAGAGGGAGTTAATGCTAGATTGAACATCATGTTTCAACTCCTCCCTCATAGGACATCCAAGGTGAACCTTTGATACATGATAATCCCTCACCATTAGATATTCTTTCTATTTGTCTGGTGTGATGACTACAATCTCTACATATCTTTCCCATATTGAGTCACATAATAATCTTGAGAAGGTCTAGGGAGTAGTCTTAGATTTCTTGCATGTGTATAAAAGACCAAAATCCAACGTACTTGGGGACACCATTTGCTTGCATTTCTTCTCCACTATTTGTGCTAACCAATTGGGTGTAGCATCTTATTATGTTGAAATTATCACTTGAGAATCTATAGTTGAAGATGTTGCACTGGTAGGCACGGTGATAAGTGTCATATCCTAAATTGATATTATCATTGATTGATCAGTGTATGTGTAATTTCTTCTCCATCTGTGGGCCAAAGGTTGACATTTGCATCAAGGACTTTCTCCTTACCTATCTCCACTGAAGGGGTTGGGGTTACTATGCAAGTGGAAAAGGTGGGGCAATGGAAATAGATGTGTCTACGGGGGTGTGGGAGATGGAAGTGATATTAATGGAGTAGACATAGGGATTTGTAACTTAGGGATTGGTGGAAGTGTGGAGTCCAAATATTTAAATGAGTCAATTAAAGTAGTAGGGACACTTAGGGGTGGTAAAGTAGGGAAGATGAAAGGAGATGAAGATGGAGTAGTCATTATCCTAGAAGTTGGGATGGCTAATAGAATTGAAGTCAAAATGATTGAATCCACAGCAAGATATTGTTGTGCAATGTTGCTGACTAACAGGGAAGGAATGGAAGGTATTGTAAATGAAATTGAAAGAATTATGGAAGGAGGAAGTGAAATTATGGGACGAGGAAGTGAAATGAAAACCTAAGTGTCAAATGAAGGGGAAACCTGAGTGTACAATTGATTTGATTGCAATGTAAGAAATGGAATTATTGTCATGGGTAGACTAATAGGAATTGAGGGTGGAGTCACTTGGGGTGGAGGAGTGGAGACAAGATAAGGAGGTGTTGGAGCTACAAAAATAATAGAAACAGGTTGGGGATGAATCATAGAGATGGGAGTTGTGACTATCATCGAGATAGGGGTTGAAGCTGTGGATGTTTCAATTGTAGCTATGTCCTCAGATGAAATGATGATTGATTGATCTATTCATGATCCCTCTTTGTTTGATTGCCCCATCTGAGCCTTTATTTTATTCTTTCTTTTTTGAGAGATCACTAGCCTATCTGGTTGTTCTACCTTTGCACCACCAGGACCCTCTGCTGATGGTGGAACTCCTTGTTCCTTGAGCTTGAGTAGTTTTTAAATGATACTAACTGTTTCCTTGGTCACTTGGACCCCTTTACTCCTAAGATAGTTGAGCATCTTATTAATCATGTGGACAATTCTATCTATTAGAGAGAAAGATTCAGGAATAAACCACCTTACTATTGGAAGGGGTTGCAAGTATATATTACTATCATAGTAGACTTTATCTACTAGAGAATCATCATCCACTAAGTCCTTGGGGACTAGTGCTAAGTCAAAAGCTTTGAGCTGATCCAAGGTCATTCTGGAGTAGTTTCTCAATCTGAATTCCTCTTCATCATCCAAATCTTCCCAAAAATCTTCAAAGTAAGGGATATGGAAATATGTGGAGATCCCTAGTGTGTTGGTAATGTTTTCATGAACATCATATAAGGGTATTTCCTCCTAATCCCTCAGGTTCATCTATGTTATTTCTGCCTCTAGACACTTGGCTTTGGCTAGGGGGGGGCATGTGTATCTACCTATACTGATTAGAAAATAGATTTCTGACTCGTGTTTGATAGATAATAGCTTGTGAGTTTCAACAAGTTGTCTCACTAGCTTCATTAATTCCCAATTATCACTCACATATATTGGAAGTGTGTAAGGGCAGCCATTGAATCTACATACCGTGATGTATGAGTAGGTGGGGAATTTAATGAAATAGGAACCCCACTAGGTAATCTATGTAGTAGTTGTTATTATCACCAACTCTTATGCCCTAGAGGAGGGTGTTCAAGCCTCCTCTGGATTTGGGCAACATGGGAATACTTTTGGGTTTGTGAGTGTACCTATTATGGAAGTAGATCTCTAGATTTAAAGGCTAGCTCCCTGAATATGCCTTGAAGTGTGTATCACCTAACTAGTTGATTGCTTCTGGAAAAAAGGATAGAAGTTTGCATGAAATGAAACTATTCTAAAGGGGTGATACACCATAAATATTTAAACAAGACTATCATACCTCTTTCACTAAGAGACAAGGCCTACAACACTAGTTTAAAAGTCCTAGAATGTACTAGCATTAGTATTTCAATATGAAGGTAACATGCATGAAGACTATCCAAGGTAAATGAAACCACAGATCAATTGTAGATACTGAGACTCATTTTAACCTTGAGTATAGATCCATACACTTAAAAACACTTCATATGTTCTACTAGACTAGAATCACTTACATCAAACATGGAAGGATTAAGAGAAAGCAAGGATAGATGAATATCTCTTAACCATTCACTATAAATCTCTTCACACACTTTGAAAATTTGATATATGAACTTAAACTAGACTTAATTTATTATTCTAAGGCAAAATATAATGTCAAAACCAATATGGCTTTGCCGTACATGGTGTGGTATTAGCCTACAAGAGCCAAAATGACCATGACATATAGAATTGGAGAGAGAGGAGAAGAGAATGAAGTCCAAGGGTCACATGAACAATTATCAAGTTGATATAAGGAGTTACATATGCAAGTAAATGAAGTAGAAGATAGACCATGCAAGGTCTCATAAGCCAAATGTCCTTCCAAGTCAAGAAATGTGGCATAGGATTCCTCATTGCTTGCTCCAAAAATTGCCTCCATCATTTAGCCTCCTTTGAATGTCCACAATAGAATATGGATAGATGTGATGATTGCACTAAGGGGGAGGGGTAGTAGACATGATTCATCATGTATTGGTTACATCCCTAATCATTAGGATTCTTATGCATATGAGTTGTCACTGTTGTAATCCAAACAACTCCTCTTTCATGCACCCTTCACACTTGGCACCAAATTTTTCTTAAGTTTTCTAAACCATTACATATAGAGGAGTGAATAACACATATCAAAATCCTTCATGGCCTTATATTTCTAAAATATACCTTGTAATTCCTCCCACTTAGAGTTATCACTCTCCCAGTATCTTGTTCACTATGCCAAATTTTAATGGCTGAGATGAAGGCATTGTCAGAAGCACTTAGGAACTTAATTGAGGTAATTAAGGAATATATTTAGTTACTTTAATTTTTAATACCTTTCCCAAAGTTGATTGCATCTATTGAAACCTCTCCATACCTGCACAACACACAAAACTATCAAAGAAACTAATTATGTACCATGTTTGTATAGGTAGGGTACAACTCAACTTAGTGGGAAGGAGCTATAAATAGTTGTCTATAAGGTCCAACCACTTTCATGCTCATTCCATGCCTCCTAGATGCATCTTTTGCTTCATCTTCCCAATCGGGTCTTTAGCAAGGGTTTGAGAGGGTTTAGAGTGAGTTTGCCCTCTAATGATTGTTCATATAGGTTTGACGTCCTATTAGCAAAAAAAATTGAGTAAAACCTTCTTAGAAAACCTCTCTAACATATCTAAAACTCGTAGACTCCCATGCAAAGTCTCCCAATAGGTGTGATCTCGCAAAACTGCATACTCGAGCTTTACTTCTTCATTATGCATACCTTAAATTGGTTTTGAGCCAAAAATGTGGCTTTTATGTGATATTATTTGCATATAAATAGCTTTAAAACACCTTATGTCTCCCTACAAGCCTATTTCAAGGTTTTGGAATGCTATCCTAATGTTAGAAGTGGTAGCAGACCCCTTGATGGTTTTAGGCCTAGACTAGACCAAGTAGGAGTTGACTGTGCCTTTGTGAGTCTAGGCCATTATGCTTAGTTTCCAACACCTATTTGGGTTTATTCAGGTTGATATATGTATAATCCAACTTCCTACAAACTTATATAAGACTCACAACCTCCTCAAATCATCTCCCCTAATGTATCATGAAAATAGGTGATATGAAGGTCTTATATAAGTTCTTAGGACCTTCTATACAATATTTCAAGGCTCGATGATATCCTTAGCTCTTCCAATTCTCTAAAATCTTGAAGGCAGACTTTTGAAAGTATTGACTGTGCAGACTTCATGCATGTGTGGAATGTGAGTTGTGCTTGGGACCTTCCTTGCTCTATTATTTTGTTTTTATAATATCATATGATGAAAAACACCTTAAATGAGTTATTCAACATGCCAACATTTCTTTGTTCTTTTCTACCTCCATTGCAAACCTTACACTTGTCTTGACAGAGGTACTGGTTGTGTTTTACTTTAAAAAGGCACCAATAAGTGCATATATGCATGTTTGGAACTTGAAACAATGCCTCAAAGGTTTCTTGGAGTTATCAAAGATTATTTATCACCCACTTTTATCTATTCCCATCACCTTCATATTATACAACACCAATAACACCGCATTTCTAGCTCACTATTACCACAGTCAACTACAGTTGATTGAGCAGGGGTCCTGTAGGTGTTGATGTGGAATAACATCTTGAAAGTTAGACCTTATTAATGACCTATATACCACAAATGTGCCATATCAAATTTAATGGAATCACTTATCATGGGAAGGTGATTTGCATTTCCATCTTAGGGTTTAGGGTCATGAAAGTTCAATTTCCTTTAGATAACACTGAAAGTTTGCAATGAATAAAAGCTTGACTTGGGAACCTCCAAACACTATGTTCCTCTATTCATATGTACATCTATTTTTGAAAAAAAATTCCCTTTCATAAAGGTTGTAAGATAGAAACATTTAAACTCAGCTAGGCACCATGTTACATTGTTAAATGGTAGCTTCAAAATGGCCTAGGGTTTTGTTTTGGGACTATTGGGGATTTTGTCCCTGAACACAATCACCAACTTGAAGATGACTTCTTCCAACTTGATTTATTACCTAATGGTTCAAACATGTCTGTCATGCCATAATTCAACTATCTAAACTTCATGAAGGTACATAAACATGTCCAATCTCCTCTATGCCAACCCTCATATCTTTGTGAAGCATATGAAGGTGAATGTAAAATCTATAAGGCAATGGATGTGGAGTGTGAAATGTGCCTATGAGATATGCTTCCTCAACTAGCTGCAAATATTCATGCCAATCCTCCAAGTGATATTTAATATCTTGAGGGACATTCTATCAAGTCACATACCCTATCTCAACTTGGATATCTCTATCAACACCATATGTAGGTGGTCATTTGCAGGTATACAGGCAGTGAGTGTGAGTTTAGGTAGTGTGCATTGATCCTGACCTTATAACTAGCTCCATACTCTCTCAAAATGTTTCAAATGAGGATTTTAAACATTTCAAATCTTGGCACAAGTCTCTATATCCCATTTCAATGTAAAATTTCTTGGAGAACACCTATAGACATGAATATTCAATGGGTTGACTATGTATGTATATGACATTGACTGTCACAGTCCTTCTTATGTTATTTGGAGGATCTAGCTTGCTTGTTTATGGTATTATAATGTTTGCAACACCTTAATACCATATTTACAACCCCATGAATGTGTTCAAGACCCTAACACAATTCACTCAGTTGACTGTGTATGATAGTCATGGAACAAATGAACTATGTGTCACTTATGACTACAACTCCATGGATGATTTCTTTGGAGAATGAGCTTGAAAGGAGAGGGGACCAAGATGACATTGGAATAATGAATAAAAACCTATCACCATCCTCTAAAACCCCTATCAAGACATGAAAACTCTGAAAGTGGTGAAAGCGTGCCTATAACTTCAATAAGGCACTCCTATCTACATCCTAAGATGTTTGTATTATAAAAACACTTTCAAACATGAAACAAAACATGTAAAAAATAAGGAGTTTCAACATCCTCTGAAATCAATTCACCAACTGAGTTATATATAATATCTCAAACAAGAGCAAAACTTGTAGGGTGTGGGAAACAACAAGCATAAAAACACAGTCAACTTGTTATAGATGGTTCATAAAGTATAATCCACCATTCCTTGAATTCCAAGCATGAAATTTAATCTAAGTTTAATATCACCCCCCAAAGGCATTTGACATAAAACTTCTTTTACTGGTCGTACTAAGGAGAAAATTACTAACTGGTTTTACATGTCTAGAAGGGCAATGAAGGAGTAGAATGGTTTTTGACCATTTTTAGCACTTCCAAAGTTTAAATGGTTATATGTGTCTAGGGAAGTTTAAGATCCACTAAAGAAGCTTTCCACATGTGCCACCTTCCTCTAGAGTTTGTATAACTTCCAAAACTACCCCAAATGCCACATTTCCTCTTGTTTCAATAGGTTACCTGCAAGTTTCAGTTAGGGACTAACATTTTTGACATGTACCTAATTCATACACATCAAGTAAGAGTTTATAACACTTGTATTGCTTGGAAAACCATACCATTTGCATTTAACAGTCTAAAATGACCCCTAGATGACATCAAATGACACAAATACTATTTGGACCATGACCAAGGCTAAAATGACATTAAATGACATCTAATTAACTATGACACACCTTGTGACATTATATTAAACCCCTGTATAATTTTTTTAGTATAGGGGTTGACCCATTTTGACTTGTAGTCAAAATGGTCAACATTCTTGGTGATTTCCCAAGGGTGGTATGCTTGTTATACCCAAGACCAGTAGCCTTTTCCTTTCCATTGGGCCATGGAGTCACCTATACACAAATTTTACACACAAATTGCCTTTGAAAACACACCAAAAAAAATAAAACTAACAAGAAACAACATACAATACAAGAAACTAAGCCAACACATACTTGTGCTCATAAGCACTTATGGAACACACACACAAAAACCAAACTAACTAATTAAAACACTAACTAACCTAAAATGAACACTTCCTCCAAGATCAAAGGGGAAGTTTGAAACCTCTCTTGCTTCATGACATGAAGGAATGAATGAGGCATGTAGCCTTTTGACCCTTGGCATTGATGCCTCCCTCTTCTTCATGGTGTTTTCCAACTTCATTGGCATGATGTTTAATGAGAACCAAGCAGCTCCAACCACATTAGTTATGGAAATGAACTCTTATTGCATCCAGAAAACCTCAACTTTCCCATATGGATCCTCGAATATGACCTCCAATGACTGTTCAACAAGACCTACCTTCTTAGCTTCAATGGTGCTCTCGATAAGGTTTGCTCTCAACTACAAGTTCTTCAAGCTCATCAAGGAGCTTTGCATAGTCTACCCAATCTTGGTCATTGTCCTCAATGTAAAAATATTTCTCCACCTTGTCATGTACTTGGACCTTAACATGGAAAAGCTCTTCAAGCTCTTGAAAGAGCTTCATTTGTAGTTGTCAATCATCTTCATCCTCCATGTTATCTAGAACCACTACCTCTTCAACTTTATCTTCTTGATGTATGAGGTCATCAAGTTGGTCTTATTTATGCTCCAATGCTTCTAAGGGTGATTCAACATCAGGCTGAGATATGGAGTACTCTTAAAGTATTGCAACCTTTTCAGGAATGACTTTAAGTTCACCTTCATTATTGATAGCACACTCAATCTCATGATCAAATATGGAATCTTCTTCAAATACCTCTTTCTCCAAATCTTGGCCACATTCCTCATGGATAGATACAAAAGAATCTTCAATATGTTTCTCTTATTTCAAGGAGGTAGATTTGGACTTGTGTTCACCAAGGGGAGTCCCTATGATGATCTACTCTTCATAGTCACTCATGACATCTTCTTGATTAGCTATGGCTTGATCTCTTTCATCTTCATTTGTTTCCCTCAAAATGGGATCCTTTTCAAGAAGGGGTGAGATGGAAGGTTGATGAATAGGCTCATGAATGTGAGATGGAATATGAGGTGTAATAGAAGTTTGATGAATTGGAGATGGAGTGTGAGGTGAAGGAGAGGGCTTGTGAATGGTTTTAGGAAAGATGATTGCACTAGTAAGCTCATGGGGAAGTGATCTTTTGGGTTGATTATAAGAGAGAACACCTACATCAGTAGGAGTTACACCTTACCAATAGCCTCCTTGAGGATATTAAATAGCAACATGATAATTATTAGGTTCCTTTTCTTCCCACATCTTTAGACTACTTATTGAGCATTGAACATACTTCTTTGCCAAGTCCATCTGCTCTTTGATCTCCCATTGAGTTTATTCTAGCTATTCAAACATCTCCAACAATTTCATACAACTTGGGACCACACCTTTTAACCATTCCATGAGGTGATTAGGGAGCACATCAGACTCATCATCCCATGTTCTCATATCATCTTCATTAACTAACAGTTGTGGTATGAGTCCCAACAAATATTTGATGTAAGATGGGATTAATGGAGGAGGAGGATAATGATGGGGATCAAGACTAGCTCTAAATTTTTGTAACTAAGTCTATAATAAATCACATCTTTCCTCTTGGTATCTTGATTTAGACTCATAGGAATCCTCTTGAGGTTGATAGGCATCATGGTATGGCTGGTAGGACTCATATTGGGATTGATAGAAAGGCATTTCTTGATAGGTTTCTTGGTAGCCTTCCTCATAGGGTTGTCCAACAACATGATGTCTATATGGGGAGGGAAATGAAGGACCATAGGGCTACCATGGCTCATTGAATTGGTAGCCATTGAGATAGGACTATTGAGGGGTATAATATGGTTTATAACAAGGCTAATAGGGAGGTTCATGATAGGGGTATTCACCATAATTGTTCATATCAAAATCATATGTTAAATGAGATACAAGTAGAAATCAAAACCTTTAATAAAATATAAATGGGATGCTTGTAACCAAAAGTTTTCATTCGGAGTCGCTATTGGTGCTAACTTACTTGCTTCTAAAAACTAAATAAAGGAAAGACACACCAACAATATTTCCACTCTCTTGGACCTTGGTCCCACTAAGCATGCTAGAGCTATTATCACCAAATATTGTTCCCTAGAGGAGGTTCTTCAAGCCTCCTCTAGATTTGGGAAACATTTGAATACTTTTGGGTATGTGGTTATACCTACAATGGAAGTAAACCTTTAGATTTAAGGGTTGGATCCTTGAGTATGCCTTGAAGTGCTTATCACCTAACTAGTTGATTGTTTTTGGGAAAAAGGATAGAAGTTTGCATTAAATGAAACTACTCTAAGGAGGTGATACAACAGAAGGATTTCTACAAGAATATCATACTTCTGCCACTAAGAGATAAGGCCTAAAACACTAGTTTAAAAGTCCTAAAATGTACTAGCATTAGTATTTCAATATGAAAGTAACATGCATGAAGACTATATAAGGTAAGTGAAACCATAGATAAATTTTAGATATTAAGTCTCATTTTACACTTTATAATATATCTATACACTTAAAAACACTTCATATGACCTGTTAGATTGGAATCACTTGCATCAAACATGGAAGGATTCAGAGAAAGTAAGGATAGATGAATATCTCTTAATCATTTACTATATATCTCTTCACACACTTTGACAAGATGATATATGAACTTAAACCAATTTGAATTCATTATTCTAAGGAAAATTACAATGTCAAAACAAGTAGGTATTTACCATACATAGTGTGGTATTAGCCTACAAGAGACAAAATGGCCACTACTTATATAATTTGAAAGAGAGGGGAAGAGAATGAAGTCCAAGGGTCACAAGAACACTTTTAAAGTTGAGAGGAGTTACACATGTAGGATAATGAAGTATAATATATACCATGAAAGGTTTCATAGGCCAATTGTCCTTCCAAGTCATGAAACTCATGAAATGTGGCATAGGATTCCTCATTGCTTGTTCAAAAAACTGCCTCCATCATTTGGCCTTTTCGGAATGTCCATAATAGACTAGGGACATATATGATGATTTAAATGAGGGGGAGGGGTAGTATACATACTCTATCATGCATTGGTTTCATCCCTAATCATTATGATTCTTATACATATGAGTTGTCACTGCCTACAGTCCAAATAACTCCTCTTTCACTCACCCTTCACACTTGGCACCAAATTTGTCTTCAATTTTCTAAACTATTCCATAAAAATGAGTGAATGACACCTATTAAGACCCTTAAGGTCCGTATATTTCTTAAATATACCTTCTAATTAGATTTGTCACTCTCCCACTATCTTGTTTACAATGCCAGATTTGACTGGCTAAGATAAAGGCATTAGCAGAAGCACTTAGGAACTTAACTAAGGCAAAAACTAAATATGCTAAGTTATTTTAATTTGTAATTCCTCTCTCAAATTTTATTTCATCTCTTGAAACCCCGCCATACCTGCACAACACACAAAACTATCAAAGAAACTAATTATATACCATATAGGTAGGGTACAACTCAACTTACTAGTGAGGAGATATAGAGATTTTTCTATAAGTTCCAACCACTTTCATGTGCATTCCATGCCTCCTAGATGCATCTTTTGATTCATCTTCCCAATCGGGTCTTTAGCAAGGGTTTGAAAGAGTTTAGATTGAGTTTTCCCTCTAAGGATTATTCATACAGGTTTGATGTCTAATTGGAAAATAAATTTCACTAAAACCTTCTTAAAGACCCTCTCCAACATATCTCAAACTCTTAGACTCCCATGAAAAGTCTCCCAGTAGGTGTGAGCTCTCAAACTTGCATACTCTAGCTTTGCTTCTTCATTCTGCATACCCTAAATTGGTTTTGAGCCAAAAATATGGCTTCCATGTGATATTATTTTCATATCAATATATTTAACACACCTTATGAATCCTTACAATCCTATTTCAAGGTTTTAAAATGCTCTCCTAATGTTAGAATGGGTAGCAGACCCCTTGATGGTTTTAGGCCTAGACTAGACCAAGTAGGAGTTAACTATGCCTTTCTGAGTCTGGGCCATTATGATCAGTTTCCAACACCTATGGGGGTTTATTCAAGGTACTATATGTATAATCCAACTTAATACAAAATTTTACAAGGCTCACACCATCCTCAAATCATCTCCTTGTCATTTGCTTCATAACCCTGCAAGAAATCACCTTGAGACAAAATAGAGGGCATCTCCCCTACTATATCATTCAAACAAGTGATATAAAGGGACTTTATATGTCCCTAGGACCTTCTATTCAATATTTTATGGATCGATTATATCTTTAGCTCTTTTAATTATCCAAAACCCTGAAGGTAGACTCGTGAAAGTACTAATTGTGTAGACTTCATGCATGTGTGTGGACTATGAGTTGTCCTTGGGACCTTTCTTGCTCTATTATTTTGTTTTGATAATATCATATGATGGAAAACACCTTTAATTATTTCTAAAACATGCCATTTTTTCTTTGTTCATTATTAACTCCTTCATTGTAGACCTTACACTTGTCCTAATAGAGGTACTGATTATGTTTTGCTTGAAAGAGGCACCTATAGGTACATATATGCATGTTTAGAACTTGATACAATGCCTAGAATCTTTCTTGGAGTTCTCAAAGATAATTTTTCACCCATTTTAATATATTCCCATCACATTCATATTATACAACACCAAGAACAACACATTTCTAGCTCATTGTTTACCACAGTCAACTATAGTTGAGTGAACAGGGGTCCTGTAGGTGTTGATGGGGAATAATATCTTACAAGTTAGACCTTATTAATGAAATATATACCACCAATGTGCCCTCTCAACTTAAATTTAACCACTTATCATGGGGAGGTTCTTTTGTATTACCATCTTAGGGTGTAGGGTCATAAAAGTTTAATTTCTTGTAGATAACACTGAAAATTAGCAGTGAATAAAAGCTTGACTTGGGAGCCTCCAAACACTATGATCCTTTAGTAATATGTCCATCCCTTTTTATAAGGATCTTCCCTTTCATGGATGTTACAATATATAAACATTTAAACTCGGCTAGGCACCATGTTACATTGTTATATGGTAGCTTCAAAAGGGCCTAGGGCTCCATTTTGGGACTTTTGGGGATTTTATCCCTGAACACAGTCACCAACTTGAAAATGACCTCTTCTAACTTGATTGATTACCTAATGGTTCAAACATGTCTGACATGCCAGCATTCAACTATCTAAACTTCACAAAGGTATATAAACATGTCTAATCTCCTTTATGCCAACCCTCATATCTCTGTGAAGCACTTAAAGGTGAATGTACAGTCTATAAGGCAGTGGATGTGGAGTGTGAACATTACCTATGACCAACTCTAAATCTTGATGACAATCCTTCAATTGATATTTACAATCTCGAGGGACATTATATCAAGTCACATACCATATCTCAACTTGGATATCTCTATCAATGCCACATGTATGTAGTCATTTACAGGTATATAAGCAGTAGGTGTGAGTTTAGGTAGTGTGCATTGAGCCTGACCTTATAACTAGCTCGATACTGTCAAAATGTTCAATTGATGGTTTAAAACATTTCAAGGCTTGTCACAAGTCTCCATATCCCATTTCAATGTGAAAGTTCCTTGAGAGCACTTGTAGACATGCATATTTAATGGGTTGATTGTGTATGTATATGGCATTGACTATTACAGTCCTTCTTGTGATATTTGGAGGATATAAATTGTTTTTTTATGATATGATAATGCATTCAACACCTTAATACCATAGTTAAAACTCCATGAATGTGTTCAATACCCTAACACATCTCACTAAGTTGATTGTGTATGACAGTCATGGAACAAATTAACCATGTGTCACTTATAACTACAACTCCATGGATGATTGCTATGGAGAATGAGATTGAAATGAGAGGGGACCAATATGACATTAAAATCATGAATAAAAACCTATCACCATCCTTTGAAACCAACACCTAGACATGAAAACTTTGAAAGTGGTGAAAACCTGCTTGCAACTTCAGCAATATACTCCTATTTGTATCCTAAGATGTTTGTCCTAAAAAAACACTTTAAAAATTGAAACCAAGTATGGTAAACATGAGATGGGGGATTAAACATCCTCTAAAAGTAAAATCACCAACTGATTTGTATGAAATATCTCAAATAAGAGTAAAACCTGTAGGGTGTGGGAAATAACAAGCAAAAAAACATAGTCAACTTGTTAAAGATAATTCATAAAGTATAAGCCACCATTCCTTGAAATCCAAGCATCAGATTGAAGATAAATGAGTTTAAAATCACCACCCAAAGGCATTTAACCTATAACTTCTTCTACTAGTCATACTAAGGAGAAACATGTTGATTGGTTCTCCATAACTAGAATGGCGATGGAGTAGAATGGTTTTTGACCATTTTTAATGCTTTCAAAGTTAATAAAACATTGAAATGAGTCTAGTGAAGTTGAAGAGCCACTAAATAAGCTTTTCACATGTTCCACCTTCCTCTAGAGGGTGTACAACTTCCAAAGCTACCCCAAACACATGTTCCCTCTTGTTTCAATAGGGTATCTACAAGTTTCAGTTAGGGACTAACATTTTTTACATGTACCTGACCCATACACATTGAGGAAGAATTTAGAACACTTTTATTGCTTGGAAAACTGTACCACTTGCATTTAACACTCTAAAATGACCCCTAGATGACATCAAATGACACAAAGACTAATTGCACCATGACCAAGGCTAAAATGATATTAAATGACATCTAATTATCTATGAGACACCTTACAACATTATATTAGACCCTTATATAATTTTTTTACTATAGAGGGTTGACCCATTTTGATTTGTGGTCAAAATGGTCAATAGCTTCATCAAAGAATCTCTTTCCTTGAAGTTCCTTATCAAGCATTATTATGATGCAGTAGATGGATGCATCATTGACTCTCCTAAAGTGTTGTCTTCTTGCCTTGAGATCAAGGTCAAGGTAATATTTAAACACTTTATTTATTTCACTAGCCACTGTGTTGAACCCTGGGAAAGCTCTCCCTTTGGCCAATATGTATAGTAAGTAGGAGGTCATGTAGAACTTCCCTATGGTTTTCACCTCCATCAACTGCTTATGAAGGGAATCACTAATGAATTGTGCCCAGTGAATGTATTGTTTATTCTCATGGATGACCCATATGTATTGATACATCTAATCCTGTAAGCTCTTTGCATTAGGGTAACTAGTGATCCTATGCAATAAAATAATTACATCCCCTACTTCATCCTTTAAATCAATCCTTGCCAATGTCTTAGGTAATTTGGTGAAGTCAACCTTAGGTATTATTAGACATTACTTGTTCATTACTCTCTAGAATCCAATATTGTTGTCTTGAAATAAATTTTTAGATGATTTTAGAGCTATGTCTAGATAATTCTCAAACTCTGGTATCACAAACACAAAGTCAATGAAATCTGGGTCTAGATTTAGAATCCTTTCCCATTTATCATTCAACACCTCTCTCTTGTCAGTATTATAATGTTGTGCTAATGTTAGTACCAACTCAAGGCTTTACACAGTCAGGGGGAAAGTTACTACTTAGGGTAGTCCAGAGTCATATACTCTAGATCTAGTCGTTCTTGAATTTTGCATTGATCCTGGTCCAAAAGTCACCTAGGTCAATGTGACCTAGGTTTGTGTCCATAATCTTAGCGGTGTTGGATTATAGATTTATAATTACACTAGGTCCTTTAGACTTGAACTTCATCTCTTTCTAAGACATGGATTATGGAGATACTGCTAAGGGAAAATCAACTACAATAGTTGGCAGGATTTGCAGGTGCTAGCAACTGGTGGAAACTCTGGTGGAACTTAGAGTTGTTCTATGTAGGTTAAATCCTTCGACGGAGATTGGCATTATTTTGAGCAATGGAAAACTCCATGAAACTTGGAGTTGTTTGAAGTAATAGGAATGTTTATGGTGTTTGGAGTTGCAGCTTTTAGATTAAATCCCATAGGGATGGGAGGTGTTCAAAGCAATAGAATAGTCCACGTGGTTATAAGTTGTAATGAGGAAGTTGAAATACCATAAAAATGGGAAGTGCATTTATCAAGTCAAAAGTCCACAGTGACTATAGGGAATCTTTGTAAGGAATATTCTCTAGTTTTATCTTAGAATATTCACCTAGTTTGAAATTGTAAACCCTAAGATCTCAACTTTTTTCAATGCAAAATTTGGGGGAAAAGCCTATGTCTTAGAGGAAAATATTGGAAGATAATCTCATGGGTAAATGAAAAGATATACAAGCTTTTGTGATACCTAAAAAACCCTAATCAATTCCTAATCAACATATAAAAACCCTAAAATACAACTAGGTACAAGGAAAAATAGGAAATTAAAACTAAGATTGATTTTAGGAAAGAAAAGAGTGAAAAGATGCAAGGGGTTTAACAAGGTATCATGTAGGGATCAATGGTGATGTTGGCTTATAGGCATAGTGCATGGATCGAGGTCATGGTTTGTAGGGTCGAAGGCATAGCATGGCTCGAGGTTATTATCAGAGTTCCAAGTCAAAATATCAAATTAAATAATGGATTAAACAAACACTAATTACATTTATTTAAATTTAATTTTCCTATAATTAATGATCTGAGGTAGTAGTTGGAGGAGATCTGAAGTCTGGGAATACTTTTGTAATTTTGTAATTTTATAAATTACACACTGACCTCTAAATTCCACGGACTAAGCTAGGTTGACCTTTTGGAAATGGGAAGGCAGAACTCAAGAGATAATTTGCAATTTTGCAAAATTGCAAATTGCACTTGGAGTTCAAAATCTCACAAGAGGGGTGGTTGGTGGGAAGTAGAACTTGGATTGCATTTTGCAATTTTCAAAATTGTAAATTGCTTCTCAAGTTTCAATTTTTAGTTAGAGTGTTACACGAGAAGCAAAACTCTACCTACAATTTACAATTTTTCAAAATTTCAAATTGTTGTCTGAGTTTTGATTTTCGTGGGGTATTGGTTTATGGGAAGCAAAACTCCACTTGCAATTTGAAATTTTGCAGAAATTATAAATTGCAAGCAGGTTTTCAATTTCCATAGGCTAGTGTATTGTGGGATTTAGAGAGGTCAGGCTATAATTTGCAATTTTACAAATTGCAAATTATATTCAGATCTTTGTATTCTATTGGCTTAGTGTATTTTGAGATCCATAACTCAGGAAGCAATTTGTAATTGTACAAACCTACAAATTACAGGGAAAGTTTTAGGTTCTGTACAGGCTTAAGGAAATGGGTGTTTTAGGTTAATTCAAGGCATTTTTCCAAAAAATTAAGGGGTCTCCCTTAGGTTACTCGATATTTTGACATTTTTGGGACAAAAATATTAACATTTTTTATGACCTTTACGGGGTGATTGCTTGCTAATTAGTTTCTTTCCAGTGGCCTTATTATTCATTGGGTATGGAGTCATTTAATCTTAACACACTTTAACTGGGGAGAAATCATAACTGGGATTTGCCTAAAT
The DNA here is from genome assembly GCA_037957365.1 of Torreya grandis. NCBI lineage: Eukaryota > Viridiplantae > Streptophyta > Pinopsida > Cupressales > Taxaceae > Torreya > Torreya grandis. The sequence continues at coordinate 1,251,373 of JARHVA010003243.1, forward strand.
AGGAACAAAATAGGGAAAATCAAAACAAAATAAGGAAACAAAAAACTCCTATGAGTTGACTTGTGTGAAAGAACTTATTTTAGAAAACACAACTAACCCTATTATATATAAAATTTTATTTTTTGGATCAAAATCCAGCCTTAAAAGTAAGCTTTGAGGTATATCCCATTGACTGGGATAGGTAGTTTTGATCCATTGAGCTTAGATAGCTGGAATGCATTAGCTCCTTTGCATTGAGTTATAATGTATGGACCACTCTATATTACATCAAACTTGGTGTGCTTCCCTGATTTAGCCTTGTTTGCATTCTATTTGAGAACCATGTCTCCTTCATTGAAGTTACTATAAAATTATTTTTTGTCAAAAGTCCTCCTTTTTTTATCCTAATTTGTTTCTAAGACTTTCATTGATTGATTCTTGGTCTCTTCTAGTTCCATGAGTTCCACCAATCTTACTATCATTTCATCATTGTCAATTCAATCCAATTGATGATTTAGCTCTAGATATGAAACTAAATTTATAGTGGGACTCAAGCTTCCCTTATATATACCAACATAAATGGGGAGTTGCCAATGGCTCTCTTAGGGGTGATCATATGAGTTCACAGTGCTGATTTCAACGTTGTGTGCCATGTCCTTTGGTTATCCTCCATTATTCTTTTGATAAGTCTGATGAGGTTCTTATTAGTAGAATCAACCAAGTCATTACCCTACAGGTAATAATTGAAAAAATTACTCAGGTATACATTGTGCTTTATATCCAAATCACTCACTTGAGTTCCTACAAAATCTTTGGCATTGTCTGAGATAATGGTGTGAGGAATACCAAATCTTGAGACTCTGTCATTCATGAATTCTAGGATAGATGCCTCAATGGCATATTTGAGTGTAACTACTTCAGTCCATCTCATGAAATAGTCCATTGCTTTAAGGACCCATTTATGGCCTACACTCAATGGTGGATTGATCATTCCAATGAAATCCAATCCCCATTAAGCAAACAGTTGATCTGCTTGAATTGGTCTGAGAGGGAAAGCTACTAATCTTTGTTTGCCTATGAAGTAAGCACACTTCTCATAGTTCCTTACCCATTGGTGGGAATATTTGAATAATTCATACCAATAATATCCCCCTCTCATTATTTTTATGGATGTGGTTATTGAAGAAAAATGTCCTCCTATCGAGCCATCATGGAATTTTTCAAGCACTTTGGAGACTTGATTGTACTCAATACATCTTAGCATGACTCCATTAATATCCTTCCTAAATAATATTCCATCAACAAGAACATAAGGAATGGATTGGAGTCTAAAATACATTTTCTTATACTATTGAAAGTCATATGGGTACTTTCCAGTCTGTAGGAAAATGGTCATGTCATAGATACAATAGTTGAAAAGAGGTGGATTGGTTGGCTAAGATGCACTTTGAGCATATACTATTTCAGATACTACTTCAGTATTCTTGATATCAGATGCCAGTTATTCACATAATTTCTTCCCTCTTACAAGCTTTGTGATTTTTATGTCCATGTCATATTCCATGACCTTTGTGATCCATCCTACTCTTTTTTCATTTATCTCCCAGCTCAACAAGAACTCTTTGACACTTTGGTGACTTACCATTAGATGAGTTTTATTGTTAAAGATCATATGCCTACTTTTTTTTAGAGATTTAATCACAACTTATACTTGTTTCTCCACAAAATTGTAATTTTATTCATAATCCTTCAAGGATTGACTGAAGAAAGATATTGTCTATTTCAATTGTTTTTTATTTTGCTGAGTTAGAATAGTTGAGATTCTGCTTTCCCCTCCAAAAACATAGAGAATGAAATATTTCTCATAGTTAAGGTTGACTAGGGTATGAGCCTAAGAAACATGTTGTTTAATGGCTTCAAAGTTGTCTTTTCCCTCCTATGTCAAGCTGAAAATAATACCCTTATTGAGCATTTCAGTAAGGGGTTTAACCATAAAGGCAAAATTTGGAACAAATCTTCTTATGAAGTTGATTTTTCCAAGAAAAATTTGTAATCCTTTCTTATTGCTTGGAAGTGCTAAATAATATATAACACTTATTCTCTTTGGGTCTATTGCAAGACCCTCTTTTGAAACAATGTGTCCTAGTAGTTTATCTTAATGAACTACAAAAACACACTTCTTTGGATTGAGAGAAACTACAAATTCTCTACACCTTTCAAAAAAATTCCTAAGGTGATCTAGGTGTGCATCAACATTCTTTGAGTAAATAATGATGTCATCTAGGTATACCAAGATCATCTCATCTATCAACCCTATGAAATCCATATCTGTGGCTCTTTAGAATGTTGCACCAGCATTGGTTAGATCGAATGACATATTTTTGTATACATACGTACCCCATTTTGTGGTGAAAATAATCTTGAATTGGTCTGATTCTTGCATTAGGATTTAGTTATATCTAAAATAACCATATGGAATAAAAAACCTTTTACATCCAGATACAGTTTGTAGAATTTGCTCTATAGGGGAAGGGGATAATGATCCTTTAGAGATGTTTTGTTCAGATCCTTGAAATCTACACAAACCCTAATTTCATTATTCTTATTTCTTACAAGGACCAAATTATCAACCCAAGATGAGTGTTTGATAAGGAAGATGATATTAACTTCTATCAATTTGGATAGTTCACTCTTCATCAAGGGTTCTATCTTTGGATTAATTGGTCTCTATTCCTATCTAATAGGCTTGGTATTTGGATCAATCTCTATTGTATGTTGGGCTAAACTAAGGTCAAACCCCTTTAGATCATGATAACTCTAAGCGAAGTTATCATCAAATTCTTGACACAACTCAATAAAATATATATTTTTAGAATCATTACATATCTTTCCTATCTTCAGTGATTTCCCTTTTGACATGACCATTGGCTTGCAGTCTTCTTCATTTACTGTGATGTTCTTCTTTTCACCTTTTAGTTGATCATCTAAATTGAAAATGTTTTCTAAAGTAACAAGACCCATGGGTAGTTTATTCATCTTCAATTGGATGATCTGATCTCCATATTAATCTTAGAGTCTTGACTGGTTCTTATCAGATAATTCATCTTCTTCTCTTATAAAGTTGATAATTTGTTGGTCACTATCGAAGACTTGATAATTAATTGCATTATCAGAAATAGATGGCCTTACTATCAACCTTACATTCTAGCTATTTTTCTTCTTTATTTCTTTTGGTAGGTTATATTGGGATCCTACTAAGGCCATATGATCAACATCTTTGTTCTTTGATCTTGGTACCACTTGAATATTCAAAGTGGTAAAGTCTTCTAATAGGTCCCAAACCCTATGTTTGTAAGATCTTAGAAAATTATTCTTAGTTATGCTTTTAGATCTTACTTGGTGAACAATCAACTCACTTTCACCAAATATTTACAGGGATTTTATCCCTCTCTCCCTAGCCAATTATAGACCTTGAGTCAAAGCCTCATATTTAGCTATATCATTCATGTAGCTTAGCTAAATTCTACAACCCCTACACTTTCACCATTCTTGCTTTTTGAACCATCAAAGAACAATTACCACATTCCTTGAAGATATTCAGTTGGTTTTACTAGGTTTAGAATGATTGCAACATTTTCATAAATGCAATATATACCCAACCCTATTTATTGTACATAGCCATAAGGATCAAATTAGAGCGTTGATCCCCATTCATCCAGATAAGTGTCTAGAATTTCTTCTATAGGTGTTTTACAAATTCATGATCAATCTCCTCTTCTTGATCTTGTAGTATATAGTTCATGTCAACATATATTAGAGTGTATGGCTCAATATGACCTTTAGTGATTGGCTCAGCTTTTATTATCACTCTTATTCCTTATCTCATCCTAAGTAACATGTGAGAAAAATTTGCAGATAGATTTCCTCCCATATTTGTAGTGAAATATCATGAAAGATAAATGGTAAAATAAGGGGGAAGATCGATAACTGAGATATCTTGGGAAATTGACAAGTTTGGATAAGCATTAATAGTGAGATTTAGCCCATTTATTGTTCCTACTATTTGAATAATATTCCCATCCAATTGAACCACACCTTTATTGATAGGTGTATATTTTATACCAAGGGCATCAACTATTTTCTTGGGTATCACTAAACTACTAGCCCCTAAATCTACCATGCAGTTATGAACGAGATGCTTCCCTACTATTAGTTAATGATATAAAAGGGGAGGCTTACCATTTTTGGTCACTTTAGTGTCATTTTTTGGTTGACACAAATTAGTTACGACATTAGGTCCCTTGGATAAAACCTTGTCTATTATTTGGAAGTTTTTCAAAGCTTCTTGTAGCAAATCTCTTTGCGCTAAAATGGATAGTGCTTCCCATATAGTATCATTCAATTTAGTCTTCTTCATCTCCTCAACAATGTTGAAAGGAATGTTACCAACCTTTGTTGGTGCTTTTGTGGGAGCTATGTCTTCCTTCACGATATTTGGAGTTGGCACTTTTGCTTTGGGCTGGCCCATGGGCATAAAGGGTGGCCTTTGTACTGTGTTACTATTTGTAGGTTCTTGTACAACTTTGGAAGTTGTAGCTTGTTCCACCTTGGGGGGCTAGATCACTTTTTATGGATATTTTCTTTGAACGTGTATTGGTTGCCACTGGACCTACACCATTAAATAATTCCTCCTCTTGATTCATTCCATAAAAATCCTCCTCTTGCCAATTTAGAAGAGTAGACTCACCTTGAGCAAGTTCTTGTGTATCCGCTTGTTGGGAAGTGGATTCTTCTTATTGTCCTTATGTATTTGATATGCCTTGCACCATCAAATCTTGACTAATAACACCATTAGGATAAGTATTCTAATTGTGTGGTTGAGAACAAGGATAACACCATTCATACTCCTAAGTTAGGTTATTTTGAATAGGTACAATAACTTTGGTATTACCTAGTGCAGGTATAGAATGGATGTTTAGTGGTTTTACTTGGATATTTTGACCTTGTGGATGTGAATTACCTTAGTAGGGTTGCCTATTGGGTTGGTATGTTGGGTTAGCTTGTCGATAAGACTTATAGTTCTAGGATTGTTGCCTCTTCATTGCCAATAACTCATTGCCCAAACTCTTGAGTAGTGACTTAACCTCATATAAATCATCTGTAGGAGCGGGAGTTAAAGTTGGTGCTTTGCTTGTGGTGGGAATTGGAGCAATTAAAGGTGGTGTATGAGGTATTTCTGAAAATAAAAGCATTGGTGGCCTCGGGGTAATTTTTTTTGCTTGAATTAAATAATTTTCTGCCCTTATTACAATTTCATAGGCATTGAGAAGTGTGGTGCCACCCATCGACTAAATCATAACAACTATATCTCTATTTAGAGCTCTTAAGTAATATAGGAAAGCATCATTTGGAGTTGGCTTGACCGATACCAAAATTCTATTCCATGTATTTTGAAAATAGAAATTGAAAATAGTCATGTGCTCATGAGGAGCCCATTGAATAGCAATTAATTGTTCAACCAGGGAAAGGTGGTCACTCTTATCTTCAAATTGAGTGCATAGTGTAGTACTTAAGTCATCCCAAACTTGGATGGAATTGAGAAAAAGACATTTGTACCATTGTAAGACTTTACATTTGAAAGAGGAGACTATGAGCCTAATTGTAACATTATCTTATACCACATTATGGATTGAATAAAGATTAGCAATATTTTGTATGTGTTCCATATGAGTGGTGGAAGTTTCACTAGTAAAATATGGAAGGCTTTCTAAAATTGAGGTAGGTATATCAACATACTGGGCCAACTAGAGTGGGCTGCCTCCATTGAAAGCTACAAAATTTAAATTTTTTAGCCATTATGGAAGTTATGAAACTGATGGGAGTACTTGGAGGAAATGTGAATAAAATTATAGAATATACTCTAGGTCAAGGTAAAACTAATTTTGATCTTTTTTTAAACAAAAATGCTAATTCTAAAAAATTAGCTCTCTTACCTTTAGTAGATGATCTCGTTTGTTTACTTGGCATACGTAAACCTTGAAATTTTGAATCTTAAGCCAATGGAGTTGCCAGGTGATTTTGAAATTCATATGATGATTTTATAATGCTTATGGAGAATAGCACCAATCTCTTTGTAATTTTTGAGTACCACTGGGCATGCCAAAAACTATTATCACATAGATTTTGCACCCGTTATTGAAGAGTAGCTTATTGTGCAGTAATCTAATGATACAATGTTATCACCTCAATGCTATAGGACTTTGGAAAATTGAGGTGAACCTTCAAATAAGTTTGGATTCATTTCACTAAACTTGGTGCAATTGATAAATTATCAGTGTATATAAATTTTACTTCTTTAGTGATCTTGCTCCTAAACTCGGGTTTTGACTAGGAAAAGAGTTGTGAGAATGAAATTTTGAAAAAATAAAAATGCCGATTGCACCAAATATTTTTATAGTGGATTTTAATGTTTGATGGAATGAACATAATAAAATACAAAATAAATTGAAATTTTTAGAAGCACAAACTCGTGTAAATGGGACATCAAAGGGAATATTTGCTATTTTTCATAAAAGGGACAAGATTATTTTATTTTTAATCAAACAATCTTCCACAAGGGTATAAAATAACACAAATGAAATTTTGTGACTGAAATAAGAATTATAACAACCAAAAAATTTAATAACTTTACATACATAGGGATTTCTCAGACAAGAAATGTAAATCTTCAATTATTTCTCATTCTCCAGGCTACAACATGTAGAAAAGTTACTCAAAATGCAAAATAATAAATCTAGTAGCAAAAAGATAAATGGGATATGGGGTCCTACCAATATTTATAAAAAAAATATATCATAAATGAGATGTAGTTAACAATGAAATTCAATGCCTAGTAAGGGAACATGCAAATCTAGAAACTTCATGAAAAGAGGTGTGATATTTAGTTGCAATGGCATCCTTGGCATGGTGAACAAGTTGGAAAATGATCATGCAAGAGTTGGGCATGATATTCAGTTGGTAGAGGTGTAGTGGAAACTTTGAAATGATCATGCAACACCTTCCTTCTTTTCTAGTTTAGCTTCACTTCTTCGTCATGCAATGGGAGACGCCAAAGTGAAACTCATTTTTAGAACAAAAGATAACTTTAAGATAACTAAAGTTACTTTTTTTCAAAGCCCTAATCTATAATTTTCAAGTGAGACTTTTACAAATTTCAAGTCATACCACTTTGTCAAAACTAGAAATGCAATTTCCAATATGTGATTTTACAACTTAAGCAATTAAAACTTGTCAAAATAAAAAGTGTAATTTGCAAGTTTGCTTTTTACAATTTTCAACCTATCAAAATAGAAAGTGTAAAATACACATGGCTCTTTCTCAAAAAGAGTTATCAAAAAGATAGTTTCAATTTATAAGATATGTTTTTTCAACTTTACAATATTTATACAACAGTAAAAATACAATATACAAGAATGATTTTAATAGAAAGAATTAATCAATTTACAATACTTCTAACTATTTATCTTTCTTGGCTCATAATTTTTGAACATATACATCAAAATCCTTAAAGATATTTTGAATTTTATCTTCATCTGGGCCAAAAGAGTAGAGGTTGGTTATCTTGCAATCTGTTACTGTATCAAAAATTTCCCTTCTCAATTTTTTTTATTCTTGAATATCTTTACCCATTTGGTCTAATGTATTATGATATTTGATATAATGGTGGATAGATCTTAAGGTAAAAATTTTATCTCATGCAAATTATTTTTCCATCACTTCTTTGAATTTACTCTGAACATCTTCTATTGAAAGGATTTGATATTGATAATCTGTTGGCTGACATGACACTTTATTCAATATATCTTCAATGTCATATAACATGTCAATGGCCTTGTCATGTGCCACTTTGGCCTTATGGGAAACATCTTTATTTTGAATTGTGTTCTTTGGTCTAACTCATCTTGTTCTCCATCATTTTTCAGTATGTTTTTTACAAGGAGGATGTCCATGTCAATCAAGTCCACAACTATCAATTTTTGGATAGAAAATATTCAATCTTTCTATCTCTCCCTCATATTTGCTGACCAGTTCTCTCAAGGTTACCCTTCTTTCCCTTAGCACTCCATAGTGATCCATTATTATATCAATAATTTTTTAACCTTTCAAGATGAGCTCTTCTGGCCATTCCTTGGTGGCCCTTCCCATGCTTCCAATTTTAGTCACCATATCAAGTGTTGTCTGATCTATGATCTCGGTGGTAGGTCATGTTGATTTGGGTTATGTTGATTAAACAGTGGGGTTAATGAATTTATTCAATGTAGTTGTTAGTTGTTCAACCTTATTTTTTCAACTCATCCTTAGTGATATTATCACTATCCATTTTCTCAAAGAGGGAGTTAATGTTAGATTGAATGTCATATTTCAATCCCTCCCTCGTAGGATGTCTAAGGTGAACCTTTGATACCTGATAGTTCCCCACTACTAGATATTCTTTATGTTTGTCTAGTGGGGGGACTACAATCTCTACATAACTTTCCTCTACTGAGTCACACAATATTATTAAGAAGGTCTGAGGAGTAGCCTCGGATTTCTTGCATGTGTTTGAAAGACCAAAATCCAATATACTTAGGGACACCATTCGCTTACATTTCTTCCCCATTGTTTGTGCTAATCAACTGGGTGTATCATTCTATTGTGTAGATAATGTCACTTGAGAATTTGCAGCTGAAGATGTTGCACTGGTAGGCATGGTAACAAGTTTCGTATCCTAGACTAATATTGTCAATGATTGATTGACATATGTCTATCCAATTTCTTCTCCTTTTGTGGGATAAAATTCCACAATTGCATCAATGACTTGCTCCTTACCTATCTCTATTGAAATGGTTGGGGTTACTATGGAAGTGGAAGAGGTGGGGGCAATGGAAATGAATGTGTCTACTAGGGGTGTGGGAGATGGAAGTAATATTAATGGAGTTGACATAGGGAGTTGGAAATTAGGGATTGGTGGAAGTATGGATTTTAAAGATTTAATTGAGTCAATTAAAGTAATAGGGACACTTAGGAGTGGTAAAGTAGGGAAGATGAAAGGGGATGAAGATGGAGTAGTAGTTATCCGAGAAGTTGGGATAGTCAGTAGAATTGAAGTTAGAATGATTGAATCCATGATAAGATGTTATTGTGTAGTGTTGGTGACTAATAGGGATGAAATGAAAGGAATTGTAAATTAAATGGAATGAATTATGGAAGGGGGGAGTTAAATTATAGGAGGACGAAGTGAAATGGAAACCTAAGCATTAAATGAAGGGGAGACTTGAGTGTCTAATTGACTTGATTGCACTATTGGCAATGGAATTATTTTCATGGGTAGACTGATAGGAATAGAGGGTGGATTAACTTGGGTGAAGGAGGAGTGGAGATAGGAGGAGGAGGTGTTGGAGCTACAAAAATAATAGAAATAGGTGGGGGATGAATCACAGAGATGGGAGTTGTGATTATCATCGAGATAGGGGTTGAACTTGTGGATGATTCAACTGTAGCTATGTCTTCGGATGAAATGATGATCCATTGATTTGTTGTTGCTCCCTCTTTGTTTGATTCCCCCTTATTGACCTTTGTTTCCTTATTTATTTTGTGAGAGATTGTTGGCCTAATCTAGTTGTTTTTTTACTGCACCACTGGGACCCTCTACTGATGGTGGAACTACTTGTTCCTTGAGCTTCAATAGTTTTTTAGTGATACTAATTATTTCCTTGGTCACTTGGACCCATTTAATCTTGATCCAGTTGAGTGTCTTATTGACCACATGGGTAGTTCTATTTATCATAGAGAAAGATTTAAGAATATACCACCTTACTGTTGGAAGGGGTTGCAAGTATATCTGACTATCATAGTAGACTTTGTCTACTAGAGACTCATCATCCACCAAGTCCTCTAGGACTGGTGTTAATTCACAAGCTTTGACCTAATCCAAGGTCATTTTAGAGTAGTTTCTCAATCTGAATTCCTCTTCATCATCCAAATCTTCCCAAAAATCTTCAAAGTAAGGGACCTATAAATATGTGGAGATTCCTAGTGTGTTGGTGATATTGCCATGAACATCATATAAGGGTCTTGCCTCAAAATCCCTCAGGGTCTTCTGTGTCATTTTTACATCTGCACACTTGGCTTTGGCTAGGGAGGGGCATGTGTATTTTCCTATACTGATTCGGAAATGAATTCTTGGATTTTATTTGTTCAATAATAGCTTGTGAGTTTCAACAAGTTGTCTCACTAGCTCCATCAATGCCCATTTATCACTCACATATCTTGGAAGTGTGTAAGGGTCAGCCACTGAATCCACATACCCTGATATAGGATTAGGTGGATAATTGAATTAAATAAGAACCCCACTAGGTAATCTCTACAATAAATGCATCAAAGAATCTCTTTCCCTCAAGTTCCTTGTTAAACATTATTATGATGCAGTAGATGAATGCATCATTGACTCTCCTAAATTTTTGTCTATTTGCCTTGAGAGTGAGGTCAGGGTAATGGTTAAACACTTTATTTATATCACTAGCCATTATTTTGAGCCCTGGGAAATCTCTCCCTTTGGCTAATATGTATACTAAGTAGGAGGTCATATATAACTTCCACATGATTTATACCTCCATCAACTGCTTGTGGAGGGAATCACTGATGAGTTATACCTAATGAATGTATTGTTTATTCTCATGGATGAACCATATGTACTAATACATCCAATCCTAGAAGCTCTTTACATCAGAGCAACCAGTGATCCTGTGCAATAAAATAATTACATCCCCTACTTCATCCTTGAAATCATTCCTTGCCAATGTCTTAGGTAATCTAGTGGAGGTAGCCTTAGGGATTCTTAGCCATTGCTTGTTCATTACTCTTTGGCATCCAATATTGTTGTCTTAAAAGAATTTTTTAGATGATTCTAGAGTCATGTCTAGATAACTCTCAAAATCTAGTATCACAAACATAGAGTCAATGAAATTTAGGTTCAAATTTAAAATCCTTTCCCCTTTATCATTCAACATCTCTCTTTTGTCAACATTATAATGTTGTGCTAATGTTAGTACCATCTTAGAGCTTTGTATCGTCAGGGGGAAAGTCATTGCTTAGGTAGTCTAAATTCATAGATACTTTGGATCTAATCATTCTTGAATTTTGCATTGATCCTGGTCTATAAGTCACCTAGGTCAATGTGACCTAGGTCTATGTCTGTAATCTCAGTGGTGTTGGATTCCAGACTTAGATTTAAACCAGGTCCTTTAGACTTGAACTTCATCTCTTTCCCAGACATGTATTATGGAGAGACTGCTAAGGGAAAACCAATTGCAATAATTGGTGGGATTTATAGGTGCTAGCAACAGGTGGAAACTCTAGTGGAACTTGGAGTTGTTCTGTGCAGGTTAAATATCTGATGGAGATAGAAGTTGTTCTAAGTAATGAAAAACTCTATAGAACTTGGAGTTGTTTGAAGCAATAAGAATGTCTATGAGGTTTGGAGTTACAATTTTTAAATTAAAATATCGTGGGGATGGGAAGTGTTCAAAGGACTAGAAAATTCTATGGGGTTATAAGTTGTAATAAGTAGGTTGAAATCCCATAGAAATGGGAGGTGTGTTTAGCAAGTCAAGAGTCTGCAAGGACTATAGGGAATATTTACAAGGAATATGCTTTCATTTTATCTTGGTAATATTTTTTGGGTTTAGAATTACAAACCCTAGGATCTCAACTTTTTTAGATGCAAAATTTGGGGTAAAAGCCTAGGTCTTAGAGGAAAATCTTGGAAGATAATCTCCTAGGTAAATGAAAAGCTATACTAGCTTTTGTGATACCTACAAAACCCTAATCAATGCCCAATCAACATAGAGAAACCCTAAAATACAACTAGGTACAAGGAAAAACAAGAAATGAAAACCAAGATTAATTTATAGGAAAGAAAATCTTGAAAAGATACAAGGGATTGAATAAGGTACCATGTAGGGATTGATGGTAGTGTTGCTTGTAGGCATAACATATGGCTCGAGGTCATGGTTTGTAGGGTCAAAGGTGTGGCATGGATCGAGGTCATTATCAGAGCTCTAAGTAAAATTATCAAATTAAACAAACCCTAATTCCATTTATTTATACTAAAATTGTTTTTAATTAATGCTCTGAGGTGGTAGTTGGTAGAGATCTAGAGTCTAGAAATACTTTCACAATTTTGTAATTTTGCAAATTGCACCTTGACCTTCAGATTTCATGGACTAAGGTGGATTGAACCTTTGGAAATAGGAAGTCAAAACTTGGGAGACAATTTTTAATATTTCAAAATTGCAAATTGCACTTGGAGTTCTAGATCCTGCAAGAGGGGTGGTTGGTAGGAAGCAGAACTTGGGTTATAATTTACAATTTGCAAATTTCTTCCCAAGTTTTAATTTTTGGTTAGATTGTTATGGAATAAGCAAAACTCTACCTACTATTTAAAATTTTTCAAAATTGCAAATTGGAGTCTGAGTTCTAGTTTCCATAGGGTATTGGTTTACAGGAAGCAAAACTCTGCTTGCAACTTGTAATTTCACAAAATTACAAATTGCAAATGGGTTTCTATTTTCCATCGACTAGTGTATTATGGGATGTTGAGGTCTGGCTACAATTTTCAATTTTACAAATTAAAAATTATAGTTAGATATCCAGATTCTACTGGTTTAGTGTATTTTGTAATCTAGAGCTCGAGAAACAATTTATAATTTTACAAACTACAAATTATAAGTAGAGTTTCAAATTTTGAAAGCTTAAGGAAATGGGTGTTTTGGGTCAATTCAAGGCATTTTTCCAAAAAATTAAGGGGTCTCCCTTATGGTACTTGCTATTTTGACATTTTTGGGATAAAAATATCAATAATAATCATGTCGTGAAAGAATCCATTATAACCTACACATGATATAACACAAGCATTGATAGGATGAATCATCCCAAAATGAAGGATAATGCAAAAAGATACCAAATAATCACAAATAAACCAAGGTCGGTTGTAAAGATTTTATAAAATATGAAAAATGAAACATGAAGGTGCAACCTAAAATCCATGATTGAAACTAAGGCCATCTATAAATATGATATAAAATGTGAATGAGCTACCTAAGATCCATAACGAAAACCAAGGCCAACTATAAATAATCCCAAAAGAGGGGGAAATAAAATGCTAAAAAGTAAAACATGATGGTTATACTAAATATCTGTTGACCAATTTTGCCCACTAGCAAAATCATGGTCAACTCCTCCCTTTCCTATTCAAAAAAGCAGTCATTTCCAGGTTGCACAATTCAATGCCAGTGGTTCTCTGATTTGTTCAACATAATTGTTTTAGTTTTTTGGTTCAACTGGTTGGTTTATCAGCATTTGTTCTATCTTCTTCAAGTCTAACGACCTTGTTCTTGATCAGTCTAGCACTTGTTTCTTCAAAGTTCAAATGCCTAGTGGAGGGCCGACACTTCAAATGAAGAGGATCCGGGTAGGTTCAATTTGGTTTGGGGTCCAAGTTTCAATTTGTTTGGTTCGAAGTCCCAAGTTCAAACGAGTCCCCAACAAATTTTAACCAAGTCCTGAATTCCTTCGGGCATGGCCTTATCACATAAATGCATTGGGTCGGGCTGGGTCGCGCTAAGGCAAGATGCAGATGAATTTTTGTGGATTTTTTGTCTGCGAGAAATGTCCATGGGTTAACAAAATGTATAAGCCAAGAGACAGTCCATGAAAGCAAGCCGCAGGCCCATCAGCAGTCTACGCAACTAGATAAGGGACCCGCCAGCGTTAGCAAAAGCAAAGGGTGCTGGGAATTAGTGAAGGCCAACAAGGACCAGTCACAAAGAAATTAGTAGGCCATGAGAAGACTGAAGGCTCGAAGCCAACAAAGCATGACGGTCGAGTAAGCGTCAATTTTAGCGAAATGGATTAGCCGTTTATTTTTAAATGGGAAGCGCTAGCCAAAAAGAGCTCAGAATGTAGCGACCTGCCAGTATGTCCACCCAAGGAGCCAAGCAGCTAGAAAAGACAAATTCCAAGTGACACGTAGAGATGACAAGGCAAGGAGCAGTGAAGTAGTCCAAGTCGCATAAACAAGGCAATTTATTGCTTGATGGCATAAAGAACAAATGGACAGAGCGATAAGTAAAGAATGAGTGAGCAGTTAAGTCCAAATGGCATAGATTGAAGAAGTGACTTCGGAAGGTGAGATATGCCAGCAAATTGATCATTTGGGATGATAGCCGCCAGCATCAACAACTGATTTTTCCATTTGCATTAATTGAAAGGCAAATCGTGTAAGTTACCTAAGCAAGAAGGGTAGGTCTCGAGCAGGCAAATGAACAGCTCATTAATATTTTTGAGTGACTTGTTTTCTTTTTAGAGGGACACGTATGCCACTTGTAAAAGTAGGAGTGCCAAATGGGCCTCTTCGCTTCTCATATATATTTGGAACTTGTTCATTTGTAATCATCTTTTCATAGTTTTAACCAGGCGCAGCCCTGCTAAAATTTCACCTGAATCAAATAAAATGCAGTTTTTTAACCTCCATTTGGATAGATGTTTCAGAGTATGCCTTGAGTGTTTATCTATGTCTAGTCATTGTTTCTTGATGCTCTCATAGGCTCAACACCAACAGACCTGTTATCTACAAGGCGCCATTTCTACAGCTGAAAGGATAAGAGCAGTATTTGAGAAGTGCAAAACAGAGGAAGTTGCTACATAAGTGTGCGTCTCACAGCACCTTTGGTGATCTCTTTCTTTTTTTTTGTATCTTCCATTAAGGCCTCCCTACCAGTTTCCAGTAGCCTAGTCCTTCTGCCAAGTGTGTTGTCTAATTTTGAGAGTGGATGTGAGAAGGTCATCTTATTTTGGTGTATCACCTCTTTAAAGTAGTTTATTTTCCTGTATTTTCTTCCCCTTCCCCTCAGTTTATATACATATCTATATTTTGCACTACCTGAAACAAACAATAATACATCAAAGGGAGCTAGCCCTTAACTAGATACTTTCCTCTCCTGCTTCACCATCCCATAGGCGAGAGAGGAGTTTTCATGTTGCAGAGAAAAGGTAGGAGTTTGACCTCCTTGCCCCAGGTGCAAATTTCTTGCGTCAACAGTTCTAGCATGCCCAGTGGGACTACAAGTTTTTAATCAGAAAAGTTACAGGGTTAGTCATTAATCCTGCTACAACAAATCAAATCTTCAGCATTTGGCGACTCCGAGTTGAATCAGCTGGTTAAGCAACCTAGTGCCATTCAAAAATCATTTCTTTTATATGTATAATTCTTTTGCACAAAATCATGGACCTTGTTGTCCTTCCTATAGTTTTGATCAGACTCAGACTCTTTATGGTGTCCCCTCAAGCAGCCCTCCTAGTCACCCTTCAGCCAGAAGGGAAACTGCCAATTTTGAGTTCCTGACCTGGGAAAAGATAGTGGAATCATGGGGCAGGAAGGAGGAGAAGCAAGGTTTTTCTCAAAACCTTGAAGGAGCTAAAGCTGCTCCTAATCGTGATGATGCTGATGACCTCCAGGAAAGGCTCTTCCAAGAGGATATAGCCAAAATAATTACAGAGTTAGAATCCAAAGAAAGATTCCTCAGCCAACGTGTGGTGGACCTATCTGAACCCAGCCCGTCCACACACCTCCAAGAGACATATCAGGCCACACCTAATATTGATGAAGAGCTAACCAAATGGAAGGAGGAGAATCATTCGATTCTAGCTCAAGGACTGCCTCCTCTTCTACACGATTTTCCCACTTCACCCCTTCTCAAAGAGGAACCTATTTTGCAATAAGCAGGTGAGGAGCAGAAGATCCAATTTGCAGTCCTTCAAGAAGCTGTCCTAAGCAAAAATGAAGAAGAAATCATCATTGATGCTCCTTGTGAAGACCTTATCAGCAATGGAGAAGATGTAGGTCTTACATATATGCAGATGTTCCAGCAATTTGAGGAGGAGCAAATGCATGGTAAGCTCTCTTCCCCTCTATTTGATGAACTTCCTTGTTATTTTGATGATGAGGTTGACTACATTGAAGAGCCTGAGTTAGAAGAAAATTAGGTTGATATTTTTGAAAATCTAGAAGTCTTGATTTTTGAGGAGGAAAAGGAGAGGTCTGTCTTCCTGGAGGAATGCTTTGAAGAAGAGAGTTTTAAACAGAGAGGTGATGTTTTGTGGGATGAGTAACCATTTTGTGAATCCATTTCAGACATCGCAGCAGTTGCACTTCTTCAAGAAGGCGAAGAGGAAGTAGAGGATGAGTCTGACAGAGTTTTCAAAGAGGCAGAAGGAAACAAATCAGACCATGATACATTACAGAAGGAATGTGCAGATCAGAAGGCTTACGGTGATGAGCCAGCAAGCATTGATTTCTTGGTGAGGAGCACCAATATCAGGGACCAGCATTTAACAGGCCTCCAAGGACAATCAGAATACATATATGTCAGAGGCATGTTTGATTGTGATCCGCTCAGACTCCAACAAATGTAGGTGACAGGAAAGAGGCACAGGTCACCAGCTCTCTTCTTCATTCAACTACTTGCTTGGCACCATAAGTCTTCTTGCCAGGAAGGAGACTTAAGAAATTTTCCTTTAGATCCAGGAGGGAGGAAATTATTCTTGGTTAGCTGTATATAGTAGTTTGTTTTTAGTTTTTTTCCCTATTTTCCCTAAGTGCAGTTGCATAGGGAGCATTTTTAGCCTTGTGTGTTTCCCTTCGCTTGGGGTAAAAACTTCATGTTTGATTCTCAAATCTTTCAAGCTGTTGCTAATTATTTCAAAGCTACATCTGACTCCGCACCCAATGGACTGCAAGGCAACTAGGTTCTAAGCATAGCAGGCATGCTTCCCTTGTGAGTCGCCATTTTATTTACCAATTTTGCCCACTGGCAAAATCATGGTCAACTCCTCCCTTTCCTATTCAAGAAAGCAGTCATTTCCAGGTTACACAGTTCAATGCTAGTGGTTCTCTGATTGGTTCAACATGATTGTTTTAGTTTTTTGGTTCAACTAGTTGGTTTATCAACATTTGTTCTATCTTCTTCAAGTCCAACAACCTTGTTATTGATTAGTCTAGCACTTGTTTCTTCAAAGTTCAAATGCCTAGTGGAGGGCCGACACTTCAAATGAAGAGGATCCGAGTAGGTTCAGTTTGGTTCGGGGTCCAAGTTTCAATTCATTTGGTTCAAAGTCCCAAGTTCAAACGAGTCCCCAACGAATTTTAACCAAGTCCCAAATTCCTTTGGGCATGGCCTTATCACATAAATGCATTGGGTCGGGCTGGGTCACGCTAAGGCAAGAGGCGAAAGAATTTTCATGGACTTTTTGTCTACGAGAAATGTCTGCAGACAAAAGTCCATGGGTTAACAAAATGTATAAGCCGAGAGACAGTCCACAGAAGCAAGCCGCAAGCCCGTTAGTAGTGTACGCAACTAGATAAGGGACCCACCGGTATTAGCAAAAGCAAAGGGTGCTGGGAATTAGCGAAGGCCAATAAGGACCAGCCATGAAGAAATTAGCAGGCCACAAGAAGACTAAAGGCTCGAAGCCAGCAAAGCACGACAGCTGGGTGAGCATCAATTTTAGAGAAATGGATTAGCCATTTGTTTTTAAATGGGAAGCGCTAGCTAGAAAGAGCTCAGAATGTAGCGACCCAGCAGTATGTTCGCCCAAGGAGCCAAGCGGCTGAAAAAGACAAATTCTAAGTGACACGCAGAGATGACAAGGTAGGGATCAGTGAAGTAGTCCAAGTGGCATAAACAAGGCAATTTATTGCCTGATGGCGTAAAGAACAAATGGACAGAGCGATAAGTAAAGAATGAGTGAGCAGTTAAGTCCAAATGGCATAGATTGAAGAAGCGACTGCAGCAGGTGAGATATGCCAGCAAATTGATCATTTGGGATGATAGCGGCCATCATCAATAATCGATTTCTCCATTTGCATTAATTGAAAGGCAAACCATGTAAGTTACCTAAGCAAGAAGTGCAGGTCTCGAGCAGGTAAATGAACAGCTCATTAATATTTTTGAGTGACTTGTTTTCTTTTCAGAGGGACACGAATGCCACTTGTAAAAGTAGGAGTGCCAAATGGGCCTCTTTTCTTCTCATATATATTTGGAGCTTGTTAATTTGTAATATCTTTTCATGGTTTTAGCCAGGTGCAACCCTACTAAAATTTCACCTAAATCAAATAAAATGCAGTTTTTTTACCTCCATTTGGATAGATGTTTCAGAGTATGCCTTGAGTGTTTGTCTGTGTCCAGTCATTATTTCTTGATGCTCTCATAGGCTCAACACCAGCAGACCTGTTATCTACAAGGTGCCATTTTTGTAGCTGAAAGGAGAAGAGCAGTATTTGAGAAGTGCGAAATAGAGGAAGTTGCTACATAAGTGTGCATCTCACAACACCTTTGGTGATCTCTTTCTTTTTTTTTGTATCTTCCATTAAGGCCTCCCTGCCAGTTTCCAGTAGCCTGGTCCTTCTGCCAAGTGTGTTGTCTGATTTTGAGAGTGGGTGTGAGAAGGTCATCTTATTTTGGTGTATCACCTCTTTAGAGTAGTTTGTTTTCTTGTATTTTCTTCCCTTTCCCCCCTAGTTTATATAAATATCTATATTTTGCACTGCCTGAAACAAACAATGATACATCAAAGGGAGCTAGCCCTTAACTAGAGACTCTCCTCTCCTGCTTCACCGTCCCACAGGCGAGAGAGGAATTTTCATGTTGCAGAGAAAAGGCAGGAGTTTGACCTCCTTGCCCCGGGTGCAAATTTCTTGCGTCAACAATATCCACAAGAAAAATTAGGGAAAATTGTAAATCATCCCAAAATATGAGAAAGCTAAAATTATACCAAAGAGATTAAAAGACAATAATGGTCAACTATAATGTATAATAAAAATTTGTAAAGTAAATATATGTTGAAAATAATGTGCTAAAATTAAAGGTCATGATACAAAAAAGATATATATAATATGAGAACAAATCATTTAAATAAATGTGAAATAAATGATATGGAATAATGAAATATATCCTCACAAATAACATGTAAGATGTCTACAAACATCATCAATAACATTTTTCAAGTCTCACTATAACTGATATCAAACTCAAACCATAGTCTCCTCTACCTTTCTTGAGAGTCATGCAATGAATGCCTTTTGAATTGAGCTCCAAATAAAAATTAGGTACACTAAGAGGAGGACGTAGCGCCTCCTAGTGAGAATACAATATGATAAGAAGATGAGATGCCACTAGGGAATGAATATGACACACATCCTTTGAACTAAGAAGTACTTAAAGCCATTGGGGAGGCTACACCTCCATCCCATGTAGGCCATGTCAATGTTGATAAGGATCTTGAGGTGTGGGCCTCAGAAAATATATTAAGTGTTAGAAAATAGATCTGCACTTATATCTATAATGTGTATAATACTTGTGCCAAAGATACTATACCTCCCTATTTTGGGGAATATAAGCAAGTTTATTATTTAGAGGTGGTTTATTCAGATGAAGAGGAAAATTAACTACCTCAAGAGGAAGTACATTTAAATATTGTCAAAGAATATGACGGTTAGTTGATGAATATTTACTCGTCTTATGGAAACAATAAGAGTGCCTAGGAGTATAAAATTGAGGTGATTGAATATCCATGGTAGGAATTGGGCCTTTCAACTTCAATTATGATTTAAAAAACTCTAGTAGGCTCTACACTCTTGAGTTGAATGGTCAGAGACCTTGTGGAACTCAAAATATGGCTCATACTCTGGGGTTGGTGGGCATGGTGTCAAATCCAACCTATGAAGGACATAACATGGTATAATAGGAATGAAATCATACAATTCATTTTCAAATGGATTAGACTATGGAGAAGAAGAAAATGGTCATGTACTGGATTGATCATCCATAGGCTCATAAGTAGTAAGTATTGGTTGTATGAGTGTAGCCAACATCTTTGGAGGAAGTAACTTAAAGGATCAAAATATATAATGAAATTATAAGGTATAGTTATATATTTATTATAAATCATACTTCAAAGAATCTCATAAATATCCAATATTGTATGTGTGTATAAATTAGCTAAATCTTGGATCTAGCAACATCAACCAAAAAAGGAACAGTGTTAGGAAAATGCAAGGGAACACAAGTAATAGATCAAACAAGAACAACTAATCTAATGCTAATTGAAAATGAATATTGATCATAAGAGCTCTAAAGGGCAGATTGGTAATGTAGAATTTCATCATCCTTAGCCTGGGCATAACCAAACACATAAGGGTCATTTAAGGTTTAACCATTATCATAATTAGGCGTCGTGAGATCCACATGAAGGGATTAAACCATTATGCCACTAGAATTCCTAGAGAAAGAATGGTTCTTAAGGATAACCCTAGAGGTAGGAAACTCATCAATTAGCTTCTTGTGATAATGGAGTCATAAAGTAGGTGGCAAATGAGTTATAATGCTAGAAGGAAGATCCAATGTTTTATCTTTCAAGTTAATATCATCTATCTCATCATCATCAAAGTTAAGGAGGTTTGGTGGAATGTTTCCCACAATCTTGGGATGACCACTATATCCTCTAATTTTAATTGATGGGATAGTTAAAATTATGGTACTCATGGATTGGATATGATAGGTAAAGGTTCATGGGTAGGGATTGTATAGATACCATGTTCTTGGAAGTATTTAAAATTCCAAGGGTTGGTATCACATTATACTTTATCGATAGCACAAATGTAAGGAAACTTCTTGCATTGGTATATGAAAGAGGCCAAAAACCTCGTACGATGACTCCAAGTTTGTCCAAGAAAAATGTTAAAATTAAAATATTGTGACCTTAACCTTAGCCATAATAGATGGTACCATGATAAAAATCCAAACGCATCCAAATGGAGGCATTTTTTTAACATATCCCTAGCACATGGTATGGGTAGACTTAAAGTTACATTCATAATATCTTAGGGTTTCAAAGAAGTCCAAAGAGGTGACACAAGTTCCAGAGCCTTCATAATCAAACCTCACTTGATTCAGATGTCACCTAATTAGACGCTAATATATAAAGGATGGTCCATGTGAAGTAAGATTTTATTGGGAATCACAGATGCAATAATAAATTTAAGAGAGTTGTATCCATTATGTGATTGACATGGATAGACATCTCTTCACATTGTTGCATGATACTTTCCTCAGACATAAGTAAAGTGACTTCTTGACCCATAGGTGGTCGTAGATGGATGTTCATGTAAAAAAAGTTGCATAAGGTGATTTATATGTCATGAGAAGCCTTCATTAGCTCAAGAAAATGGACTTCAGATGCGAATTTATAAATATATTCTATGGGATATCACTCATCAATGATAATGTGAGCTAGATAGGACTACAAAAGAGTGGAAAAGTTGTCAAACTGATCAAATTTAGTTATATATGAAGTTGAACCTAACATTTGATGTTGAGCTAAAGTGTATGGTCTTGGCACTATGGGTACAATAGAGGCTAGTTGATGTAATTGTATTGGCCTAATCAATGTAGTTGATGACTATTTTACCCTAATTTGTATTAATGCAATAAATGCTTAGCCTAATAGGATAAAAAATGACCAAAATCATAACTTGATTTAGATTTTCACAATGCATACAAAATATAACAATGAATATACAATAAGAGGTGAGATAACTCAACTTATTTTCCATAAATATTTGAACCTTAATTATCTGTCTCATTATTTTGTATATAATATATCTTAATTTATTTCCTCATGGTTGATTCTGAGTAATTTAGTCAAATTGACAGTCGATACTAACTGTGTAGTCGAAACTGACCGTATGTGTAACTATATGTGTAGTGTATGATAGTTTTCTTCTTAAGTGAAATTATTGTGCATGTGATGTTTGTTTCTACCTTATCTCTTTAAAAATTAGTGTAAGATCACTCATATATTCAAAACCTTAGTTTTACACAATCAATTTGATATCAAATAGGGGGTGTCAGGTGAAAGTATTGAGTTAGACTAACCTTGGTAAATCATTATTTAAAGACCAATTGTTGCACTACATTGACAATACTCTAAAGAGGGATAAACTTAAATGTATTTATCCTATTACTGTGTATGTGTAATTTTGTATACAATCCTAAATTATCTTTCTCTTGTTTTACCCTTGGCACAAGCATGCATGTATGAATTGACCTTTGTAAACTTGAAAATCACCTCTAATAATTATATATGTGCAATATGTAATCTAGTCTAGCTCTTGAGGATGCAATGTTATTTTTCTTAAATACCTATAGTATCATTATGTGTTTATATATATGTATATATGAATATCTAACTTTTAATTAAATACCTAATGGCACGTAAAAGAAGACAACATAACCTTAAATATGTCCAAACAACAATAATAAAAAGAAAGTGTGCAAAATAAATTGCAAAGGGACCTGGGTGAGTTATGTTATTTCTGATTAATATTGATATTTGATAATGATAATAAATATTTTAACTGACTAGAAGTTTAAAATACCCCGAGGGTGACAAGGAAGGCTAGAGATGTTTGTAATTAATAGAAAGTGAACACAAATAGACTATAGGAATAACTACATTATTTATTTTGTTTTAATAATATTTTTAATAGTATAGTAAATACTATGTTAATATATTACATTTATTCCCAAGCTTAAATAAGCTTTTACATGTGGTTTTCCTATGAGACCCAACTAACTTATGGGTCCAACTTGTATAATTACTAACCTACAAACTTATTAGCAACACTAACATTTATTTTAACCATTGAGTAACTAATGATACACATTAATTAATAATAACATTATTGATGTAAATAACATGATAGGTGGTGTCTCACATGAGAATCATACCTCACATAACAATAAAATAAACTAAAAACTAATATATAAAATGATTTGGCTCAAATGACCCAATAATGAAATGTTGTGTGAAGCTAGGCATGATAGGATAAGGGGGTCATGTAACCAAATGAAATCAATAATACAATCAAAATATCAAGATAAAAATGCCACTAAGTACTTAATTTGTGGTTTAATATATATACATGCAATGTTGCTTAAAAGTATTATGAAACAAGGCTTGTACCAAATTTGGGTATCTACATTCCCCTACCCTTTGATCTAAGATGTTAGTGTAACTACAAATATTGGATAAAAGGAAAATTGGAATGCAAACTTGCATGGGTGACTGTGAGTTTAGACTTGTTGTTTGATCTGATGTTGATTCATTATTCATATATATCTACTTTATGGTGTCACTCATGTACTATGATGTACTATGCTCATATAAAGTGCTCTTATTATGAAGAGTGGAGATGTCGAGGGTCAAAAAAATTTCCCATCATCATGGAGGAGGAACTTGTAGTCTTATTCATTTCTTGGAAAAGGAAATGGACAAACTTACATGTAGTTATTTGAATAATAATTCCCATATGAATGAAAACTCAATGCCAGGTTAAAGTGTGATGTGGTAAGCATCACTGAATCTTGACACATCACTAAAAAAGAATCAACCACTACCAATGGTTTATAGATTCAATTGTAACATTTCACTCTAGTTCGATCAAATTCAACCCATATAAATAAAGGGAATGATCAAAAGGGTATGAAAAATGTTCATGATGGGATTTAATTGTGTAGTATCACTTAATGCATATTAGAATACATGATCAAAAGAGAATGGACAATGTCCTTCCCCATCATTACCCATCATTAGCATAGATATAATAAGTGTGAAGTGGAATTACAACCATTTTCCATTCAATTGAAAACTGTATTATCATGTCTATTAACATTAACCAACATCATGCTCCTAAAATATGTTAGTGTGTATATGCATGAATCAATATCATGTCCCTAATTTTTTAATTGTGGATAAATCAATATCATGCCCTCTAAATCCTTGCCAACTAGTATATAATACCATGTATTTACATGTTGTATTTTGATAACTTTTATCTCAAACATATGTGTATGTGAAAACCTATCCCATGCAATGATATGCATATACCCATGCATAAACACCCAAATGTGTATGAATATGCACTCAAGTTTCTATAAAGTGAATGCATATGAATGACATATGACCCTATAATTTGTATCAGTATGCCAATATCCATAATACAATTAAAGCATATGTTATCTAATCAATTTGGAGTCATGTGTAATGTGCCAACTTTGATAGTTTGAATCATGTGTTATTATGCCAAAATTTGATAATCTGAGTCATGTCAAATCTGATAATTTGAATCATGACTAAATATAATAATTTGAATCATTCCAAAATTTGATAATCTAAATCATATAAAATTATTATAAGCACAACTATATGCCCCTTTTTGATGTGAGGTATGCGACTGTTACATCAATCAAATCAAAAGATATATGTGATTACATAATCTTGGTTATTGGTAGAATTTAATAGATTTGTTTGAATTAAATATTTGAATTATTTTTTGTATGAATTTTTATCATTGATTTATGGATTTCACAAGACTTGATTACAAATGAGGTATAGGTAGATAATATATATTGATAATCTTGTTATTTGGATAATAGAGGATAATATATGAAGCCAATGGCATATATTGAAAGTCAAAAGTTGCCCCCAGTTCCAAAAGTTAAGGTTGCATTAGTGTGAAATAAGAGTATCCATGAAATTTTGGCATATTATAGATTGCCATTATTGGTCTTGAAAATGTTATCGTGTAGGAGAATGCATTGTATGCATTCCAACATAATTGATGAGGAGTGATTTTGATATTTGGTGCTCAAGATACCATTGGCAGAAGATTCACTAGAATTACTTTAGAAATTGGGTGGGTTATAATGCATAATTGAAAAGTAAACCATATAAATAGGTTGAGTTAAAAAAAAACCATTTGCACACTATAAATTACTATTTTTAGCTCTAATCCATCATCATGTCGAGCTATTGAGATGGATTGCCTCATCATTTCAATCACTTGCAAACCACCCTACAATCTTAGTAGCATGAGGATGTGGTATGTATCAAAATTTTGAATTTTTTGATTAAAAATTTGGTTTTGATTTGTTTTTTGTTTAATTTTGAAATTTTAGCTAGTTTTAGGTATTTTGAAGCATTTCTAGACTATTTTCAATACCGATCCTCAAAATTCATTATGATTAGGTGTGAGACAAAACTTATTTATATTATGATAGTAAAGATCAACTAAACAAACTACTTGTGATGTTAATGTCTAATGTTATTGACCATGTCTAGTCAGTTTTATCTTTTGACATCTATTACTTTTGACTTAGTATTTTTTGCATTGATTCATATTTTATTCCATAGTATCTGATATTATTTTTGATAATGTGTTTACAAAGCAATTTTCATGTAAGGGAGTTTTAATATGGTTGACTTATGGAGACTATTATTAAAATTGGATTATCTTATTTTGACTGGCAGACTCTTGAGAGAGTTAGCCTTAGTCATATGGTTTGTTTAGGGTGGATTCTTTTTCATATGCATTTTAAGACCACCTTAACTGATAGGTGGAACCATGATATATGTACCTTTGGTTTCCCATAGGGAGATGACTATCACATTAGAGGATGTATTTTATATTTTAAGATCTCCATTGGTTGTCAAGAGGGTTGATCATATAGTAGGTGTTCATGCACCTCTTTTTATCTTGGTGTCATTGTCATTGCTACTTTCAATGTATTTTTTGGCAAGCAAGATGATCTATAGGTCAAGTTGGATAGATGACCAACAACTACACTTGATAGTGATCTACTAAGAGATCTAATGGCTTGTTACAATGCATTACAGGTAGAGCATACACAAATGATGGTAGAACCAGGAGTTTTACAAGAGAACGCAAGACAATATAGGTCTTGATCATGTGGCATAAAGGAGATAGTGGAGCCTCTACTTCTAGGGTGAGTAGACATAATGATAGGAAGGATTCATATACATTGGGGGATGTGTCCTTGATTATTGATTGATTTTATTATAAACATTGATCCATTTATATATGATAAACTTTATTGATTTGTATCTAATGGGTTTTAATTATCATGTATTGTTTTTATTTTTTGCATTTTATTATTACTTGTTTGATTTTGGATTCTTGTAATAATTAATTTGTATTATCTATGATTATATGTATTTTATAAGATTAGTTGATAGTACTATATGTTATTTTGATACTCAACAGTAATCACCCCATCCCTTGGGTAATAATAAGTTAGTATAATCTTGTGAAGCTATTTTTTGATCCTTTTGAGGAATAAATTGAGTAAATCTTTTTTTTTGTGTAATATTGTTGACTTGCACTTTATTTTTATCTATAGATTGTTAATTCACCTTTGGTATCCATACTTGTTTGGATGGCGGTGTAATTTTACCCACATTATTTATATTTTATCCTCTAAAACTTTGCCTTCTCTAGGTCTTTTTCTAGTTAGATCTCGAATGACCATTTGTTCCATGATGGGAATATCTTGGGATGATAGGTCATAACAAAATGTGAACTAAAAAAATATCTTCTCCTAGAATCATGATTTGCAAAATGAATGCCCTAGTAAATCTTGATATTTCTTGAATAAGTAGTATAATTACATAGAGAAGGGGATCTTAGTGATCGAGTGGTAACTTTTCCAAATGTAATAACCCCTATATTTGTAAGTTATGTAATATTTTGTCATAATGAATAATATTCATTATCTCAATGTCCATTAATACCATGATAAATACAAAATGGTTTGCCTTTGATTTTATTAAGATGGTGAGGGTGATGATAATAATTAGGAGATAAAATGATTAGCTTCTTTGTAACATCCCCGCTTGGATCTACCTAGAAATACATTTTTAAAAAAAATTTAAACACATATACTATAAATAGATTACACTAAGAGAATCTAATCAGTGATCATATAAAATACCATAAGTGAGATAATTATAAAGGAAGTATACCACATCATACATCTATGATCACTATCATCATAAGAAACACATCATAATATAAATATAGAAAGCAATTACAATAACCTAGTCACTGTTGATACATGCCTACAAACACTATTTTTAGTGTACAATAAATAAGTAATTATATCTCTTCATGATAATGTTTCAACAATAAGTACAATACAATATAATGTACATATATAAGATACATGGCTCCCTAGAGAAAGGTTTCTTGAACTCTAGTATTTGTGGCAATCTCAAGTGTCATCTCAAAAATAGTACTACTATAGGGAGGAAAAGCATCATTCAAGTGCTTTACCACAAAAATATGAACCAATGATCTCCTACACCAATCCCATTAGGGAATGACCCTCATTTACAAATGAGTAGATAGTGATGGCATGAAAATCCAAAAAGACAAGCTAGTACCCGTGTGTTGTATGATTTCTAAAATTGAACATGCAGTGTATCATAGAAAACCCATTCTATTGTAAAATATTGCACAAACATGTAAATCATACTCATGAAATGGAAATGTCTCACTACAAATTACTTTGGTCAAAGTATGTAAATAATAAATAATAGTGATCTATATATCAGTCAACATTCATACACACCACTTGATCGGTTTGCCTTCATTTGGCATTGTGATGCTAGTAAGCGAGTGAAGTCTATCTCACTACTTACTCAGTATTAGCAATGTGAGATTGTTTAACATAATATAACCAAAAGATTCATAAAAATTATATCCTACTAGCAATCGTATTACATAACATGCTAAGTATAGGAACAATGAAAAATCATATATTTATTCCATCAAACGTATGAATGAATCGTACATTATTATCTATCCCATGATAGAAATAATGACTACAATTTATACCAATTAGGTAAAACACACATTTAACTATAGATTCTAACTAACACAATTAATGTTTCAAACATACTACACACAATTATAACCCATATTATCATAGTCTTGTGTTTTTAAGCATAAATAC
Organism: Torreya grandis; assembly: GCA_037957365.1. Lineage (NCBI taxonomy): Eukaryota > Viridiplantae > Streptophyta > Pinopsida > Cupressales > Taxaceae > Torreya > Torreya grandis. The sequence goes on from JARHVA010003243.1 coordinate 1,279,323, forward strand.
TAATTACTACAATCAATCAAAATTAAGTAGTCATAAATCCATGAAAACATAAGCTTTTATTTAAGCAACTAGATATAACAAAGCAATACTCAGTTCACACGAAACATAAAATACTCCATTCTAGAATTTTTTATACTCTCAAGGGTTGTATGCACACATTCACAAGATTTCATTATATAGAATATAGTTTTAAACCATTAATAAAACTATAGTTAGAAGAACACACCCCTATGTACAAGTACAAGCTATTGGCATATGTATACCCATATCCTTTTAATCATAACATTAACAATTTATAAATACGTAGCTTATTATAGTGTTATATCTGCACTACATATTTTGTTTCACTTACTAAATATGGAAAATGATCTCAAATCACAAAGCTTAACATGATATAATGGAAAACTATGCTTTAGCTATATATTGCCTCACATGCTACAACCATGACTTTAGTGGACTACATATTTTGAATGTGATAGATATATCATGTTGACTATTAACCATATAATATACATCTAACATGTTTATATACATACATACGACAATTACATACATCAATTACATACATCTAATGGGTATATGTTATAACTTATATGACTTAACTTAACAATCGGTGACAGGTTATATTATGCCCCAATTACATTATGATAGATTAGATATTTCAAATTATATTATGTTTAAAATGTAAGTTACAGAAAGTTAAAGTATACAGTATAAGTTATCCTATGTAAGTTAAGATGTATACATGTCGACAATCTTCATATAATATGCAACTAACATGTATGGTTGTATATACCATCTAAGAATATTACATTAGGTATACAAATCATTGTGCATCCATGCATTAGGCATGCCAATACATTCAATTATAGTTCATATACTTTCATATCTTACACAAAACAAAGGCATCCAACTTAAAACACAAATTTAAATGGATGTGAATGTATATCAATGGCTAAATATACAAGTACGATCACTGCATACTCCTTAGACTCATCTCAATCCTTGAATTGGATTCACCATCTATATGCAACCAAGTCGATTTAAACATATATCTATTGAAATAACAAAGTATTATTTCTGGTCAATATTGTCTTCCAAACTATATATAGATCATTGTTATCTAACTTAAACCAGGAAACATCACTCACTAAATATGAGTCTAGGTTTTGTCCATTAATTTTTATTTAGGAAAGCGAATTACTACTAGTTCTAATAGCACCATATATATCCCCCAGGTCACTTCTCATTTATTGAACATGGTGATTGAGTATGTCGACTTAACTGGTACATATGTATGACTGAGTCTATATAGATAAACAAATTAACACCAGTAACCCAAATTACTGATTACAATTTGATTTACTAATATGTATTAGTTACACAAATCTACCATATGTTTAATACAGATCGATGCCTTTACTTGAAGTTGTATGGTAGATGCCTAGCACATATCTATTATTTCAGATGCCCAGCATTATTATCAAATTATGCTATTTATTTGGATAATATAACTAGTTTAGATAATATATTAAGCTATGATATATCATAACCTATATTATTTTAAGGTGCCCAACAGATATCTAGACTAAGAGTTATGATAATTCATTTTCAAGGAGAAAGCTATAGCTTAAAACCATTAAGAACATCATATACTTTCCTTACAAAGGATATGATAATCGGCATAGATATGTTTTTAATGTGGAGATCACTTGCACCCAAAGCTCATAAATAATATGGTGATCTCTAATATATCAGGGAAATACACTTTAAGTTGATTGTATGTGCTATGGAGATGTTACTAGTTACAAATTGGTTTAAACATAAGATCGTTGCTAATAATTATATTGTAGTCCAATATGAATCACCTTATACATCTACCATTATACACTCAGGGGTTATGTATTTATAATATTATATACATAACTAGTTTACCAATTCATTATACGACAAACATACATACATACCCAATCACAAATTATGCAAACTCTAGCATGTACAAATTAATATATGGCCTACCTAACAACCCGTATAGTTGCTTTCTTTGTTACTTCTCAATCTGATAGAAAAGGGCATAGTCTCTTTTTTTCTCCTTTTTATTTTTGTTCATACTTTATGTATTTCTTTATTTTAGTTTTTCTTAAATTTAAACATTCCCTCTATTTTTTTCTCTCTGTGTTTTTCCTCATTATGATACACCTCCTTCCTCTCCTTTTGAATATCCTTATGATCTTATTTTCATAATCTATATTATGATAGGTAGGTTTATTCACTTTGGGTACTACTTTGTAAATTGATTCTTTCCATTTATTAGCATAATGCAAACCTTAACTTAACTGTAACAACTTTTACTAGAATAACCAAATTTGCCTTATGAAAAAAAGGTAATGAATAAGTGCCTTAACATCAAACTTTAGTGGTTGTTTCTTGTGTGGATATTATTTGTGATTCTTTCCATTTATTAGACCTTAACTTAATCTCTTCATGTACCTTCTTTGGATGTAGGATTAGATTATGTGTCAATTTTTTTGATGTGAGAGTTTTATAACAAAGTATTTGAAATTAATTAAGTGTTACAAAAAAACTCTACCTTGAGAGGATAGATGAGGCCTCTACAAAATATTTATTGTGTTTCCAAATATGTTTTTTGATATATCATTTGGTGCATACAAGTCTTAAATCATATGATGTAATCATAAAATAACTATGATTTTCCTTGATGAAGAGAAGGTAAATGTTCAAATCTAATTTTTGTCCCTTATTATGAACTTATCCCATTAAAATTTCCTCTTCTAACTCAAGGTAGGAAAATAAAGACCCACTAGGTAAAGAGTAAAACTGATCCAAAGCTTTTTCAGTTAAACTTTTTCAAAACATTTTTAGTAAAATCTGATTACCATCATATCCATCCATAAAAGCCCTTAAATATATAAGATGCAAATAATGATCACTACTTCCATCAAAAATTGAAATGTATGCATAAAGAAGTTGTGAGGTAGTGGGGAATTATAATATTACATACAATTGGTTTTCCATATATGGCATTAGAATCAACCCATACATGGCATATTTTGTTTTCTAAGGTTAGGTGATGCATTTTTTATTGCAGAGCACCCAAAAAATGCATGAATGAAATTACTTCTTGGGAAGGCATGTTAAAATATTTAAGAGGTTCATTCAATGGTTGTTTTTTATTATTATAAGTTTCCATAGGTACACTAGGTGTATATGTGAACGAGGTCTAAGCAAATATATATATATATATATATATATATATATATATATATATATATATATATATATATATATATATATATATATATATAAAAATATATATATTAGGCATAGATTGAGGAAATTCATTGTTGATTTGGGTTTTATGCACACCAAATATTATAAATGGGTAAGACCCTCTCATTTTAGGATTTGTGATGAATCACTCTAAGGTATGAGTTGTGAGTATCTATTTTCTAAATAACCACATAGTGGAATAGCAGTGAACACAATGGTTGTTTACCTCAAATGGTTCAGATATGATATATGCTTGACATTTAATCTAAAAATTCTAAGAGCTAATCTACAGTGGATGGGTGGTCTAAACTGATATGAATCAAATTAAAAAAACATAAAAAGAGGGAAAAGTAAGACAGAAAATAAAGGGTTTAGGATTCATATTAAAGATCAGACCCTTCCAAGCTGACTAACTGTATTTATACTAGACACTTGTCACTAACTAAGTCTATTATAGGTTTACTGCTAGCAAAAAATATAACAAACACATCAAAGTTTTTGAGGTGGAAATTGTAATATAATCTAATGACCATAACTAAAGGTAATGTTAGTATTGAATTGCTAAGCATAATCACTTTACTAACAAGGTAAAGTATGATCTATGATAAAAAAAGATCGATAGGACTAATGCATAGTTCAATCTAATTTTTATGATAAAATAGATTTATAATACTTCACACAATATATCAACTTAATGGCAATTCTTCAAGTAAACATAGAAGTTTGGAAGAGACAACTAAAAAACTAAAATTAACTCACCAAATAGTCGCATTTTGACTAAAATAAGACTAATTCCTAATTTAGCATTTTGACTTCACATGGGTACCAAGTTTATAAAAGAACAAGTCTTAATTTAGCTTTATATTTTGCATGCAAAGTATTCTTGATGGCCAATAATGTATAAATATAATAAAATGCCAAAATATAGATAAAAGCTACTCTAGTGTATGATTATAATTGTCAGTGCTAGTTGGATCCAAAACAAGGGCCAATGATGTAGCTAAAACTATATTTGAAGGAGCACTTGCTGCAACATTGGATGAAAGTGAAGTTTTAACTAGGGTGAGACCGGTTTGAGCATGCATGGGGGCTTGAGTAATATGAAAGTATACGAGTCCCACCAAAGGATGCACTAATGTATAACAGGGACAACAAATGCAGTCATATATAGCTTTGACTTTTGATTTCAATTGCCTTTATTGCTACCTCTTTCTCCTAGAGAAATCCATTAAATATGGATCAATAGTGCCAAATTTTTGGATTGGCATCTTAAATAATATGGGGATCATCTCTAGTAGCTTCTTATGTACACTAAATGAAACTTTGAAATAATTAATAAGCCTTTCGGCCTAATTAATCTTTCCTTTTTCAAATATGATCAATTGGACAAATTGATCGCCACCTCTAATAGGAGTGCAGTTGACCCTTGCTTTAAGATTATACATAGAGGTATAGATAAGGTGTCAAAATAACACTAGGTGATAGTTTGATCATGTTTTGTATAGATGATTGGAATAAGCATCTTATTTAGGAGCTCAATTACCTTGGTTTCTTGGCTTGATAATTGCTCTACCAACTCCTTCATCTAGTTATGCCATTCTTGCAAGTCCTCTCTTTTTCTGCTTGCATGAGTTTGTGCCAAATTAATATCCTTGAGAGGTAGTGGGTTTAGGTCTGGATAGGATTTAACCATGACTACCTTGGTAACATAGTACAACTTAGCATCTAGAATCCTTAAAGATTCACTGAATTAATCACATTTCCCTATATGGGTGTGACTCAGCTCTTGCCATATGTATGGTAATTACCAATTTGTATAGGGACCAATCTGAATTTTGGGTCTTGTCCAATATGTCATCTGGGACTTCCAATCTGTGTTGATACTCTGGTATTTTATTTATCTATTACAAGCCATGTAACATTTTATTTAACACTCCTCCTATGGCCTCAACCATAGAGATTGAGTCCTATTTAATTTCATCATCTTATTCTAAAAGCATCTTTATCTTCTTGGTTAGGGAGAAGAATTCATCTTTCCTGAATTCAATCAGTTTCCCATTCATTAGACATCTTCCTCTTTCTAATCCTCTTCAGGTTATTAGATTTCTCATTAAATTCAATGGTTAGTTTTGGCTCTTCCACTATAACTAGATTCTATCTAGACATCTTATGTGCCTGTATAGGTTTTGAATCCATCGAGGTATAAAGATCAGCTCCTTTGGAAGGTCCCCTTGAGTAGATGATGTGACCATAGATGAAGTTATTTATGGTGGTGGCATGAGTGTTGAAAGATCAACTGAAGGATGTGAACTTGGATATGTGGAAGGTGGAGGTGTAATGAATGGAAGGTCAACCATCTTTTCTCTCGAGACCTTGATTTAAGGAGGTATTTTAGTTATATGCATAATGACCCTATGAGACTCTTTGATGATTAAAACCATATGAGACTCTATTTGAGTGGTTGCAAGTATTTGTGATATTAACTGAGTGGAGGAATGAGCTTGTAATGAAGTGGATTGAAAGACTAAATATTCAAAATGAGGGCTTTGAAAGGTATATGCCAATGCCTCTTGAGGACTAGTTATGGCAATATATTCAATTGTAGTAAAAAGAATAGGTTGTGTAATGGAAGCATGTGTTAGTCCTTGTAAAAATTATGCAATTGGCATGTATATGGTAGTGTCTATGTTATTAGTTGTATTAGTATCAAGCAAAGGATGAAGGAAATACAGTAGTATAAACATTAGGCAAAGTGGTAGAAACATCCACTGATTATGACGTTGTGGTCTTTGAAGTAGCAATGGGAGGGGCAGTTGTAGCAGTTGAAACAATAGTAAAAAAAATGAGGGGAGACAAATGGAATGCTACCAGAGGTAATAGAAGTACATATAGGACTATCTTCTTTGTTTATTTCCTCATTGATAATTAGGCATGCATCTTTTGTACTCATAATTGCTTGTTTTAATATGTTGAGTATAAGTTGGACTAGAACTAGAACTTCTTAAATATATCTGTAAGGGCACCTTTCGGAAGACATTGAGTTATTATTCATTTTATGAGTCCTCCCTTTCTTCTTCCAATTGCTCCTCTAATAAGTCTTCCTCTCCTAACTCATCTTTTGATTCTGCCTCTACTATGTCCCCCTCAGAATCTGAATAAATGAGGTTCAATACAACTCCCTGATACTCTTACGGTCTTTCCTCTTATGTAACTTTAGGAGTCTACAAGGTGCTAGGCAGGGTCCTCTTGACTTGAGTGACCACAAAAGGCCTTATTAGAGGTTGAAGAAAGGAGGAGGAGGATGAGTTACTACCTATGTTGAAGTTGGTGTAAATGTTGTTGTAGGCATAGAATCAACTGGGGCTTTAAGGACTAGAGGTATAACAACCCTGCTAGGTTAGACATAGAATTACGTAAATTTTTTATGGTACTTTAGCCAAGACTTTAAAAAATTCACGTAATTCTATGTCTAACCCAGTGGAATATAAATTTATGTTTTTCTAATAGATTCAATTCACAATAAGGCAAAATCAAATATGCACCAGCCAAAGTATAATGAAACTTATGATGGAATCAAAGAAAGTCACTTTCACGATATAGTTATTAAAGGTAGGAAACAAACATGAAGAGACTTGCACTCCCAAAAGGAACCACGACCACAGTACATATACATTATATATATGTAATCTCCCAACATAAAAATAAACGCATAATTGTAGTCTGTTGAAAGTGCAGAAGGGCTTTGAGTCCGTTGAAATGCTTGAGTTGAAACAGCTGAGATAAAAAGAATGGTGGCGGTGTTGCTCTTGGGCTGAGTTAAAGAAAAGAACAAAACTTGATATGGCAACTATATCAATTCTGTTGAAGAAAAAAGCTGCTTCGGAAGGTTCGAACCCTGGACGAGGTGATAACAAGGATTAGGTGAAGGCAATGAAGAAGGCGAAGATCAATGCCTTAGTTTAGAGAGCAAAATAAGATGCCATAAACCACAAAGATTTTCTGTTTGAAATCAATTAACATTTTTTACAATATTTTATCGGAAAACTATTTATGTGTATGCCCACAGCCGACTTTCTTTAAGCCAGATGTTCACAGAATTATATAAGATCCGCTGTAATTCTGTTTAAAATCAAATTTCTATTTATCATACCTATATTTTTGGATACCTACCAAATAACATAGAATCCCATTATTTTGGTCGCTATTATAGTTTTATACTATTCTTTTTTCTTTTCCCTCCTTGTCTAAAGAATATATATCTTCATAATTTTATTGGCTATGTTATTATATAAGGCGACGCCTAGCTTTGGGTGTGAAATGCAAGGGCGTCAACCCTGTGGTCAAAGGGTTTAACGCTAAGAATGAAAGTATCAGGGCGTAAGCAACATCAGTGCCAGCCAATATGTTCAATGTATTATGATATTATTATTACTTGAGTTTCATAACATCCATAATTATTGAACGCTGAAACCATAATTTCGCTAATGACTTCAGTTTCACATTTCATTTTTTAGTATTGACATGTTTTATAATATTCAAGGCATAAAGTACTATGTTAATCTTGAGTTACAAGTCAAGTGTTGTCATCAAAGAATGAAAATATTATGAAACTCCTTGAGGTCTGCCTACTTAATTATAGGGTAGTTTTATTTAGTACAAAGACACGAATACATTAAGTATCTTTAATGCATACTTTTAAAATCATGAAAGAAATATAAACTTCTTTTGAAATGTATTGGGTAATGTTTTGTTTCTATTACGAACAAGGATACAAATCAATATTGTAGATTGTAGGTTTAAAAGAAGTTAAAGTATACATATTTATTTGAACGTAAATTTATTCTTAACCTATGTTATGCAAAAGACAGACATCCAACCATTCAAAACACACATACAGAGAGTTAAAAAAAATTTAATTACAACACTTGGTATTTTCCGTCTTCCTATGTAAAATCATGCCTCTTGCTTCTTTTTAACCTTATATCTGAATTGCTTCCTTCTTCTAATTCCTCCAATGCATAAAACCATGAAAACTCTCTTTCTTTCATTCTCTTAAATAGAGAAAAAGATGCTTATTTTCTTTTCCATCTTTTTGTTTTATTTTTAATGTTTTTAAAGCAAAACAATTCTCCTTTTATTATTTAATTATGAAATTCTATTTTCATAGTTAGTCATTTTAGCATTAAATCATATTTTGGTAATTTAGAGGAAAAATAATAAAATAATAAATAATAATTTAAATTTAAATTTTACTTTGCTTCTAAAATAATAATGACTTATTAAACTAACCACACAAGGGACTCTTATTCATATTGCATACGTACTTAAGCAACCATATAAATAAGCAATTTAAACAATCATTTTTAAATGCATTCTAACATGACTCAGTATCGTGGTGTGTGTAGGGTTTCGCTAGCCATAAATATGTGTCCCTCCATCCAATCATAAAACTTCTCTCTCACCAAGAGTGGAAAATATTTTCTCACTATTTTCAAGGGAGTGCAGTCAAACAATATTCAAAAACAAATTCTCATTTAAGAGAACATTATACATATAAGACTCCTTTCAACGGCATCAAAATAATCTAAAAATAATAATAATTCACCTCTATGCTAACTCAAAGAGATGTCACTTCTTATTAAGAGTGTAAATTCCATAAACAACCTCCTAACACAATGAAATTACCAAACAAGACATCTAAAGTGTACTAAGAAGATTTTCCACCACCCTAGGTGGTACTATAAGAAAAGTGGTCTAAGGGATTTTCCAATCTTAGGATTTATAAATATAGAAACAAAATTTAAGCACATAAATTTAAGAGAAGCATCCCGAGCTTACAACACAAAACACAATGACAAGGTGACTTGATAACCAAGAAAAGATACAATCACTCTCGAGGTATTTGATCTAAGTGATCAAACTATGGTAGAAAACGTTTGTCCATAGCTGAGGAACTACGCTATATACTCATCTACCCAAACCTCGAACACAACCATCACCAATGAGATAATCAATAGATTGATCTCCTTGACAACTCAAAGGGATAAGAGTGCTCTTAAAGTGCACACTAAATGTTCCACACATATTTTACGAATGTCACAAAACTCCAATCATGGTGTAACATGGTTCTACACTGAGACACCACAAGTCCAAATTTTAGGGAAGTACTTCACGACTCTAAGTTCACACTGAAGAACAAAATACATAAAAATGCTAATGGACTCATTAGGTCCTAGAGTTTGAGCCACAACTTAGCTTACTTTATGTAAAAAAATAGTAGTTAAGTCTTAGAACACAAGACTATGGTAATATGGGTTGTCATAGGGTGTAGATATCTGGATACCAATTATGTTGCTTGAATTATATAGTTAAAGTATATGTTTACCCAAGTGGTATATTTGTAATCATTATTTTTAATATGAGATAAAATATAATGGAAGATTCATGTATATGTTAGACGGACTTAATGTATGTTGTTATTACTCTTATGTGTACCGTGTCATGTGATGCATTTGTTAATAGAATGTAAGTTGATGAATCTTGTGGTTGAATTGTATTTGACCAATCCGCATTGCTAATGTGGAGTAAGGAGTGAGACGTAATTCACTGGTTTATTGGCATTGCAATGTTAGAAGAAGGCAATCCGATTAAGTGGTGTGTATGAAATTAATTGATCTAGATCATTATTATTTATTATTTGTAAAGCTTTGGGACAAAGTATGTTTAATAAGACATTATCATTTCATGAATATGGTTCACATGTTAGTGTGATATCTTGTAATAGAATAGATTTATATGATACATTGCATGTTTAGTTTAGAATCATACAACACACAGCTATTTGCTAGTCTCTCTAGATTCCCATGCCGTCACTATATACTCATCCATGAAGGGAGGGCCATTCCATAATGGAATTAGTGTGGGGGATCTTTGGTCTGTGGTTGGTATGGTAAAACACTTGGATGGTGTTCTCCCTCCCCAAAATAATACTACTATTGAGACGACACTTGAGATTACCACATATACTAGAGAGTCCAGGGAACTCATGCTTCGGGGAGCCAAGTATCTAATTTATATACATTATTATTTTTTTAAATCACATAATTCTATGTCTAACCCAACAAGGTTGTTACAAGAGGTGCCCTTACATCAATAAGAGGAGCCTATTGCTCTAATTTTTTTTGAGGTGGCAGTCCTCTAAGTATCCTTGCTCTCAATTGTTCATTTGTTTTAGTTGGAACTATAGGTGCCCCTACATCAATAAGAGGATCCTATTGTTTTGAATTTTTTTGAGGTGGTAGTCCTCTAAGTATCCTTGCTCTTAATTGTTCATTTATTTTAGTTGTTCCTTATAATGATTGATCATATTTAGGATTTTCTATGTTGGTTGTGTCATCCCTTATGATATAGGGATCATATTGGATCATTTAAGAAATCATCATTGACATTCTTGCATTGTTTATTCTGATATAGACTTTGGAGTCATCCTCAACATTTAGAAATATAAAGCCATGATCATAGCCTTTATGGTCATAGCTAATCTTGACTCTCCCTTTGAAATTGTTTATATGTCTGACCATCATGCCTCTAGGGTCCCAAAATCTGAATTCTACCCATTTAAGGCTGAAAGAAGATATGTGCTTGGAATATTTTTTAACTTACTCCCATACTTGAATTTTTTGCCCACTGATGCTGAGAGGAGTTTTGTGTAGGATTCCTAGCTTAGATTTCTTGCAGTTATTGTCTACATTTTTGTATAGTTGATAGGCTATCTCTTGTTCAGCTATTTTATCTAGCACTATCTTAGACATATAAAATGGTGCTACCAATGTGCCTTGTACCATAATGATTATATGTTCAGGATAATACTAGTAGTCCCTTGAATTCTTGAGTGACCTTATTATCTCTTCAAATAACCTTGGCATAGGTTTTGCATTAATATATTTATAAATTATTGGATAGAAGGTGTCTACAATATTTTGTATGTGATTCCTAAACTTATGAATATGGAACATGTTGAAGTCATCACATATTTTATCATTAGGTTATATTTTAGAGGGATCCCAAGTGCCTACATTTGGAGGTGTGACTATGGCACATACTACATCCAATAAATATGGCAACATAGATAACTTATCGTCTGGTCTATTTTGAGCCAGTTTTTATAATTTTAGATTGGATCTTTTGACTTCACTGAGTGTAGGGATGCTAGTTGTGTCCATGATTATAAATAGGAGGGGAATCAAACTTCATTGACAAAGGTGATAGAGGGGGGAATCATATATTGGCTTCAATAGGGCCATGACAATCATAATCCTAAGTCTTAGTTTTATAATGGGAGTAGTATTCTCTATACTTTTATTTACAAAATTATTAGGGTTCGCTACCTAGAATTTCAATGTGTCCCTGACCTAGGTGTTCTTAATCCATTTTTGAAATAATTTATGGTTATATGGTGTGTCTAGTATGTGTAGCCTATAATATTTCTCAAAAGTAACACCAAACACATAGGTTAATAGCACTTTATTGTACTCTTATTGAAAATGTCTTATGTGCACATGCCAATAATGAAAAAATTATAAAGAACATCAATGCAGGGGAATACCTTTAGTTTTACAACTGCCTTGTGAAGTCTAAAAACTTCGATAGAAATCAATTCATCCATGTATTATTTGTCATGAAAATATAGCTCATCTTTATCATTGTAGGGTCAAATACCTTCAACTTCTGCATAGAGAGATGAATAATGTGGTGATTTATTGTCAAGTGCAATCAAGTTGTATTTAGTGTCATTGAATTCTTCTTTAATGCCAAAATAGAAGAGTGATGGAGTAGAAGTCTAATCTTCAGCTACCATTAGAGTCTTTGCCAAGTTATGTATTCAATTATTGGTGATTTAGGATACTATAGAGCTCTATATCATAAGTCACAGGTTAGCTAATTCATAAATATGATTAGATTTGATTTAGATTGAAGTATATGGTTTAGTTACAATCAACAAAATCATTACTAAAATATTTCATTCATAATAATTAATGGTTTAATTAATAATTTTAGATTGGATCTTTTGACTTCACTAAGTGCAGGGATGCCAGTTGTGTCCATGATTATAAATAGGAGGGGAATCAAACTTCATTGACAAAGGTGATAGAGGGGGAATTATATATTAGCTTCAATAGGGCCATGGTAATCCTAATCCCAAGTCTTAGTTTTATAATGGGAGTAGTATTCACTTTACTTTTCTTTATAAAATTATTAGTGTTCGCTATCTAGAATTTTAATGTGTCCCTAACCTGGGTGTTCTTAAACCATTTTTGAAATAATTTATGGTTATATGGTGTGTCTAGTATGGGTAGCCTATAATATTTCTCAAAAGTAACACCAGACACATAGATTAATGGCACTTTATTATTTCTCTTATTGAAAATATATTATGTGCACATGCCAACAATGACCAAATTATAAAGAACATCAATGCAGGGGAATACATTTGGTTTTACAACTACCTTGTGAAGTCTAACAACTTCGATAGAAACCAAGTCATCCATGTATTATTTGTCATAAAAAGATAGCTCATCTTTATCACTGTAGGGTCAAACACCTTCAACTTCTACATAGAGAGATGAATAATGTGGTAATTTATTGTCAAGTGCAATCAGGTTGTATTTAGTGTCATTGAATTCTTCTTTAGTGCCAAAATAGAAGAGTGATGGAGTCATAGTCTAATCATCAGCCACCATTAGGGTCTTTTCCAAGTTATGTATTCATTTGTTGGTGATTTAGGATACTATAGATCTCTGAATCATAATTCATAGGTTAGCTAATTCACAAATCTAATTAGATTTAATTTAGATTGAAGTATATGGTTTAGTTTCAATAAACAAAATCATTGCTAAAATCTTTCATTCATAATAATTAATTGTAGCAACAATAGTCCATGTTAACTATCTTTCCAATTTAAATTTGATTTTATGACATATGCTTTTTTGGGGCTTTGTTTGACACATGTCACTCTATCATGGATTTTAGCAGCTCAGTCATCCTTACTATTTTAAATATGCCCAATATTCTTTCATAGTTGTCTTGACATCACTTATTCATTTAGTGTAATATTCTTTTATTTTTATCGACAACTAACTATGTAGGTGATAACCCATGGCCACTTATCACTTCAAGCTCCTTTGGACTATAAGTGCATAAGGGTCATGTTATCATGCTTATTCACTGTTACGCTTGACTATGTTCAAAGAGACACATGGTTGCTTGTCGCATAATCACTTTATATATATATATATATATATATATATATATATATATATATAAACTAGTCTTCAACCTTGCAAAAGTATAAACATACAAGATAATGACATGTGGCATGATACATAGCATCTAGCCTTACTGAGATCGACATGTGGTAACTTATCTTTCAATCACTTGGTCATGGATTTGTAATATTTTATATTTATCATCTTTGTACAATGCTGTAAGATCGAGACACATGGTATGATCTTGCTTAGTCATTTGTTTAGAAGGATTGGTAAGTTGTAATTAGGTAAAAAATTCTATGATGGAATGATATGAAGACACTTCGCATAATCTTACTCAATCATGTAGTTACAAGTAGTGGTAAATTAGACTTTGTGCAAAAACGTATAGATCCACAAGGTGAAGACACTTGGCACAATTCATTCAATTGCTTGGTCAAAGTATCAATACATTATCTCCTTTGTGTAAAAACCAAATGGGCAAGTGATATAGAGATATGTGGCATGATCTCATGTAGTTGGGTTATCATGAAACTTTAAAACTTGTAAGTCTAGTTTGTTTGCAGAGATGGTGCGAAAGTTCAGCATGTGGAGTAATCTCATGATATAACAATGTTGAAAGTGTATAAATCAAGTATGTCCTCTTGATATAAATGTAGAATAAATGGATATGAATGTGGATCTATCATAAGCCATCTTTGTTTTTAGATCACGTAAAATACTTTAACTATTTATTAAATTTTTATGAGAAAGTGACACCTGGCAATTTCAAACTTGATCTGTAAAGTGAATATGACCTGTAAAATAGACCTAATAAACTTGACAATAGAATGGTTAGTTGGATTAGTCAAATAAATCGATATAAAACAACACTTATCCTTTTATTTAATTTTCTTATGATTTTAGCCAAATACCTTTATAAAAATAAAATCAATTCTTATAGTTAGGCTTTGGTATGCTATAGTCTAAAGTTAATGTTTTATGTCAATGAGGGACATGATACCTAAATCATAAAATTAAATGGGTCCCTATTTCAAATTTTGAAAATGGGTCATGTTGGTCACAACATTCATCACAATCATGTGTAACATCCTCCTCCATAGATTCACATCCGGAAGATGTATCACTACATATCATTGCATTTTTATCATATTTGGTCTCAATAAAAGGCACATTGGAGAGATATTTTGACATTGTTTTTCAAAGAGAGATACAAAATCATCATGTATTTTTATCATTTAGTATTTATAGATAAATAGAAGGGATTTCACTATAGATTTCCTTTTCTATAGAAGGAGAAGGGATACAAATCAATATTGGAGACTGTAGGTTTAAAAGAAGTTAAAGTATACATATTTATTTGAAAGTAGCTTTATTCTTAACCCATGTTATGCAAAAGACAGAAATCCAATCGTTCAAACACACATACAGAGACTTAAAAGAAATTTAAATACAACACTTGGTATTTTTCGTCTTCTTATCTGAAATCATGCCCCTTGCTTCTTTTTAGCCTTATCTCTAAATTGCTTCCTTCTTCTAATTCCTCCAATGCATAAAACCATGAAAGTTGTCTTTCTTTCATTCTCTTAAATAGAGTAAAACATGCTTATTTTTTCTTCCATCCTTTTGTTTTTGTTTTTGTTTTTCTTTTATTGCTTTATTGTTTTTTTTAAGTTCTTTTAATTCTTTTCTTATTTTTAATTTATATTTCTATTTTAATGTTTTTAAAGTAAAACAATTCTCTTTTTATTTTAATTATGAAATTCTATTTTCATAGTTAGTCATTTTAGCATTAAATCATATTTTGATAATTTAGAGGAAAAATAATAAATAATAATTTGAATTTAAATTTTAATTTTAATTTGCTTCTAAAATGATAATGACTTATTAGACTAACCACACAAGGGACTCTTATTCCTATTGCATACATACTTAAGCAACCACAGAAATAATCAATTTAAACAATCATTTTTAAATGCATTCTAACATGACTAAGTATCGTGGTGTCTGCAAGGTTTCGCTAGCCATAAATATGTGTCCCTCCATCCAATCATAAAATTTATCTCACCAAGAGTGGAAAACATTCTCTCGCAATTTTCAAGGGAGTGCAGTCAAACAATATTCAGAAACAAATTCTCATTTAAGAGAACATTATACATATAAGACTCCTTTCAGCGGCATCAAAATAATGTCAAAAAGGAATATAAAAAAAAAAAAAAAATCACCTCTATGCTAACTCAAAGAGATGACACTTCTTCTTAAGAGTGTAAATTCCATAAACAACCTCCCAACACAATGAAATTACCAAACAATACATCTAAAGTGTACTAAGAAGATTTTCCACTACCCCAGGTAGTAATATAAGAAAAGTGGTCTAAGGGATTTTCCACTCTTAGGATTTATAAATATAGACACAAAATTTAAGCACATAAATTTAAGAGAAGCATCCCAAGCTTACAACATTAAACATAATGACAAGGTGACTTGATAACCAAAAAAAGATATAACCACTCTCGAGGTATTTGATCTAAGTGATCAAACTATGTTGGAAGGCTTTTGTCCATAACTCAATAACTATGCTATATACTCATCTACCTAAACCTTGAACACAACCATCACCAATGGGATAATTGATAAATTGATCTCCTTGACAACTCAAAGGGATATGAGTGATCTTAAAGTACACACTAAATGTTCCACATATATTTTATGGATGTCACAAAACTCCAATCATGGTGTAACATGGTTCCGCACTGAGACACCATAAGTCCAAATTCTAGGGAAGTACTTCAAGACTCTAGGTTCACACCGAAGAACAAAAGACATGAAAATTCTAATGGACTCATTAGGTCCTAGTGTTCAAGCCACAACTTAGCTTACTTTATGTGAAAAATCAAGAGTTAAGTCTTAGAACACTAGACTGTGGTAATATGGATTGCCATAGAGTGTAGATATCTGGATACCAATTATATTGTTTGAATTATATAGTTAAATTATATGTTTATCTAGGTGGTATATTTATAATCATTATTTTTAGTATGAGATAGAATATAATGGAAGATTCATGCATATGTTAGATAGACTTAATGTATGTTGTTATTACTCCTATGTGTAGCGTGTCATGTGATGCATTTGCTAATAAGATGTAAGTTGATGAATCTTGTGGTTGAATTGTATTTTACCAATCTATATTGCTAATGTGAAGTAAGGAGTGAGACATACTTCACTGGCTTACTAGCATTGCAATTTTAGAAGAAGGCAATCCAATTAAGTGGTGTGTATGAAATTGATCGATCTAGATAATTATTATTTATTATTTGTAAATCTTTGGGCCAAAGTATGTTTAGTAAGACATTATCATTTCATGAGTATGTTTCACATTTTAGTGTGATATTTTTCAATAGAATATATTTCTATGATACACTGCATGTTTAGTTTAGGATCATATAGCACACGGATACTTGATAGTCTCTCTGGATTCCCGTGCCGTCACTATATACTCATTCATGAAGGGAGGGCCATTTCATAATGGAATTAATGTGGGGGATATTTGATTTATGGTTGGTATGGTAAAGCACTCAAATGATGTTCTCCCTCCCCAAAACAATACTACTATTCAGACGACACTTGAGATTGCCACATATACTAGAGAGTTCAGGGAACTCATGCTTCAGGGAGCCAAGTATCTAAATTATGTACATTGCATTGGATTGAACATTATTATTGAGTATTGTCATGAAGAATTATAATTACTTATTATTGTATATTGGCAACAGAGATTTCAGAGTTTCATCAGTCATGGTTGAGTTCCTGTATTAATTTCTATATTCATTTATGTAGCATCTTCATGACATTAGAGATATATGATGTAATGTGTGTACTTACGGCTATCAATTGAATATATATGTGATATATATATATATATATATATATATATATATATATATATATATATATATATATAATTTTAAAAAATCACGTAATTTTATGTCTAATCCAGCAGAGTTGACACAAGAGATGCCCCTACATCAATAAGAGGAGCCTATTGCTCTGAATTTTTTTGAGGTGGTAGTCCTCTAAGTATCCTTGCTCTCAATTGTTCATTTGTTTTAGTTGGGACTATAGGTACCCCTACATCAATAAGAGGATCCTATTGTTTTGAATTTTTTTGAGGTGGTAGTCCTCTTAGTATCCTTTCTCTTAATTGTTCATTTATTTTAGTTGTTCCTTATAATGATTGATCATATTTAGGATTTTCTATTTTGGTTGTGTCATCCCTTATGATATAGGGATCATATTGGATCATTTGGGAAATCATCATTGACAACCTTGCATTGTTTATTCTAATATAGACTTTGGAGTCATCCTCAACATTTAGAAATATAAAGCCATGATCATAGCCTTTATGGTCATAGCTAAACTTGAGTCCCCCTTTGAAATTGTTTATATGTTTGACCATCATGCCTCTAGGGTCCCAAAATCTGAATTCTACCCATTTAAGGCTAAAAGAAGATATGTTCTTAGAATATTTTTTAAATTATTTCCACACTTGAAATTTTTGCCTACTGATGCTGAGAGGAGTTTTGTGTAGGATTCCTAGCTTAGATTTCTTGCAGTTATGGTCCACATTTTTGTATAGTTGATAGGCTATCTCTTGTTCAGCTAGATTATCTAACACTATCTTGGATAGATAAAATGGTTCTACAAATGTGTCTTCTACCCTAAAAATTGTATGTTCAGGATAATACTAGTAGTCCCTTGAATTCTCGAGTGACCTTGTTATCTCTTCAAATAACCTTGGCATAGGTTTTGCATTAATAGCTTTATAAATTATTGGATAGAAGGTGTCTACAATCTTTTGTATGTGATTTCTAAACTTGTGAATATGGAACATGTTGAAGTCATCACATATTTTATCGTTAGGTGATATTTCAGAGGGATCCCAAGTGGCTACATTTGGAGGTGTGACTACGGCACATACTACATCCAATAAATATGACAACATAGATAACTTCTCGTCTGGTCTATTTCGAGCCAATCTTTATAATTTTAGATAGAATCTTTTGACTTCACTGAGTGTAGGGATGCCAGTTGTGTCCATGATTATAAATAGGAGGGGAATCAAACTTCATTGACAAAGGTGATAGAGGGGGAATTATATATTAACTTCAATAGGGTCATGGTAATCCTAATCCCAAGTCTTAGTTTTATAATGGGAGTAGTATTCACTTTACTTTTCTTTATAAAATTATTAGTGTTCGCTACCTAGAATTTTAATGTGTCCCTAACCTGGGTGTTCTTAAACCATTTTTGAAATAATTTATGGTTATATGGTGTGTCTAGTATGGGTAGCCTATAATATTTCTCAAAAGTAACACCAGACACATAGGTTAATGGCACTTTATTATTTCTCTTATTGAAAATATATTATGTGCACATGCCAACAATGACCAAATTATAAAGAACATCAATGCAGGGGAATACATTTGGTTTTACAACTACCTTGTGAAGTCTAACAACTTCGATAGAAATCAAGTCATCCATGTATTATTTGTCATGAAAAGATAGCTCATCTTTATCACTGTAGGGTCAAACACCTTCAACTTCTGCATAGAGAGATGAATAATGTGGTAATTTATTGTCAAGTGCAATCAGGTTGTATTTAGTGTCATTGAATTCTTCTTTAGTGCCAAAATAGAAGAGTGATGGAGTCAGAGTCTAATCATCAACCACCATTAGGGTCTTTTCCAAGTTATGTATTCATTTGTTGGTGATTTAGGATACTATAGATCTCTGAATCATAATTCATAGGTTAGCTAATTCACAAATCTAATTAGATTTAATTTAGATTGAAGTATATGGTTTAGTTTCAATAAAAAAAATCATTGCTAAAATCTTTCATTCATAATAATTATTTGTAGCAACAATAGTCCATGTTAACTATCTTTCCAATTTAAATTTGATTTTATGACATATGCTTTGTGGGGCTTTGTTTGACACATGGCACTCTATCATGGATTTTAGGAGCTCAATCATCCTTACTATTTTAAATATGCCCAATATTCTTTCATAGTTGTCTTGACATCACTTATTCATTTAGTGTAATATTCTTTTATTTTTATTGACAACTAACTATGTGGGTGATAACTCATGGCCACTTATCACTTCAGGCTCCTTTGGACTATAAGTGCATAAGGGTCATGTTATCATGCTTATTCACTGTTACGCTTGATTGTGTTCAAAGAGACACATGGATGCTTGTCGCATAATCACTTTATATATATATATATATATATATATATATATATATATATATTCTTCACCCTTGTGAATGTACAAGCATACAAGATAATGACATGTGGCATGATACATAGCATCTGGCCTTACTGAGATAGACATGTGGTAACTTATCTTTCAATCACTTCGTCATGGATTTATAATGCTATATATTTATCATCTTTGTACAATGATGCAAGATGGAGACACATGGTATGATCTTGCTTAGTCATTTGTTCAAAAGGATTGGTAAGTTTTAATTAGGTAAAAAATCCTATGATGGAGTGATATGAATACACTTGGCATAATCTCACTCAATCATGTAGTTACGAGTAGTCGTAAGTTAGACTTTGCAAGATGAAGACACTTGGCACAATTTCATTCAATTGCTTGGTCAAAGTATCAATACATTATCTCCTTTGTGTAAAAACCAAATGGGGAAGTGATATAGAGATATGTGGCATGATCTCATGCAGTTGGGCTATCAAGAAACTTTAGAACTTGTAAGTCTAGTTTGTTTGCAGAGATGATGTTAAAGCTAAGCATGTGGAGTAATCTCATGATATAACAATGTTGAAAGTATATAAATCAAGTATGTCCTCTTGATATAGCTATAGAATAAATGGATATGAATGTGGATCTATCATAATCCATCTTTTTTTTAGATCACATAAAATATTTCAACTATTTATGATAAAATGACACCTGACAATTTCAAACTTGATCTATAAAGCGAATATGACCTGTAATATAGACCTGATAAACTTGACAATAGAATGGTTAGTTGGATTAGTCAAATAAATTGATATAAAATAGCACTTATCCTTTTATTTAATTTTCTTATGATTTTAGCCAAATACCTTTATAAAAATAAAATCAATTCTTATAGTTAGGCTTTGGTATGCTACAGTCTAAATTTAATTTTTTATGTCAATGAGGGACATGATACCTAAATTAAAGAAATAAATGGGTCCCTATTTCAAATATTGAAAATGGGTCATATTGGTCACAACATTGATCACAATCATGTGTAACATCCTCCTCCATGGATTCACATCCGGAAGATGTATCACTACATATTATTGCATTGTTATCACATTTGGTCTCAATATAAGGCTCATTGGAGAGATATTTTGACATTGTTTTTCAAAGAGAGATACAGAATCATCATGTATTTTTATCATTTAGTATTTATAGATAAATAGAAGGGATTTCACTATAGATTTCCTTTTCTATAGAAGGAGAAGGAATTCCATTATACACATTCATTTTCTCTATCTAGAGAGAGAGGGAATTTCACATTCTTCGCATTTTTTACCTCTATCTAAAGAGAGATAAGGAAGTTCACATTTTTTACTTTCTTTTTCCATTTATAGGGAAAGAGATGGAATCTCACATTATTCATACTCTTTTATCATTTCTAGAGAGAAATGGATTTTCACATGTTTTTGCTATTTCTAGAGACAATAAATTTCACATTCTTCACATGTTTTTTCCATTTCTATGCAAGGATTGTGCTTTTGAATTTTATAATGATTAATGAGATGAAATGATTGGGAAAATTTTAGCGATAAACCAGATGTAGTAGAGAAAGAATATTGGATTTTTAATTCATAAAGTCTGTGATAAAATGCACATAGATATTGTTATCTTGTTCATCTTGTTCTATTATATAATATAAAGAAGAGGGCAAAGAATAAATAGGAGAATAAGGTTCTACTATTTATCCACTAGTGGATTCATTTTATTCTTCACTAAAGTCTTCATTATTATACCAAACCTCTTGGTTTTCATCATTAGAATTATAATTATTGTTATAATCATAACCATCAAAAACATACACTTCATCAATATAATTATTATCATTAATCACAAATGTTTATTTTTTGTTACACGTATTATCACAAGCATAAAGAATGGTGTTTTGAGTAAATATGAAGTCCATATGATGATAGTCGTTAGGTTTTTCTGATCGATTATCCATTTTTTTATTTATTAGGCCTTAAACAAACTATTAAAAAAATAAGGAAGACCTAATCCAAATGAATAAATAAGCATGAAATTGAAAATTAGATCATAAAAATCTAAAACCTAGAAAGAAAACTTAGGGTTAAGCACTATTCAATTTGTGTACAGGTTCACCAATATGTTTTACCATAATTTGGATTAATGTAATAAATACTAACACAAATAAGTTAAAAACCTATTAGAATAATACCTTTATTTAGATTTTCACAATAATACAAATGCACATACTAAATATAGAAATGAATATACAATGGGAGGTAAGAGAATTGTTATCTTATTTGTCACATAGATCCAAAGCTTTGTTATCTAATTTATGCACCTCTAGATCGTATCATTGTTCTATAACTAATATTTCCTTGTTTGTCTCCTTATGATAAGTTCTGATTAAGTTATTCAAAATCGACAATCGATATTGATTATGTGGTCAAAATTGACACTTTGCACTGTGTATGACTTTTTTAATGAAACAATACAATTGTGTCTATTATGTTTATTTTTGCCTTCATCTCCTTCCACATTCACATTGGAGAACCTATACATACAAAACCCTAGTTATTCATAATTTATTTGATATCAATTAGGGGGTGTTGGGGGGAAGGGTTGAGTTTGATTGACCTTGCTCGATCCCTGTTGAAATAACAAGTGTTGCACTACATTTCTATTACACTGAAGATGGATAAAGCTCAAATATAGTTCTCCCATTAATGTGTGTGATTCAAATTGTGTATGCAAGCCTAAATATTCTTTATAATATTTTTCCCTTGGTACAAACATATCGATATGAGTTGACCCTTGTAAACTTCAAATTTGGCTCTAACAATTATGTAGGTGCAATATGTAATCTTAATTTATATATATATATATATATATATATATATATATATATATATATATATATATATATATATATATATATATATATAAATTAAATACCTAGTGGCATGCAAAAACTAATGACATAAGTTGAAACATGTCCAAAAAATGGTAATAAATTGAAATGTGCCATAAAAATTTAAAACTGGACCTAAGTAGATTTGATAATTTGGTCAGTATCAATAGTCAATATTTAACCATAAATATTACAATTGGCATGAGTTTTAAAATAATCCAAGGGTGATAGGGAGGGAAAGATATATTTGTGATATGTTGTGTGAAGTTAGTCCCAATAGGATAATAGGGTCACGTATGTAAATGAAATCAATAAGACAATCAAAAGATCAAGGGAAAAGTGACAAGGGAAAACTGACACTAAGTATTTAATTCATGTTTTGAGATGTATACATGCAAAGTTTCTTAAAAGTATTACAAAACAAGGCTTGTACTAGTTTTTTGTATCTATAATGGCATATAAGTATTAGAAATAAATTGTATTGAATTGTCCAATACAATAGAGTTGGGTGTAGAAATAGATTATATCAAATTGGGCGATATAGCAAGCAAAAAATGGGTCAAAGAAGAAAGTATCAGGCTAACTAATATAGCTGGGAAAGAATGGGTTGAAGAATATTATATCATAATTGATGATATGATTTAAATAAAATTGTTCAAATAAAAAAAAATTATTGAGTTGGTTGATACAATTGGATCTAAACTGGAAATAAATGATTGCATCAGGTTGGCTAATACAATTGAAACAAGTCTAGAAGAAAAAGATTGTATCGAGTTGGATGATAAAGTAGGATTGAAATGGAATAGTATTAGGTTGGATGATATAATGTAACACATAAATAATTGTGTCAAATTGGATAATATCATAGGAATTTTTAGGAAACTATATCAGGCTAGTTGATACAATAGGACTATCTAAAAGCACAAAAGTAATGATTTATTAGGATCTAACAAATAAAAAATGATGTGGAGGGTAAGCTTGAATTTTTATATAAATTATATGAGGGATGTAAGTTCAATAAGGATAAGGATCAATTTAAGAAACATCACTCTTCATATTGTTCATATTCACCAAGTTTTTTGCATCATTAGAAGAATGAGGGTTAATTGTGCTTTCAACAACATTGGTGGCTGGTCAGGGAGAGGTTTGAAGTTGATTGTTAGTTCAAGGTGATTATGATTATGATTTTGAAGTGGGTTGGAATAGATGCCAAGGTGAGAATTACTTTGGTGAAGTGATTTACATTTGACCTTAGAGTCATGAGCCTTAGCTACCTTATCATAGGCTTGGTGACACTCTCTAATCATGGCTTAATGATCAAAGTTTGGACAAAGCAAAAACAAAAATGATAAGTGTTTTAAGTTTATTACAAGATTCATGAAATTGAACCCAATTATCATGGATCCAATAAATTTTTTTGGATACATACCAATGGTTATTAGGATGGGAAGGATCAACATCTCTAGGTGAGGTTCTATGAAGGCATCTCCGAATCTCATCATAGGTAAGATGTTGATGGACCTCACAAGTGTTAATTGGTTAGGGAGGAGGAGGAGGTTAGAAAGGAATTTTTGATATAGGTTGGTAAATATTCACTTTGTTAGAGATTCCTATAATAATAGCATGGTTTTTTATCCTGGGATAATAAGTATCATAGACACCATTGTTAATAACATGCTTATTTTTAGGTCTCGTAAGCATTCAAGTTCTAGGCTTATGTTAGGAAGGTTCGAATTGTCATAGGAGATAATCCTCTCATTTTACTTGATTTAAGGTTTCCATCAATGATTTTATAGAAACATTCCTAACAACATATATTAATTTGACATTTAATGTGGTATTAAAGAGGTGGAAGAGGTTGATTTTTATCATATTATGCTTAGTGTGTCCAGTAATATTTTCACTTCTATCACTCTGCTGATAATTTCCCTTGTAGTGGCTTGTCAATGCATCAATCTCCATGAGTGCATGCCTTAAAAGGTGCACAAGGAATGGGATGGGAATAGTTTGTGGTACTTTTTGAGATATGTTGGAATTATATCATGTTACACCATTACTACTATCAGTTTGACCTATTCCAATTTTATGTATGTCTATCCCTTATGTATACTTCATATCCAAATTTTATAACTTACATATATCTTATGGTATCCACTTATTGAATACCATTTTTGTATGCCTTTATCCTTATTGTATTGTATCAGCCTACTTGATGCAATTATGAGTCTGTCTTTTGACATTTGTACTATATCAGCTTGACTAATTTTGTATTGTGCAAACTAACATCTTCCAAATGTATCAACCTGGTCAATACTATTAGGTTAGAGTTAAGGGTTGGTTTAGGGTAATCTAACCATATATATATGGGTCATTTATCATTCCTAATAATAAATCGCATTCATACACTCTGCTTGCACTTGCATTTCTACCCTAAGGAAGTACTTGGGAGAGTTAGTGGTTTAGAAACTTACCTTGGAGATCTTGTCTTGTGGTGTCATTGAAGATTAATATAAGGATTCATTGGGAGTTCCTAACTAAGGATATTTATGTCTTCATATATCCATTTTAGGGAATCAACCTACAACATTCTCTTGTAAAGTTCCACTTAAGCTAGGGGGAGATTGAAGAGTCAATGGGTTCAACCCAAGGTAATTATTTTTATTCCTACACTATTTCCATTACTTAGTATATTTGACATTGATTTTTTTTTGTATTTTGGATGTATGTGTGTATCCTTTCTTAGAATCTTCATTATATCAAATAAACTACTATAGATATAAGATTTATTATCTTGTCATTTATCACCTTAGGTTTTTTAGACCTCTATTTGGTTGATTATTGCACCTTAGCCATTTCTAACCACCTAACCCATCATTTACTTTAATTTTACCCCTTAAAAGTCATTTATCCCATCATTTAATTTAATTTTTATCCCTTTACAACCATTTACTCTAATATTATCTTTATAACCATAGTTACAACCATTTACCTTTGTTAAGGTCTAGTGAGAGATATATCCTTGTGTTAGAGGCTTATGCTTTAGAACCCTTTCCTCTTAACATTTGAGTTTTAGACTACCCTCTACTAAATATATGAATATCATTGATCTTTACCTAATTATCCAAGTATATATAGGCTTTATTTTATTGACCTTATTTGAGTCATAGTCTATTGAGAGAAAGAGGATAGTCGTAGGTCATCCTGGCATATGCATACATTTTAATGAACCTGACATGAATCCTATCTCACCCATAGTTCAATTCTCTTGATGTTTTCATTTATTTTCATTGCTTATTTACACTTTGGATTCACTATCGTAATTCATTCTAGTAAACTTGGCATGAATCCTATCCCACCCTTGGTTCGACTGTCTTCAAGTTTCTATTTATTTTTATTACTTATTTTCACTTTGGCTTTACTATTAAAATACATTCTAGTGAACCCAGAGTGAACCTTATCCCATCTTTGGTTGAATCAATCTCACGTTTATCCTTTCAACTTCTTGGTGCAATCATCATATATCCTCTAGTCCAATAGTATCGACTAGCCTAATACCATTAATTAGTCTTAGTAATTATATCAGCCAACCCAATACCATATTTTCTTTCTTCCAATTATATTGGCCAACCCAATATAGTTTTGTCTTTCCAACTACACCAACCAACCCAGTATAGTTTTATGTCTTTTTAATTTTAATTTGAAGGCTTTAGGGAGTAATTATGTGTGTCATTACAATTGTACCAATCAACCTAGTGCAATTATGTTTGTCTTTCCAACTACATCAACTAGCTTGTTATAGTTATTTTAAGCTAGCCATCAATAGCATCACCTTTCTACTCAACTGTATCGATGAACCTGATACACTCTTTTTTATTTTTTTTACCAACATTTTTTCCATATCTAATTTTTTAGTTTTTTTCATCATGATGTCTCCTCTTAGAATATTTATTCTAAGCCTAAACTCATCTCTATTTTTCATGTGTTACTCCTTTGTACCTTCTATGACCACAATGAAAGGCAATTACTCATGGTCCAATTATGCTATACCTTTTCTCATGGTCGAGGATCCCAATGATGATCTTCCCACTTATGATAATACCTATAATGGAACTAAAGATTATTAATATAGTCCACCCATTTTTTGATGATCCCTAAGAGGATCCTAATGACATCACTTTTGACACTCCTAACATTGATGAAGATCGGCGTGATGATTTTACCCTCTATGTCCTTGACGATTCTTATTAATGAGGTGAAAATCTCAATTATGACACTTATAGTGGGACCGAAGATTATCAATATGGTCCTCCCATTTATGACGATACCTATGAGGATCCTAGTGATACCACACTCACCACTTATTTCATGGTTAAAAATCAATACCATAATTTTCCAATCTATGGTGATGATTTTAACAGAGCTAAAGATCTTAGCATGATAGTGGATGTTCCCATTAGTGACATTTATGACATGGATGAAAATCCATTTTATGATTTTTCTATCTTTATCAACCTACACTACAAATTAATAAATGATGAACATGGTTTAATTGATGACTACCCACCCTCTACCCTGCCCTTAGAAGGCCTTAAAAGGATAAGTCATCAAAACTCAACTCACATTCAACTAATGTTTATTAAATCATAAACTTATAAAGAACACCTAATTCAAATGTCTACCATAATGCGCATCATAAGTGATTTTGATCCTCGAGGCTATATGAATATTACAACCTATCATACCAATCTAATTTCAACTTCAACCTCTTCCAACTTACCTAAATTACTACTGAAATCACTTCTTTCTAATTATATTGGCCAACCTGATATCATTCACTTACAACCATCTATATTCAACTGCACTAGCCATGACCCAAGATGTGTTGATATAATTCTTCCTCTCTTATCCAACTGCGTTGACTATGACATTGAATCAGGTAAATTTTTGTGGTGAATATTCATTAATTCATGAATATTTCAATTTTTAGATTTTGGTTTTGGTTATTTTTTAGGGTCGATAGATGGGATCAGATCATTGAAATTTTACAGATAAAAATTATTTTGGGGGTCATCTCACTAACCCTTTACAATAATATATAATATTATGCTTTAATTCATCATATATAAATAGTACAACCACCCTACGATATCAAACAAGTTGATAGGAAAAACTAGAATTGATGGACCACAAAACCGAATGACAGTGTCGAATAAAGGAACCACAATGTCAAATGAAGAAACCAAATGATAGTTTTGAATGAGAATATATTCAAACCTTTGACAACATTGAATGACATCACCAAAAAACAATACTGAATGATAGTGTCAAATGTGAGTATTGAATGATAGATCCAAAAAGCAAAAAGCTACTACCACCAAATGACATAACTGATCTGTAGCATCTACTCTTTAATCAAATAATAGAACTGAAGTGTTCCATCCTTGACCATCATGGCATCTGGTAAAATGATAAAAATATAGGCCAATTATCAAGAAAATCATGTATATTATCTTATTTTAAAGAGCCAACCAAAAATCTCACATAATCATAATACACTCCAAATATAGGTACACTGGCCATCATGCACTATTTGGCTAAGCCATTTGGCTTCACCTCAGCATAGCCATTTGACATAATCTTTCAACACAATCATTCAGCACAGCCATTTGACATAGTTATTTGGTATAGTTATTCGACATATCTATCTAATATAGGCATTCAGCATATCCTTTCAGTATAATCATTTAGCATCTGTTATATGGTATAGTCGAATGATTATATTTTAAAAAGGTAACTATTTGTTTTATCTCCTTCAAAATCATCATAGATTCATCATCACCCATAGATGATTCACTATACATACGAATCAAATTTTTCTATATTCACTAAATATTTCCAATAAATTTTCCAGTAGAGCCTCTTAAAATTAACCCTACATTGAATGTGTTGATATATTTCTTCTTATATCACCAAATTGTATCGACCTAGACTATACAGTTCATTATAATCTTGTTACATTAATCTATATCAACCTGACCGATACAGGTCATTCCAATAATATTACACCAAACCATATCGACCTAGAGGATATAATCCATCCTAGTCATGTTACATCAGATCGTATCAACCTAAATGATATAGTTCATTTCAATATTACTACACAAGATTGTATCAACCTAGTTGATACAATTCATTTTTCTTTTTTCACCAAATTATATTGGCTTAGTTGATACAACCCATTTTATAATTATTACTCTATATTGTATCGACCTGGATGATACCATACATTTAAAAAATTTATCACTTCTCAAAGATCTCGACATTCCCTTATATGTCACATTCCCTGTTACACCATAGATCTACATAGATTTTGACATCATTACGAGGTTTGTTGATTTTGAGGTTAAATCCAATCCACATACATCCCATTGGTTGCAGCATCTTGTGATGTGTATCTTCTTCTTATCGCTCATATTTGGGGCATATTTTAATGCTCATTGTAACATCCTCACTGGGATCTACTTAGAAATATGTCATTTTTAAAAAAATTTAAACAACATATTATTTCATTTGATTACACTAAAAGAATCTAATTATTGATCCAGCTAAAACATTTTACGTAGGTCAACTAAAAAATAAACGTGTGACATCTATCTGTAACTGATCACTATCATCATATCAAATACATCATAACTAGCTATAGAAAGTATTTACAGATATCCATTCACGATTGGTACAATCATAAAACCATTATTGTCAATGTACAATAAGTAAATAATTACATCTCATAAAAATAATGTTTTAAAAATAAATATAATAAAATGTACAAGATACAAGATACATGACTCCACAGAGCATGAGTTTCTTGAACTGTAGTATCTATGGCAATCTCAAGTGTCATCTCCAAGAAATACTGTTATGGAGAGAGAGACCATCATCCAAGTGATTTTTCACACCATGGACCATTGATCTCCCACACAATCTCCCATTAAGAAATGGCCCTTCCTTCATAGATGAGTGGATAGTGATAGTGTGAGAATCTAGAGAGATAAGCTAGTACCTGTGTGTTGTATGATTTCTAAGAACATGTAGCTACCATAAAGAAATTCATTCTAACATGATATCACATAAACATGAAAATCATATACATGAAATGACAATGTCTAATGAACATTACTTTGGTCAAAGTTTTTCATAGTTATCAATCTCTAGGATCAGTCAAGTTCATACACACCACTTGATCAGATTACCTTCATCTAGCATTGGTAATACTAGTAAGCTAGTGAAGTTTGTCTCACTAGTTAGTTAGTACACACAATGCGAGATTTGGTTAAAATAAATATAACCAACAAATTCATACAAATTACTTTCTACTAATAGGCAAAAATCATACTAAACATGGGAATAATCCTAATGCATATATTTAATCCATCAAAATTATGAATGAATCATCATAATATTATTTATCTCATAATTAAGCATAACAATTACAATTTATACCAACTGGATTAAAACTATATTAGAATGCATACTTATTTTTGGAAGTGGATGCAAATGGAGTATTTTCTATGATAAGCACTAGTACAATAGTCCACCATTTTAGGTACACACTACTCAATTTAAATAGTTAGTTATAATTAAGAAATTCATAGTTCTCACAAATGCATAATCTTTCATTTTAACATGTTATGTTTTTAGGTTGTTGTATGCATGTATAAGTAGGGTTATATTATTCAGAAATCTATTGCTTAGTTTTGAACCATCAATGGAACTATAAATATAAGAAATCATCATATGCATTGCTACATATGTATATACACTCATACATACTATTACACTCATGATATATATCATTCACAAGTTTTCAATGGAATAATGTACAATATACAACTGATAATCTTAATAAGTATTTGTGGCCCATGCTACAGTTTCCTAATCATCTATAGTACACATAGTTCGTAAATATACCATTTATAAATGGAATAATCATAACGTATATTAACCAATAACTTCTATATCATTATTTAGTATTACTTTATGAGTTATATTATCTAGTAATACCTGTGTGCTTATGAATGGAGAGTTTTATAAATATGGCATATTAAACGGAGATGGTACAATCAATTTGGTTTTGAAAAATAGTCCTTGTACCCAATGAATTCATACTTATATATAGTAAATTTGGAGTGTAATCACACATAGTACCTAAAAATATAGACGCTCTTGGCATGTTTTCCATTTTACTCCTTCAGTCGATATATTTTTACATAGTTCACTATTTATATACATTTCTTGTTCAATATATATCGATTCACTTATAAGTACTCATGTATATAGTCAATAAGTTTATACACTATTGTGTAGCGGGGAATTGTGTATATCCTATTAGGTAGATATTTATAATTTCAAATTCTCATGTACTATTTACACACATAAGCCACATGTATATATATACCTTGTCTTGTATTTCAGGAGTACATAATAACTATATGTATATATATGCCTGCTTTCAATAGGGAAAAAGACAAAATTTATTTTAACAAAATAAGGATAATATATAAATATCACGGTATACAAATAGTGGTTAAGCAATATCTATACCGATTCCTCATATTTTTCAAAACAAAACTAATGCACCGTGTAAATACCTAATCTCATTCTATAGATCAAGGCACCAAATATACTGCACATTATACAGTTTGTAGTTTATTGTGCTCAGCTCGTCCTTATGTAAATCTTGTTATTTGCTTTATATCTAATTGTATAAGATATATATGAGTATTTATGAATCACTTTCCATTTAATAATGCATTGTATACCCACGTCATTATATATATATATATATATATATATATATATATATATATATATATATATATATATATATATATATATATATAATCTTACAAAATGTATACTCTTACATTAGTTTTCAGTTTAACATTATAAGTAATATATATAGCTTACACACAATAGATATAGGGTAATACATATGGCTTGTATGGCTTACTCTATGCAAAAGTGGAATGCCACAATGAATTATTTGATTATACCATAAATTATACAATCCGCTTATTACATGGTTTGTTTCATAGTAATTCAATAATATCCCAATATGAAGTTACACAATGTTTAGTATTTCTAGGTAGATCAACCACTTATAAAATAACATATTTATATTGTTATACAACAATGTTACAATTAAAATTATCAAAATAACTATTCTTAGAATAATAGTGATGTTATACATGAATGTTTCATGTCTCCTAATTATATAGGTAATATATATGGTCAACAATTTATACACACGATTATACACTTAGATCGTTATACCTAGAGCTTATGAATCAAGATCAAATTATTATATGTATACATGTATGTATGTATATGTATATATATAGTTCATTGCTTTTGGATGTCAATCTCACACAAAGTTGGTAAATATACTAATTTAGTTCGTCATACCCCTATATAGTTCGCTATGTAAATTGTTATGTACTTTTAGATTGCTACATTGGAATGGTATTGTCCCTAAATTGCTTTATTGGGAACCAATGTAATTAGTTCACCAGAACTAGAATACTCTCAGCATGGTTTAATATAGTCATATTAGTATATTGTCAGTACACCCAACCACATGATTTATATGGGCATATGAGCACATATACAGATCATCATTATGACACACATTTCACAAAATTTTAATTGCATTACCTACTTTGGAAGTGTTGGATAATACTCGATGCACCCTCTCTTTTTCCTTTGCTCCACTTCATTCCTTTTGTTCTTCGAATTCATTCTCTCTTCTCTTTTTCTATACTCCTCTTCCTCCTCTCCTCTACGCCCCATCTTTTTTTATTCTTTTTAGGTATGATTTTCCCTTTTTATAAGACGTTCCTCTTTTCTTAAAAAGCTTTGTACTTTCCTTTAAAAATTGGCTTCTTTCTTCTTTTTTGTGTTTTTATTTATTCCATAAGTTTTATTTAAAGATTTTAAAGCTTGCCTTTTTTTCCTTTATTAATTAATTACCTTATTTGTTATTTTTTAATTCTAATTATAAATTTTCCTAACTAAATAATTAACACAATTTCTTGCCTAATTTCAACACAATATAATGCAATTAGAAAATTACCTTATTCTATTTTCTAATTCATTTTATTCTAAGCCTTTTAATGCTCTTAGAGATAACAATATAATTTTGATACTAATTTAATACAAGTGACCAACACCACAACTTAACAACAATATGATTAATATAAGGTCGATGATGTTTTTTAATCCGAAATGATAAATCAAACAATGCTAAATCAAATACCATGACATAACCACATAAAAGCATTCTACACTAGATCCATGTTTAATATCCACAACACAATCACACAAGGTTAATTCCACACAAGCAGTAAGCTATGCTAACACATAACTAATCATGTGTCAATAACTATTTAAATGCAAATAGCATAAAAAATACATTACGTTAATCATTCAACTATGCATATAACATGTACTAATTAATATGGTGTGTGTAGGGTTCTAGCCATTTCTTTATCATCCCCTAAACTTTTCATCTACGTCACCCTCTCTGATGATGCTCTCCTTCCGTCATGCTTTGAGGGATGAGTCTCTCCTATGTCAAACTAACAATAATAAAGTAGTAAGTTTGTAACATCATGATATATATATATCTTAAAATACTGTTGAAATAATATATTAACATGATCACAATGTAAGAATATACACTACAACTAACTTATAACAAAGCAATCATGTAATCAAAGCTATATTCAACTATCCCTTAACAACATATAACTTATAACTTAGTTAATAATAACTAAATCAAATTACCAACTATAAATATCTATGGATAATCAAGTAAGTTTGCTTAACAAGGAATCGGGATGTAACATCATTTCCCCCTAAAGTTAGTCATCATCTTGATGGCACTTATTCAAATATAATTTTTGAATTAAAAACATTGTTCAACAGAAAAATAACATAATATGAAGTATCAATTCAAGTAAATAAATGTGAAAATTACTTATAGAACTCATTATAGTCTTCCCAAGTCACACTATCCTTAGAGTATTAGTCTCACAAGACCTTGCACTGTGACGTCTCTCTATTATACAAATAAAATTTGTGAGTGTCAATTACTCTAATTGATTCTACCATGACCACTCTAAGATCCACAACCTGTAAAGCATTTCAATCCGACATATGGGAAGGATCAGCTATACACTTTTTAAGATAAGAAACATAAAAGACATTATGCAATAGAGTTAGAGTTGGTGTCAATGCAAGTTTATATGCTATAGGATTGAACAATTTTAACATCTCTAAGGGTCCTACATATCTCAATGATAATTTTGTCAACTTCTCAAATTTAATTGAGCTCTTATATGGCTTAACCCACAAGAACACTTTATCACCTAAAAACATTGTCTATCTATTCTCTTCATATCATCATAATTATTTTGTCTATCATTGACCTCAACCAATCTCTACCTAATTAATCTGACTTATTTTTTTATTTTTGAAAACATTTCATATCCAAAGACTACCCTATCCTCTAACCTGTCCCAACTAATTGATGTCCTACACCTCATTCCATACAATGTTTCAAATGGTGCCATCTTTAATGTTGATTAATATGAGTTGTAAGCAAACTCAAACAATATAATATAATATTCTCACTTGTAATGCTAATCCATGTAATATATATGATGAAAATTTTCTAATACCTATTTAACTCACTCAATCTAACCATCAGTCTCTAGATAGTAAGTAGTGCTAAAATTTAGTTACGTACCTAAAGTTGAATTTAGAGTTATCCAAAACCTAGATGTCATCTTCAGATCATGATTCAACATGATCTTTTTTGTGAATCTATATAATCAATACACTTTCTTTACAAATCTCTTTGCAAAAATAGGTGAATTATCTAACAAATTACCTGGTATAAAATGAGCTATCTTGGTTAGTTTGTCAAATACTACCAAGATCATATCATACATGCTCCATGACAATGGTAAATCTTAGATAAATTCAACACTAATCACCTATGACTTCCATTTTGGTATATCATGTGGATATAACAAACCAATCAGATGCATATGTTTAGCTTTCACTCACTAACATTACAAATAATGTGACACAAAATCTACTACATCTTTCTTGATTCCCTTCTAGAAATATAGTGGTTTAAGTTCTACCATGAGCTTGGTTACTCTTGGATGTCTTGAATATGGGGCATTGTGCAGTTATTTTAGCATTATATTCTGTAGATTCTCTTGATCTAGTACATACATCATTCCATTGTAATATAATAGATCATCACTCTCAAAGTTGATTCCTTTATACCTAATATTCTAAGCATTCATAAATAATACTTTTTTGTCTTGATCATATAATTCATCTCTCAAAGAGAATTCAATCACTCGATCCTTGAAAGTACTCTTGATAGTATTCATGGCTACTATGTACCTTTTATGACTTAGGGCATCAACTACCATGTTTTTCTTGCCTTTGATATAGTTGATATCGGAATCATAATCAAATAATAACTCTAACCAATGTCTCTGATGAGCATTCATATTCGGTTGGGTGAAGATATACTTGAGTCACAAGTTATCCATCTTGAGCTCAAATAGTTTTCCCAATGAGTAATACTATTAAATTTACAAAGCATGCACAATTGTTATAAGTTATAAGTCATGAGGGGCATTGTTCACCTCATAAGGCTTCAAATTCTTTTATTCATAAGCTGATATTGCACCATCTTGCATAAGGACTCCTCCTAGTCCATCCCCAAACACATCTGTGATCACTGAAAATTGACCATTAGGATCAAGAACTCTTAACACTGGTGTTGAAGTAAGTCTTATTTTCAATTCTTAAAAAGTTACTTCACACTTATCTAGCTAGATAAAACTTTAGTTTTTTTGTTATAGAGAGGTAATCAAATTAATTATCTTAGAAAAATTTAGAACAAACTTCTTATAATAGCCTGTTAATCCTAAAAAAAATCACTGCATGCACATTATTTGGTGTCGACCACTCCATAATGACTTATATTTTCTATATCTATAGAAATATTGTTTGCAAAATTAATGTGTGAGATATTGCACTCTTTCCAAAAAAATACACACTTAAACAATTTTTTATACAACTTATGCTTCTAAAACTATTTCAAAACTAGTTCCAGATGTTGAATATGTTCCTCTTCATTCTTAAAGTATATAAGAATGTCATCAAGAAAGACTCAAATAAAATGATCTAGATAATCTCTAAACAAACTATTCATGAGATTCATGAATAATGTTGGAGCATTTATCAACCCAATGGTAACTATAGACACTTAAAATCAGACACTTTGTGTTTATTTTAACTTTATTTGCACTAAATACCTAATCATCTCTAATCCTCTCTAATCATTTGTAGTCATATAAAATGTCTAATTTGGTAGTTTGAGTGTGGCTTGTGACACCCATTTCATAGGAGCCTCTAGCATGCTCTCATAACCCTTTCATGCACCTTTTTACTTATAATTGATCATTCATAGACTTCTAAGACCTGATTCTAGCTTAGCCAAACTATATTTCTCATTCTAATTCCATCCCCTTAGGTTTTGAGCCTACAAGACAGGAGCATTTGGGTTGGACTATATCGTCAGAACCTAGGGTGTCCTATTTTTGATGCTCCTATCCAATCACATTTTGAGTCTAAATGACTATTATTATTATTATTATTATTATTATTATTATTATTATTATTATTATTATTATTATTATTATTATTATTATTATTATGTTAGCCTAATGTGAATACATTTAACCCATAACCAATAGATCTCTATAAAATCTTATTCAAAGTTTATTTAGAAGGGGTTTGCAAATATTACAAAAGCAAGCAAAAATACAAGCAAGACCACTAAGGCAAACTTCTCTAGTCTTTGCATATAGCCATCTAATATAACTACCAGCATATTCAAACCCTCACACGAGTCCCTAACCACCT
Source organism: Torreya grandis (assembly GCA_037957365.1). NCBI lineage: Eukaryota > Viridiplantae > Streptophyta > Pinopsida > Cupressales > Taxaceae > Torreya > Torreya grandis. Next base: position 1,316,088 of record JARHVA010003243.1, read on the forward strand.
CAAACACACCTAATTTAGCATTTTTGCATCCACATAATACTATTGCATTAAGTGCATTAAGTGAGAGAACTACATATGGCTTGATCCCTCTTCAGAGTATTGGTATGTCATCAGCGTGTCCACATAAGGAGTGTGGATATACGTTCAATGCAATTTACACACACTAACCTCTTTCTCTTTCTCAAGTTTCATTCAAGCATACTGAAGGTCTAGAGTTTGAAGATTAAATTAGTTCTACAAGGAGCTCTGTTGACACTCAAGATCCAAAATTTTATAAGTAGGCTCACACAAGGATAGTGAATAAAACTCAAAAAATTCAGATCTTTGTGACTAGTTTGGACAATAGCAGTAGGACCTAAACTATAACATCAAACCTCAAAGTGTCTTGTTTTTGGTGCCCCTGTCTTTTCACAAAATGAAAGCTAGATCCAGATTATTGACACTGTTTCAATCCTACACAACTAGTGTCAACCTTTATCTCAATCATATCAGCATAGGTTTAAGATAAGTTATATTTCTTCTATTTCATTACTATTTTTAGAAAGATATAAAGGATAAATAAATTATATAAATTAGTTCTTTATTTATTGCAATATTAATTATTGATTTAGTCAACTCAAACCTTTAACTAAATTAAGAATAAGACTACAATATTTTTAAAACTGTTAAATCATTTGGTGAACCAGATTTATTTTGTTTCCTTACTGATTTTTTAAAATGTTTTTAGAATTTTTTAATTGCATATTTAAATAAGAAATTCACGTTAATTTTTAAATTTTCATAATATATATATATATATATATTCTTCTAAACCCTAGTTGCATATACTAGGTCCATTTAAATCCAAAATTTTCTAATTTTTTATTCACATATTTAAATAAAAAATTCACAATAATTTTTAAAATTCTCTAGTAATTTTTTTAAAAAATCATTTTTTAAAACCCTAGTTGCATCTACTAAGTCTCATTGCTTTTGAGGTATCACCTTACATTTAAAATCAAATTTCACATTAAAAAAAAAAATGGATCTCATTTATTTAAAAATATTTCTTGCAAATAATGAGACCATACTCAGTCTTATCATGTACATGAATGATGAAGTTTACCATATGTTAATACAAAGCTTCATTCTTTGCATTCCATTCTTAATTTTTATAATATGGGATGATATTAAGAAAGTCAGTGCTAAACATGTTAATATGCCTCTTGCCTCATCTACCTTGGAGCCTTTATCCCATGTTGATTTATGTTGCATAGTATATTTTACTCTTTCCCAGGTCACTACTCATCGTTAAAGAGCCCAGTTGACACCCTTTATTCCTCCACCACCTCGACCTGTTGATTATCTTCGCTCTCCCCCTATAGTTACTATTAGTCATATATGCATACTAGATAATGTGGTGGAGTTGTTACTCGATGTGCTACCATGCCTCCCCCACTACCCTCCTATAATTTTTCATCCCAGGCCCAACCCACCCGCATAGGTAGATCCGTGTAAGGCATATTATATTATTGATTAGTTGAAAAACACACCAGCTAAGATTTCCATGTTATAACTACTTTAGAAAGCTAATGTGTTCAAGGACATTATTTATCAAGCACTCACTCAGACTTTTATACCCATTGATTCATAGCCTTCTTATTTTGTATCAGTGGTCAACATGTTAAAAACTATATAAGATTTTGATCATGAGGATATGCCATCTCAGACAGTTATCGATCAAAATTTACCACTATTCATACAAGCTCAAGTCAAAACTATCACAGTTAAAAGAGTTCTAGCTAATAGTGTCTCTAGACTTAATATATGTAATATTGCATTCTTATAGACCATGGATATATATATGTCATCCATGCAAAAATCATATAAAAATATTATAGGGTTTGATGATATACCATGACAGACATTGGGCACCATTATTTTGGATATCATGGTAAGGCCCAAAACCCTCTCTACACAGTTCTAGTCATTCCAGGTACTCTTCATTATAATCTTTTACTTGCACAACCTTGGATACATGTTATGGGGGTAGTTTCTTCTACTCTTCATCGATGTGTTAAGTTTCTCCATGAAGGATACCTATACACATGCCTAATAGATAACTAGCTATTTAAATATTATCAAATTACAGAGTCATATTTGATTATTTCACTAGAGGAGACACCTCATATCATAGTTCAATCACCACCTCATCATATTTCTCTTGATCAGATACATACATATGAGGTAGGAGAGACTATCACATCTTGCATTCTTCCACTTATAGTTGTATCTTCAGCTCTAGATACTCAACTAATCATAGTAACTTTAACCATTCTATCTACTCCATTAATCACAATTCCTACACTTGTTACAATTATACAATCACTAATAGTAGTTCTAATAGTACCAGTTGATTCTATAGATATATATTTTCTAATAATTATAGTTTCTCTTACAGTTACAGATACTCTCATAGCACCACCATCTTCTACTACTATAGTTGATGAGACTCTCATATCATAGTTACCCTTTGTGATAAATTTTCAGTTACCATACGTGCATGATGTTGATATAGATTCCCAGGCTACTTTAGATGATGATATGACACCCACACTCCCAAATGACTATTTGTGTGAATTGAGCTTTACACCAGTTGGCCCAAGAGCGTACTAAGATGACTCTAGAGCTCTCATTACACATCTTACATCACTTTTAGCATCTTACACTACACTCTCATGATACACTCCACATTCATATCCACATATAGAACACTTGGCACATATAGTTCACATGGTTACCTCTATGGATATAGAGCTAGTCATTCAAAATCATGCAGATAGCACACAACATCAACCATAGATTATACTATAGATGTTACTTGATCGTAGATTAATCACACTACCTATAGTATGACACACATATATTATCAGGTTATCACAGTAAGATGGTCACCCATTTTATCTTTTTCATAGGATTATAAGTCATGATACAAACTCATATACAACTTTATAATAAAGATTAGATAAACTACAGGTTTAAGGTATTATTCAAATTACATCACCACTAGCACTAGCTTCACCACTTCCACTGAAGCCATCTACTACCAAAGCTAAACATCCTCAAGGAGACTCGGCATCTTCACCACCATATAAATTTTTAGTTCACCATCGATAGGATGACACCATTATGAGTGATAGATCTCTGACTATACAAAGAGCATAGATCTTACTGACACCTGAGGAGATAGCCACCATGCATATAGAATCTACGGTATATGATGATACTTATGATGATGATCTTGAGGAATTTGATGATGGTCATGATCCCTTCTTTGTTGTGTTGTGAAGCCTATTTCTTAATTATTATATATTTCAAATATTATACATTAAAAATGTATTGTACACTCTTTATGTATTTTTATCAGAGTTTGAGGTTGGATCAGGTCCCAAACAGGGGTTCAAGGATGGCAACCTCTAAAAAGTGCAGGTTTGGAGGTGACAACACCCAAATAGGGGTTCGGTTTTGGTATCACTCTGAAAAATGGGGGTTCAAGGGTGGTAGCCCCCAAAAATATTGTTGGACCCCTTTTAATGAGAAACCATTTTGGGTTGATTTTACCCATGGTTTTGGTACCCATTATTTTGTAATATCATTTTGTTGATGTATTATTTATATATAGATATTTCATATGTAATACATCATGATAACTATGTTTTGAGAAAAAAGAATAGAGTGTGTGAATTCAGGTGCAAATTCAGAAAGGTTTGTTGAACACAGATTTAAACAATATTTGTGCATTATAATTGTGAGAAGATTGATCTGAGAGTGGTTTGTACTCTCATGGATTGTAATAAAATCTAAACAAATATTTTTTGTTGGATGTATCCCACATTAGATGAACCAAGTTAAATTTGGTATTTTATTTTGCATATTAGTTTTTTTTCTCTATTTATATCTATTATTATTATGATTTTGTGAAATTATTCCACACCAATTTCTATATTTATTCCTAATAACTGGAATCAAATCTTTAAGTTATATTTTTTGAAGTGTTGAATCATATGAAGGATTATTATCTCAAGTGGGACCTATGGATGATGATCATAGATCAAAGGTTAAAAAATTCAATGGACAGAACTTTGGTCTATGAAAGATGCAAATGGAGTATTACCTCTATCAGAAGGGCCTCTATGCTCTGCTAAGAGGAAAAATAAAGAAACTAGTGAGTATGATAGATGAGGCTTGGGAGCTTCTTGATAAAAAAGTACTTGGGGCCATTAGGTTATGCCTTACATCTTTGATCATGTTTAATATATCAAAGGAGAAGACCATTGGTCCCATGAATGCATTAGGAAAGTTTTAAGAGAAACCCTCTACTTGTAATGAAATATTTTTAATGAAAAAGTTGCTTAATATGAAGATGTTTGAAAATGATTCAGTTGTTAATCATCTAAATGAATTCAATGTGGTTGTGAGTATGTTGAATTCTTTAAAAATAAATTTTGATGATGAAGTTAGGGCTTTACTTATTTTGTCTTTATTCCATGGTCATCATAATATTCAATAAACTAATCTTACATGAATTATCCTCCTAAATCTGATCTTAGGAACCTAATCTTCAAATTGGTTTCATCCTCAATTAATTAGCAAAGAGTTGGAATAGCCTAGTAATGGTTGTGACCAACTCGGTCTCTAATAATGCCAAGTTAAAGTTTGAGGATGTCATCAGAGTAATCTTTAATGAGAAAATGCAATGGAAAAGCTCTAGAGAGACTTATACTTTAGTTGATGCTTTGGTGATGGGGAGTAGAGGGAGACAAAATTTTAGAGGAAAAAGAAAGCGTGGAAAATCAAATGGTCCTAGAAATTCAAAATCAAGGGCCAGGAGGGTATGTTGGCACTATGGAAAGACTAGGCATCCGAAGAAGGATTATTGGTCTCTTCAGAATAAGAATAAAAATTAGGAAGACACTAAGGAGGTGAATGTGGCAATAGGTAATGTTTTTCAGGATGCATTAATTCTCTCCATTGATAATATTGTTGAGTATTGGGTTTTAGATTCAGGTGATTTTTTTCATGCTACACCATATATGCATTATTTTATTGATTATGTTCAAGGGGACTTTGAACATGTTTACCTTGGTGATGATGAGCCTTGCAGTATAGTAGGAAAAGAAAGTATTCAAATCAAGATGTAGAATGGGAACACTTTGCTACTGAAGGATGTTAGGCATGTGCCTAAATTGAGATAGAATTTGGTATCCATAGGACAACTAGGCAGTGAAGGTTGTATGGTGAAATGTATAGTATATTCTTGGAAGGTGACCAAGGGTGCTCTTATGGTAGTAAGAGGTACGAAGTTTGGTACCTTATATTTATCAAGTAGTTTTGATTATTATAATTTAGTTGTTGTAGATGCAAATGCAAATTTTTGGCATAACAGGCTCAGTCACATGAGCCAAATGGGTATGTAAATTTTGAAGGATTAATTGCTTGGATTGAAAGGATCTGATTTAGATTTTTGTGAAGACTGTGTGTATGGAAAATAGAAAAGGGTAAAGTTTTTGAAGGTTGGATCTATGAAGAAGGAGAATAAGTTATAGCTGATTCATTTAGATGTATGAGGGTCAGCTCAGGTATCTTCTATTGGTGGGTTATCTTATTATGTCACTTTTATTGATGATGCAATTAGGAAATTTTAGGTATATAGAATTAAGATAAAATATGATGTGTTTGATATGTTTAGAAGATTGAAATCCTTGATTGAGAATGAAACAAGTCTCAAGTTAAAATATATCAAGTTAGATAATGGTGGGGAATATTGTAACAATACATTTTTTATTACTGCTCAAGGAATGGAATTTACAGACAAATGATGGTTCCAAGAAATCCATAGTAGAATGGAGTGTTAGAAAGGATGAACAGGATTATAATAGAGCGTGTTAGGAGCATGAGGTTGCATGCAAGACTGCCTCTTTAATTTTGGGCAAAATCAGTAAACATGACTATATATCTGATAAATAGAGGTCCTTCAAATGCTTTGGATGGAGGCATACCTGAGAAAGCTTGTCTGGTAAGAAAGTTGATTATTCATTTATTATAATATCTGGTTGTGAAGCCTTCATTCATATTGATAACAATGATAGGACCAAGTTAGAGGTTAATTCTGAAAAATGCACCTTTATTGATTATGATGAGGATGACTTTGATTTTCAAATTTAGAGTCTTAAGGACAAGAAAATATTTAGGTCTAGGGATGTTGTCTTTAATGAAAAATTCATGTATAAACAATAGTTTTAGGATTAGAAAGAGGATTCCAAAAAAGAGTACACAGTCCTGGAAGACATTGCAGATGATAAAGTATCCAAATAATCTATACATGCACCTACTCCACAAGAAGCCCAAACTCCTATGGTGAGAATGTATTCTAGGGTATGAAAGGAACTTGAACATTTTTCTCCATATCTTAATTATTTATTACTCACTGACAATGGAGATTCAGAGTGATTTGAAGAAGCAATGCAAGTAGATGTCAGGAAGAAGTGGGAGTAAGCTATAGTTGAGGAGCATCAGTCTCTCATGAAAAATTAGACTTGAGATTTGGTAAATCCACCTGAAGGTAAGAAAATATTTCAAAACAAGTGGGTGTATATAGTTAAAGAATATGATGGAGGTAAGAAAAGGTACAAGGCATGATTAATGGTAAAGGGGTTTGTATAGAAGAAAGGAATTGATTTTGATGAGATTTTTTTTCCAGTGGTAAAGATGACTTCTATTAGGACTATTCTTGGGATAGTGGAAATGAAAGACTTGCAATTATAATAGCTGGATGTGAAGATTGTGTTCCTTCATGGTGATTTGGAGGATGACTTGTCTATGGAGTAGCCATGGGGATATGAGCTCATAGGGAAGAAAAACATGGTGTACAAATTGAAGAAGAGCTTGTATGACCTGAAACAAGCTCCATAATAGTGGTACAAGAAATTTAATAGTTTTATGATGGAGCAAGGATATTCTAGGTGTCATTCAGACCATTGCATATATATATCAATAAGTTTGATGATGGTGATTACATTATTCTGTCTGTATGTGGATGACATGTTGGTTGTAGGTAAGAACATGTAGGAAATAAAGGTACTCAAGGAACAGTTTCGTAATTATTTTTCTATGAAGGATTTGGGAGCATCAAATTAAATCTTTGATATGAGAATAACTCAAGTTAGGAAGGAATTAAAGCTAAATTTATCCTAGGAAGATTACATTAAAAGGGTCTTGAAGAGGTTTAGTATGCAGGATGCTAAATCAGTTAGGACTCTTTTGACAGGTCATTTTAGGTTATCAAATGAGTAGTGTCCCAAGATAGAAGAGGAGAGAATATAGATGTCATATGTATCTTACTCATCAGTTGTTGGTAGCTTGATGTATGTCATGGTGTGTACTAGACCAGATATTTTTCATGTAGTGGGATCAGTAAGCAGGTACATAAGTGATCTAGGTAGAGAATATTTAAAGGTAGTAAAGTGGATCCTTTATATTTAAGAGGGACCATGGGGACAATTTTAAGCTATGGTGAATTGGATACCACTTTACGTGGTTATGTAGATTCAAGTATGGTTGAAGATTTAGATAGTAGGAGTACAATATGATATATATTTACTATTGGTGATATAATGGTGAGTTGGATTTCATTAATACATAAAATTATGGCTTTGTCAACCATAGAGGTTGAGTATGTTATTGTCACAAAGGCAAGCAAAGAAATGATTTTGTTACAATAATTGTGTGAAGATTTGGGGCATAAACAGGAGAAAGAGAAGCTATATAGTGATAGTCAAAGTGATATATCTAGCAAAGAACTCCACTTTCCACTCTAGGATGAAGCATATACAATTGAGGTACCATTTCATCAGAACAACTTTGGAGGAAGAGAAGTTGAAGCTAGAGAAGATTCATACCAATTAGAATCATGTGGATATGATGATCAAGATGGTCACAAGGGAGAAAATGAAGCTATGTTTAGTTTCGATTGGCTTTCATAGTTAATGGTGAAGCGTTGAGAAGCCTACTCAAAGGAAATCAATCTCCAAGTAGGAGATTTTTGTGTTATGGAGCCTATTTCTTAATTACAATATATTTCAAATACTGTACATTAAAAATGTATTGTACACTCTTTATGTATTCTCATTGGGGTTTAGGGTCGAGCTGAGCCCCAAGCATAGGTTCGAGGGTGGTAGTCCTTGAAAAATAGGGGTTTGGGGGTGATAGCCCTCAAGCGAGGGTTTTGAGGTGACAACGCTTGACAAATAGGGGTTCAAGAGTGGTAGCCCCCAAAAACATTTTTGGACCTCTTTTAAGGAAAAACTATTTTGGGTTGATTTTGCCCATGGTTTTGGTATCTATTGTTTTATAATACCATTTTGTTGATGTATTATGTATAGATTTATATTTCATATTTAATAAATCATGAGAAATAAGTTTTGAGAAGAAAGAATAGAGTGTGTGAATTTAAGTTAAAATTCAAGAGGGTTTGTTGAGTGCAGCTCCAAACAATATTTATGTATTGTAATTATGAGAAGACTGATCTGAGAGTGGTTTGTACTCTTATGGATTATAATAAAATTTGAGCAAGTGTTTTTTAATGTATGTAGCTCACATTGGGTGAACCTCGTTAAATTTGGTCTTCTTGTTTTGCATGATTATTTCTATTTTTTCTGCATCTCTATTTATATATATTATTATTGTGATTTTGCAAAATTATTCAGCATCAATTTCTATATTTATTCCTAAAATTCCTCCATCTCCATCCCTAGCAAGCCCTATCCTTGGACCCTTCACTCCCTTTATCCTAGTCTTTTACATCATTGTGTATAAATTATTTATTTTAAATTACTTGTATATAGCTTCCTTTCAATTACTTGTACATAGTTTCCTAATACTTGATTGTGCATAGCTTATACCAAAAAAATTCAAATATTCTAAAATACCAAAAATAATACAAAAATTTAAAATTCAAAAATATTCAAATAATTCAAAATTTCAAAACATAAAAATATTTGAATTGTATGCATAATCCATGCTTTACATTTCTACTACCATGTTAGACTTGTATTTTTTGTTGTATGCTATTATTTGTTGATTTATATACATTACCACACTTCACGTGATCTTCTTTGAATGTGTGTAGTGATGTCAGATCCATGATTACTTCACTCTACCCATTGAGGGGGCATCTTTTACATTCGAGACATGTATCAATATATTTACCCCCTGCGAGCATCTTATACATGACTACACCATCTAGATTATGTCATTCCTACACCACACACTATAGTTGTCATGTTGATGTATATCACTTAATAGCTTACACAAATTAATCTATCAATACTCACTAGTATATAGCACTTGTGTATTTATTAGCATATACCTAGTCTTGTACTTTATGTCTTGCATACTTTCACTTCTTTTTGTGATTAGTTAGATGTAATTGTAATTATAGTATATTACATGATTTATTTTTTTGCTTTGTGTAGATAGATGTGATTTCATTTCTCAAATCTTGTTTTGTCTTATGTATGTGTCTTAAGACATTTGCCAATGTCCTTTACTTTTACCTTTTTATGTGCTTGTATCCCTCATGCCAACCTTGCTCATTTTCAATTGTATGTATATGTGACATTTGAACATGCCTTGTATGCTTGTTTTTTAGTTTGAGTGATATGTGCTCATGTTCCTTATTTTCTTGACCCCTTGAACACTCTTGTATGCTTCTTACTTATTACCTTGTGTGCTTTTTGCTTCACAACTATATGTAATGCCATGATCCACATCATATATTATCTTGATTTTTTAAATACCATAATGGACATCATGCTTCATCCCTCCTTGACAACTAAAAACTAACATTTTTAGTTTCAATTCAGTACATTGCACATGATATTACATTATTATATCTATCTAGGTGTACCCATGTTGATCTAACAATCTCTCTTACAAACTAAGTTATATTTTGAGATATTTTTTGGATTATTATTGTTATATCATGTATTTCGTAACATAACACACTTGCAAAGCTTTTCTCTCCAAGGGCAGTCATTACAGGGTCTTCATTCCTACCTTCGAAAGAGGGGGAAACAAATAAGGATTTTGTCATAGAGATCAAAGCTCTTATCAGTCAAAAAATCAATTTTTTGAACACACAGAACAACAATCAGAGGTCAAACCAGGTAGAATAGACCAAAAAAATAGTGATAATTACATAATAGTCATCAATTTTAGTAGAAGACAACACGACTAGACATGGATAATAGTGTCAGACATTAGGGTGTCATATCTTATATGCTCCTATACAAACAAAAAAAACCTATATTTTCTAGAAACATGGAGAAAGGTCAACTTAGCTATAGTTTTATCAAATACAAATCAGTCCAGATTTAGCAGTTTTAGTACAATTTTTTAAAAAAAATTAGATATAGGGGGCATCATACGTGACATGATGTCTCTCATTTTTAATTTTAGATTAGGTAGTTGGTATAAATTTCAGATCAGAATCCATGTTATAGACCCCAGTGATTACGGGTAATATTTTTTAAGTTCAGTATATTACCCAGGCATTCTCAGTAGTTGCATACCTTATTCCATCTACAAGTGGTTGACATCATTTTGGAGTGGATTTTATACAGACTTAACCTCCACATTCTTAAGTGGCTTTCACATGAGCCTAATTTCTAGTTTCAAAATGGTTTTCATACAAACCTAATCTCATCCTTCCAAAGTTGGCCAAGATTGGCCTAATTTCTAGTATACATTTGAATATCCATGCCACATTGCCATATTATAGAGTATTCATAGGATTCAAGAGCCATCTCATACGACACACATTCATATCAATATCAGTTCATAGCTTCACTTAGTAGGTAATGATGGAGTTAAAGGTATAACTAGCTTTTATATTCTTGAGCCACTTACTCAGAGAGATTGGATACAGTACACACATCGATTAACACATGCATGATTATATAGCTTCACTTAGTAGGTGATGATAGAGCCAAAGGACCAACCTTTGCATTTTTGAGCCACTCTCATAGAATTAATCACTCAACTCCATTCATGATATTACTTTTGTTACAACACATATCTAGTATCACTCAGCACTACTCAGCATCACAACAGATTTTGTATTAGTTTGTGTACCCAGTGAGATATATTCATTCCTTTCTCTACCTCTCTCTCTTACCTAGTGTTTATACATTTTTATTGTAGATATAGCATATTTAGTAAGAACTGATATACTCTTTGTTTTCTTTTACAGCGTTACACTTCACAATGTGCTCTCTCTACGCACACTCAGTATCATATAGCTTCATGGGCTTCACCCTTACAAGTAAGTTTGTGTATGCTTTTTAATTTCTTTTATCTTAGTATTTCACTTTGTTGAATCACTAAAATAATGGGGGGGGATATAGTCATATAAAATGTTCAATTTGATAGTTTGAGTGTGTCTTGTGACACCCAATCCATATGACCCTCTTGCATCCTCTCATAACCCTTTCAAACAATTTTTTGCTTATAAGCAGTCATCCATAGACTTATGAGACCTGATTTCAACTCCACCAGGCTACATTTTCTATGTTAGTTTCATCCCTTAGGTTTTGAGCCTATAAGATAGAAGCACTGAAGTTGGACTATAGCATTGGACCCTAGGGTGTCCCATTTTTAGCACTCTTATCTAATCACATTTTGAACCCAAATGACCATTTCCTTCTAATTATCATTCTTTATTATGTTGGTCTAGCGTGAATACATTTAACCCATGACCAATAGATCTCTATAAAATCTCATTCAAATTTTATTTAGAAGGGGTTGACAAATTTTACAAAATCAAGCAAGAATACAAGCAAGACCACTAAGGCAAATTTATCTATTCTCTACATACAACCATCCAATACAACTATCAGCATATCCAAACCCTCACACCAGCCCCTAACCACCTCAAACACACTTAGTTTAATATTTTTTCATCTACATAATATTATTACACAAAGCACATCAAGTGGGAGAACTACATATAGCTTGATCCCTCTTCAGAGTATTGGTATGTAGGCAGCATGCCGACACAAGGGGTGTGGATACACATTTAGTGCATCTTACACACATTAATCTCCCTTCTTTCTCAAGTTTCATTTAAGCATACTTAAGGTCTAGGGTTTGAATATTAAATCAACTCTACAAGGAGCTCCATCGACATTCAAGATTCAAAATTTCACAAGCAAGCTCACACAGAGACAGCGAACAAAAGCTAAAAAACTCAAATCTTTGTGACTAGTTTGAACAACAACAGGACCTAGACTATAGCATCGGACCTCAAAGTGTCTTATTTTTAGTGCTCCCATCCTTTCACCAAATGAAATTCAAATCTAGATTCTTGACACCATCCTAGTCCTGCACAGTCGATATGAACTTCTATCTCAACCGTATCAGCTCAGTTTTAAGATAAATTATATTTATTTTCTTTCATTTCAATTTTTAGTAAACTATGAAAAATAAATAAATTATACAAATTAGTACTCTATTTATTGCAATATTTTTTATTGATTTAGTCAACTCAAACCTTTAACTAAATTAAGAATAAGACTCCAATATTCTCAAAACTATTAAATCATCATCCTTAATTTTTCCTATTCACTATTTACTATTCACTACTTTATTATGCCTAAATTAATCTAAAATTAATTAACTAATATTTATATAATTAAAAAATTTATGAATTTCAAAAATTCATAATTTTTATAAATCTAAAAAATTAAAATTATCTTCACATGCCCAAAGGATTAACCTGTCCCCCACCATTCTAATTTAATAATCCATTTTTTATTCTTATTGTCTTTTATGATCTAATTTAATAATCCACCTTTATTCTCATTGTCTTTTATGATCTAATTTAATAATCCACCTTTATTCTCATTGTCTTCCATGATCTAAATTAATAATTCATTGTTATTTCCATTGTTGTCCATGATTCAATTTAATAATTCACTTTTATTCTCATTATCTTCTATGATCTGATTTTTTCCAATTTAATAATCCATCTCATATCCACTTACTAATTTTATATCATATCTTTCTCCCAAATGAATTTTATATTTATTTGTGAGTTCCGCTTGTTCTTCACTCTAATTTTTAATTCAATATTCTCATTATGAATTAAAAATTACCTTTTATTCTCATCCCTTGATCTTCATATCAAAATAGATGGTTCACATCTATTTCAAAATTTTATAAATTAAAAATTATTCTTCCAATTTAGTCAAGCTTTTTTATTAAGAATTTATTATGCTAAGATTCTAAGAGATTGCATACCACGATGTTGTATATTTTTCCCTTGTGTTGGAAGAGTGAGCAACCATATTTTTAAGAGCAAATCAAATTTTAATCACAATGGAGGAAGCTTCATTTTATGCTAAGGTATAATTTAATTTTGTTTCTTTCATTTGTAGCTCTATCATAGGTTAAGTTAGTTTAGAATAATATTTCATTTATTTTCTTGGCTTATTTGCTTTTTTATATTTTTTTGATACATTTTGGCACGTCTGGTGGAATTTTTTTACGTCTTTTTATATTTTAAATGTTCTTCATAATTAAGTTATATTTTATTTTTGAAGCAATTTTTTTTTTTTAAAGATTTTTGTTTAGTTGCAAGATTGTATATACTCTTTTCTTAGTATCGCATTGGTGATGATATTCAAAAATTAAAAACGATCTTGTAACTTATCTGTTACCTAAATTGATCTTGCATATGCTTTTTACGATAATTAAAAATCAAAAATAAGTGTCAATTTTTTATTTTTTATTTTTTATTTGTCATAGTTACATTTATAATTAGTTTTCAATTGATTTTTATTATTTTCTCTTTTTTTTGGTTTGTTCTAACTTTGTTGCAAGTTTTTTTGACTAAAAAAAAACTCTCTAACAAATTGTTTGCAGAATGCTTGTCAAAAAAAATTCAACAAAAGGCTAAACAAAAAAAAAATCAAATTCTTTTCTTTTGTTACTAACACTTTCAATTCAATTTTTTTAAGTTTTTAGTAATTAGATCACATTTAGTTGGGATCTAATTTTTTTTTAAACATTTTGTTTGTAATTGTGAAATTGTGTATGTTCTTCATTTGGCATCACATTAATGATGATACTTAGGAATCAAAAATAATTTCATAATTTTTTATGTTATCCAAGTGGTGTTTGTGTATGTTTTTTTTTAGCATCACATTGGTAATAATACTTAGAAATTAGAAATAAACACTTAATTTTTTTTAAGGGTTCTATTGACTGTGGATTTCATCACCACGTAGTAGGTCAAACCCTATATACCAGTGGGGTATATAAATCAAGATCTAACTATTTTAGTTGTCTAAGTATTTGTGTGTTTTAAGCATACTTTGATGTGAAGAGATTTCATGCTCTAATAGTCAAATTTTTAACAGTTGTCTTGAAATATGATATCATTGATTGTCAACACACTAAAACTCCTACAGCTGTGTTGAGAATTTTAAGACAAGACCCAATAGTGTGTGTCTATTTTATCTATTTTTTTCATAGTTTTGGGCTTCAATGTACTGTAAGGTATCTCAAAGGACTCCCCTTAGATAATCTTGTCTAAAATTTAAGCCTAAAAAAACTTTTTTTGTCGTTTGACTTTGGTGTATTGATTAGTGGTTAGCATCAAGAAGTCACCTTCCACACACTTTTAAAATTGGACTCAGTGGGCCATGGGAATGGCAGGATCCTCCATGATTAAAAACTTAAAATATTAGACTGTAGTTGATATCACAGATGATTAAATGATATCATAAGGTCCAAACATTATTCACGACCTTTATCCTAGTTTTTCACTTTTTATCTGTAATTGCTTGACTATTTAAAATATAATTTTGTTTGTTTGTTTCCTTGTACTTGACCATGTGCTAAATAAACCTTAAATTAAAAATATATTTATTTTGAGTCATTAAAAAAAATCTACCAATAACCTTGCTCTCAAACTCAAAAGCATTTAGTTATCAATCAATTTTTTAGACACTTTGGTCTTTTTTTATCGTCTAGTGTCAAGTCTTTTTTTATCTTTTTTTAAATTCAAAACCTCTCTTGTAATAAATATCACCTATCACTAGAGAAATGGATTTGTGGAGCTATCATTTGATCAATTCGATCATAAATCCAAATTCAAACAATCTTAGTCTTAATCTAGTATTCAATCCAATCAATTTTGATTCAAATGTATATTTAAATCAACATCAAATAAATTCAAGTTTGAATGTGCATTAAACCTCACCCATCAATCATTCAAATCTAAATTTGAATACGTATTCAAGCTTACTCATCTACCAATCGAATCCAAATTTGAATGCTTATTCAAGTTTACCCATTAATCAATCATATCCAAACATCAACTAATCAAATCAAATCATGGATAATTATTCAGGTTTTCCAACTAACCAATTCAATTCAAACTATAACCAATCCCTATCCAACTTCAATGCTTACTCATGTTCATTCATACAACAATTCTAGAATTTTAATTTGAGAATATCACCAAATCAATTTTCAGGTTACAATAATAAAAAAAATTGAATTATACTTCTACTTTCAACACAAATCCAACAAATCCATCCTTCCAAAATCAAGCTACTTTCTCAACACAATTCATTACTAGTGAATCCCAAAATATTCAACAACATAATACTATTATTAGTAGACAAAATTTCAAACTCAATCAAATTTCCCATCCACGTGTTATAATTCTAACATCCTTCAACAATACTAGCCAAATGTTAGTTGATGCAAAATATATCAGCATCAACCCACATCTAATTATATTCAAAAATCCTATTTCATGGGTATGTCAAGATGTCTCTCCTAAACTAAATCAAGCCATCTCATTTCCAAATCAAAATCATGATCTTTCATCCTTTATCGACTAAACAACCATTTTTGATCAAATACCCATTTTTTATAAACATCCAATTTTGACTCAAACATCATCTAATCCATCTATTGTCAAATTATCATATGTCTTCAATCTAGTGCATAAGTCTCCACATTTCCATAAATATCTTCATCCCAAATCCAATACTTCTAAAATATAAGTTAAAAAAAAATTGGTAAAAAATCACTTTAATAGGCCATTATTATGGCCACATCTAAACCAAGATCAAATTTATTATCAAAATTAGATGTACAATTTCTTTTTGAGAGTAAAAAAAATATCAACATTCACATTGGTCCCAACAATAACTTTATCAGTAGATAAGATTGCAAATGATAGTGATAATGTTATAGAGAAGTAAGAATCCTCATCCAGCATCAATACGAATCCTCTTAGTAACATCAAAGTAGTTTGTTCCATCTCCATAAACACTATTCTTTATTTTTCTATTAACATTACACTACCTACACATGTCAACTGGAATCCACAAAAATAGATCTCATTAGACTTATCCCATGGAAACATATCAATTATAACATCTATAAAAATCCATTAAAGCGTTCCATTTGAAGAAATGCTACTTCACCAACCATTACTTGAAGCTATAAAAAGCAATCACAATACACCAATCGATGAACAAATTGACTCTTTATTTCTTGATGGCAATAACATCACAAACAATAAAAATATCAAGTCAATTAGGAGAGAAACAACATAGAATGATCTCCCAATTACAATCCAAGAAAGAATCTTAACTCCCTTATTGCATAATTATTATGCTAAATTGGAAGAATGGCATTATAACGAGTTGAATCATGATTTTAAAATTAATTTTGAGGCATGTCAAAGTAAGTTTGAATATTTTGTATTTGCCAAGGAATTAAGGATTGTCAATACGGATTTATTCTATTTTTACTTTTGTAGTATTTGGTGGTTAGTCAATAGTGATTGGGTAAGAGACATTGATTTTTGTACATATAAAGAGATCGTTAGTCCCTGGTGCTTGATACTCTTTAATAATATCGCTTGCAGTCCATATAGATAAAGGCATCTAGATTTCATAATGATCTGAAGAACTCTTAGAAGTTTTTTAGACTTTATCTTAACTATTAGGAATATTACTATGGGTTTATTTGATAACTATGTTTTCTTAAGAAAAACCAAAATTACCACATAACTTTGCCAAAAAAAATTATATCTAGATTTATTTATTCAACAAGGATTTTCTGATAAGGAACGATACTCAAGATGGTTTGCTAATAACTTTTAATGGGCCCATCAACCTCATCCTGATCAAGTACTATTCAAAGTAAATGATAGAACTAAAATTGAGATTAAAGAAGAAATTTAATCAGAATGATAGAGATTATCTGAAATTGGCATGGAATAAAAATCAAAAAATCAAAAATATTATGCATTTCGTAACCCTCCATTGGGTTTAGATGCCAATAAAAGCCAAAAAAATTGTAAAATCAAAAATAAAATAACTTAATATCTACAAGTATCTTGACACTTGGAGGCAGCCCATTTACAATTACATTTCACATTTAACCTTTGTTGCATTGCATTTTCCAACATTTATATTTTATCTTGCATATCAAATGTCATGTTTGGTGATTATTTATTTATTAGCTCACATAACATAAAATTTTAAAATGTAGCTTATCATATCATTTCACTTTTTCATATCACCTTATTATCCCATGAAAAATATTTTTAAAATTAGCATTACATTAATTCTTGCCATCATTTTTATGAGTAGAGTACATCTATTTTCTCATCTTCTTGAAAGACTTAGACAATAGTAGCCTATTTCTTAGTCTTAAAACTTATCCATGATAGAGTCTCCTCTTACAGTTCTCTCTACATAAAAAATATTAGCATGCTACCACAATAAAAAAATGGTAATTTTACTTTCCTATCTTGGTCTTAGGTGATGAGCCCTTACATCTTACTAGTTTCATAGGGCCAAGACTTGGGGGTAAATTCTTACTAAATAAAATAAGACCCTTATCTAAATATTATACAAATTCAAATTCAAAGTCCACATCTCTCACCCTTTGCTGATCTTTAGTGTTGATCCCTCACATCTCACTAGTTGTGTGAGATAATCATTGGGAAGATATGCCCTTACTCGCCTACGTATAGTCTTTGATGATGAGGCCATGTGTCTTTCTAGTCACATGAAACTACATGTAATGGGGTCATAAAAAATTGTATTGCATATTAAATCAAAAGGTGTCCAAAGAAAAAAAAATTCAAAAATCTTGTTTATATGTCTATACTGAAAAGGGTAACTTTATCCTATTTATTGATTCTGTCAAGGCTAGTTCTCTCTAGATACAGCTAAAAAAGTTAATATTTTATGAGTTTAGAAAGAAGTACATTTGTTCTCTTTGCTCATAAGGATTAGGTGACTTTCCTTTTCCAAGCAAAATTTTGATTTTTGGTTTTCATCTTCACCATTTCATATCCTATCCTATTCCCATTTTCATTCCTTTGCTGCAAATTAAAAGTCATATTTTGTGTAAATAAAATAATTGGGTCATCACCTACAAAACAACTGTTAGCACTGTCACAAAATTTCATGCATATTCATCATGTTTCATCTATTTGATATATTTTTGTTTTCACATATATAATCATTTTACATAGCATTCTCATAATAACATAGAAATACATGGTATATCATTAATGCCTCTCTCATGTCAAATTTGTATAATAAGTCTCTTGTAATGTCCATCTCTGTAGAGGGAATGTGAGTCAAACATCTCAAACCAAAATACAAAAAAAAAATAACAAAATAAAAAACAAAAAAACAACAACAAAAATAAGAAACATAAAAAAAATAATTCATCCACGAGTTAAAATCAGTAAACTGGTGCTTTGAGGAAGTGTCATGGTGCAAACCAAATTTATTGCCCCATTCATCCCATAATTACTTATTTTTTCCACCTATCCATATCCAATCCATTTTTTGATTAATCCTCATTAATATATGTTATCAATTAACTTCTTTGTTTATGTTTGCATATCAATCATACACAACCATTTTTTACTATTTCTACTCAATCTCTCACACCTATCGATTGTGACCTTAAACATCACAATATCCATCCTTTCTCTATCAATCCATCACTCACTCACTTAGTTATTAAATAATCAACCAAGATGATCTTGTAGGTTTTTCATAAGATATATCATTCCCATATCCGCTCCTATGAACCTTGATTCATGGGGCACCTCAAAACGTACAACTTATCTTGGGAGTTATTATGCCTATTCCATTGTTTGCATATATTTTTGCTTGGAGGCAAATCAAAAAAACTAATCATAATATGCAATCATTAGTTTAAGTGGGTTAATAACATCCATAGGTTCATCTTACCCTTCATCCATCAACCTATTTTCTCATCACTTCTTATATGTGTTGAACTACATTGACCTGATGTCTATGGATTGTGTAAGCACTGCTTAAATTCTAAGGGTAGCTCAGCCACTAACAATTATTACCATCCCCATTCTTCATCTTTTGTTTTCACTAATTTCCATTGCTACCAATGCCCTCTTACTTAGGGCATCCTACATCAAGAAAGCTTTGAATTTTTCTTAGCATCCTTATATTTTAACATCATCTAATACTTTTTCATTATTTTTTATATCTTTTTTGGGAGAATTACATTGGCCTAAGGTATTTTTGGACTATATAGGTAGTGATCATTTATTTAGGTCAATTTAGCCACATCCTTTATTATTTTTTTTTTCTCATCTAATTTCTCTTTCTCCACTTCTTTACCTATCTCTTCACCATCTCCCTCCCTCTAGCTTGTCAATCTCTTTTAACCATTTTTCTACCTTGTCAATCTCTTTTAAAACAAGGATTAACAACCTTTCTAATCCACTTCTCTTATCTCCTATAAAGCCACCATCTACTCTACTTCATCAGTCTTCTCATCACCTTTCATTACATTTCTTGTGCATGCTTCGTTGCTCACTCCCCCACCCACTCTTTCATATTTTTATCCCTCTCTCCACTTCTTCCCAATCTTGCCCTCTATCTCTTTTGTCTTCTTTTACCATCCTAATCATTTTTCATTGCCCTTGGCAATTTGTCATGCCTTCTTTATCACTTCTTTTTCCATACCAATTTCACATCATCATATTCCATTGTACATTGATGGACATTTTTATATCTTTTTCTTCTTTACTACCACGTTCTTACTTCTCTTCCACTTATTCTAAGACATTTTCATTCCAATTTTCAATTTTTGTTTTCATTTTTCTCATATTTATGTCTTGCATTATTTATGTTTCTTCTATCCCTTATTTGTGCACATCTACTTTTTCCCTTGTGTTTCCCCTTTTTTTTTGCATCCCTCTTTTCTTCTTACATGTGCTGCCATTTTTTTGATGTGTCATTCTTCCCACCTTTTCCATTTTTCATTCTTTGTGTTTGGTTAATTTTCATCCTTTCATCATTTCCATCTTATTTTTTCCTTCTCAATTATCTTCCAACTAGATCTTTATCCTTTGAGAAGCCTTCCATAATTTCTCTTTTCTTCTTATCTATTTCAACCTTTTGCACTTTACATTTCCCTTTTCCTTTTTTCGTCTCTATACACACTTTTCTTTTGTATCTATGTGAGTGTCTGTGCTTTGTATCCTTATCAACTCTCTTACTTCATCCTTCATTTTTCTTCTTATTATCCCTTATCTTTATCTCTTATTTTCATCTCATTCCCTTTCATTGTGTTTCTATACTACTTCACTTATTCCCTTTCTTATCATCTATTTTCTATTTTTTATCCATATTTCTTCACCACCTCACCACTTTTCAACTTGTCAATCTCTTATAATCACCCATTCAGCTTGTCAATCCCTTCTAACAAGTTGATTGACACATGTATGCAATCAGAAATGTATCATGTTTATAAATTGATCCTGGCTTGAAGAAGATAGAGCATACCTACACTTTTAATTGAAAATACATTTTTAAAGTGAGAGAATAACTAATATGGGGATCCACTAGACTTGATTAGGGGATCACTTATCACAATACACCATGTGAGGTAGGGTTCCAAAGTCTATAGTCTAACACAATCACGTAACAACCCTAAGAGTCCTAGGTTTAATGTTTACTTTATTCTAATAAACAAAAAAATAAATCTAATCTAATACACACCAAAGCTTGTGACACAATAAAGGGGTTAGAAGTAATCAAAACATTTATAAGAGATTCTTAATTAAGCTAAGTATGAGTAAGACTTTAATACATGGAATATGAAGGGTAATATTATTTGATCCCACACTTATGCTACTTCTATCTACTAAAGAGAGGAGAACAAAGTTAGAATATACTTACCTGAAAGTGAATCCATCGAGACTCAATCTCTCCCTTAGCCAAAGGGGCTTTGTAAGAGGTTGTTATAGTTTATAAAGATATCTAAGAAAGGCCAAAGCATCTAAGACTTATCTACAATACTAGATTCTCCAAGTAGAAACCTTAAGCTAAGACTCCTCAAGTAGAATGGTAGAAGAGCAGATTTTGAATAAGTGTGAGCAAATAATAACTCTTGATTGCATATTGAAATAATAACAAAATGATCCTGTATTTATAGTCATATCTTGCCCCAAATCTTCCTAGAAACATTGGTTTTACTGTACGTTTTTGAATATAATTCACTAGGTCGTTCGAAAGGCTAACAAACCCAAAAAGTGAAAAATACTCCCAAACTATACAGGGTCAACCATGGTCGACCTAGTATAGCCGACAGTCCAAAAAAGAATTAAGGCAAGAAAAAGAGGATGGAAAAAGGAAAAGAATAGAAGAGTATGCAAGGGAGGAGTAATAGCTTAGAGAATAGTTTTAGGTTCTGGTTAGGTTGGTAATAATGTGTCAATAAGGGACAACAATCCTGTCAAGCACTAAAGATATGGCCACCCCTTTTTTGGTGCACTCTTTAAGACATGCACTCAGAGAGATTGAGTCTTGACGGGTTCTTGCAAGATGTAAAGCATCAATATTTAATAAAAGTTATAAATATTATATGTATACATATGCTCCAATCAAAGCTCATCACATGTCACTAAGGTGAAATAGGAAATGGTGCTTTGAGAAAGAACATAGTAACACACAACGTTAATGTTAAAAAAAATTATAGTATTTTAAAGCAAAAATAACTGAAGTAAATAATTGAAAATTAAATAACTAAAAATTAAATGCAATGCATACCTTGACTTATCTTTATTGTTGGATGGTTATGTGTTGTTTTGTGTTGTGTTGTTAGTTTTAATTATGTAGGTCACAGAGACAACTTTCGATAAACCCAAGAATACAAAACTAAAGAGTAAAAACAAACATATGCAAGAAAAGCCAAGATAACTGGTGCTATGAAAATGAGACGTACTTAAAAAAATTGGTAAGATGGGGTGACAAGTGTTATGTTAGACCAAATTACCAAGTTAAAAACAAACAAGATTAAATTGGGTAACCAAAAAGCTAAGGCTACTAAAGACCAAAAATTCAAAACAAGTTATCCTTAAGTAAGAAAGGCAAACTCACCAAGTCAAACCAAGGATACATGTCAAATAGGATGTTAATAAAATAAATCAATGTTAAAATACTAAACAAAATGGTAAAACAACATTGATGAGTGAGCAGTAACAATCCACATCTCACTTAACAATGGAAAAATGTACATAAAAGGGAAAACAACATTATCGAGTGATAAGTAACAAGCCAACTTCACTCAACAAAGGAAAAAAGGTATGAACTAAGGTGTATGTAACAATAAGAAATTAAAATAACAATCAATGATTTATTTATTTTTAAAGTAAATTAAGTGTATAAATTTAAATTCGATGATGTAAAGAAAGAAGAATCCAAAGTTGCTCAAACATGTTATTTTTGTTACACCCCTAAACTATCACATGTATTAGGATAGGAATAGCCAACTTGTGAGTTACTTATCCATCTTTGATGTTATATCACATTTATCTATGCATTCATTTGGTTATTAAGTCAACTTGTGGAGTAACCATGGCCAAGATAGACTATATATAGGAGGTAGTGGGTAATTATTTATCATCATATTGTGAATTCTGCTCTTATTGAAACTTGTGGAGGTTTCCCCCTCGAAGTGGCTTATCTATTATCATATATTATGATATATTTTAGTCATATTTGGATCTATTTCTGCTATTCTACTTTATTTTTGAAGTAATTTCATTACAAGTGGTATCAAAGCTGCGATTTGGGCAATCTTGTGGGTGAAACCCTAATTTTTAAAAATTTAGATATATCTAAAATACGGTAGAAAATTTATCTACAATTTTTTTATTAAAGGTTCAAAATCATTAAATTAAGCTTCCATTAAAATTTTAGCTCAATTGGAACTGTTTTACAAAATTTATCGCCATTTTATGTTTTTTCATAAAATTGTTCTATAGTGAGAAATTCAAAGAATTTTTCTGAGTTATTTACATTTTTGAAAAGATTATAAAAATTTGGCTAGGGTATGTTCTTTGTATGTTATGATTTTAGGCTAACATAAGTCCAAAATCACTTGGTCAAAGTTAGGTCAAAAGTGTCAATCAAGGTCGACATCATAAAGCCCTTTTATGGCAGGTCCACAAACTCGAGGCTGAGGAAAGGGTGTTTGAAACTCTAGGTAAAACTCCTAACAAGGAATAGATGGAGTCAAAAGTGGTATGTACTAGATCCTGTGTACCAAGGTTCTCTGACATAGATCATAAAGTGAGCCAACTTAACTATAGTGTGCAAGGCATTCAAAGTGAGGTGCAAGGCATACAATCTAATATGAAATCCATACAAGATAGTTTGGTAGATATCATGATGGATTTGAAAAATAATCAGTCAAATCATACAGCTATCACTATTACACAACCCCACCAGGGTGGTTCTCCCAACCAGTCTACTTCAAATCCAACTACATTGCCATAGAGGAACATGTTACCAAAGGTGGATATGCACAAATTTGATGGAAAAGATCCACTCAATTGGATCAACCAAATGGAAAATTATTTTGATTTGTATCAGATCCCAGGTGGACATAAGGTTACCATGGCATCCTTATATCTTCAACATGATCAATTTATTTGGTATAGATGGTTGTGTAGTCAAAGAAAAAGTTGATTCTCAGTGTCACCTGGTCAGTTTTTATAGATGAGCTACAATTAAACTATGGCAAGTGTCATAGAGAATTACTTTAGCCAACTAGAAAAATTGTGATAGACTAGCTCCGTCAAGGATTATATTCATCATTTTCAGAACCTATCCTTACGTGTGGAGACAATTTCTAAGGAGAACTTGAATGACCTATTTTTGGGTGGACTTAAGGACCACCTTCAACATGAGGTACGCATGTTTAATCCACTTAAGATTTTTTATTATATTATCATGGCACGTAGAGCTAAGTAAAAATCCATATCCAACAAGAACCAGCCATTCACTCACTTCAAATATCGTAGCATATTGACACCAACATTTCTTTCACCTACCAAATTGACCCCTCAGCAAATTGAAGAGAAGCATGCAAAAGGATTATGTTTCAGTTGTGATAGCAAGTGGAGCAAAGGACATAGATGTGCAGATAATAAGTTATTCTACATCGAGGGATCCAACGAATATGAAGAAGAAGATGATGCCTCCAATGATGATGAGGAAGAGAAGGAGGAGGTACTTGAATATTCCCAACCTACAATCTCTTGTCATGCACTTGCAGGTATTAGCACTCCACAAACTCTTAAGGTGGTGGGTTTCCTCAAGAAACAGAAGGTGACAATGTTGATTGATTCGGGTAGCACACATAACTTCATCAACCATAAGTTGGCCACTTGATTGAACTGTTTCATCTACCTAGCACCAAAATTTTTGGTCATGATTGCAGATAGTGGCATAATTAATTATTCAAGCAAATGCCATAGTATTAAGCTTGCTATGGGTGAGTACAATCTCGCTTCTCCAATATTTTATATTCCCATGGGTAGCATAGATATTATTTTGGGAGTCCAATGGCTCACAACCTTGGGTACCATTGAGATGAACTTCTAGGAACTATTCGTATGCTTTCATTCTGAAGGTAGGAAAATTGAACTACGTGGATTACAGGCAAAATCTCCATAATTGATTAGTTCACATCAGACGACCAAGATGCTAAAAAAGGGGTAGAAGGAATTATTGCATGATTATGTTCCATAGAATTTCAACCCACACAGGCATCTACACATCCTGATCTATAGATGATTCTTGATGACCACCCATCTATTTTTGGGAGCATGCCAAAAGGACTACCACCAAAAAGAGAACATGATCATGCCATTCAACTACTTCCAAGGAGTCAACCACCAAATATCAGACCATATATATATATCCATATGCACAAAAGAGTGAAATCAAAAAGATGGTCCATGAGATGCTGGAGACAAGGATCATCAAGCATAGCCAAAGTGCATATTCATCACCAGTGGTCATGGTCATGGTGTGAAAGAAGGATGACACATGGAGGATGTGCCCAGATTATAAGAAACTCAACAAGTACACCATCAAAGATAAGCTTCCTATTCCAATAATTGATGATTTACTTAATGATTTGCATGGTGCTAATTATTTCACAAAATTGGATCTTCGCTCAGGGTACCATCAAATTAGAATCAAGGATGAAGATGTTCATAAAACTGATTTTAGAACACATGAGGACCATTATGATTTTTCGGTAATGTCCTTGGTCTTCCAAATGCACCATCTACTTTTTAGAGCTTGATGAACACTATTTTTTGGAATTTTTTAAAGAAGTTTGTGTTGGTTTTCTTTGATGACATATTGATTTATAGTCAAACATGGGAAGCACATCTACAACATGTGAAATGGGTGTTGATAGTTTTAGAAAATCATCAGCTTTATGCGAATCCATCCAAATGTGTTTTTGGAGTACAAGAGGTAGAGTACCTAGGTCACATTGTTTCCCATGAAGGTGTCAACGTTGATCCCCAGAAGATCAAATCTATGATGGAATGGCCCATGCCAAAAACTCTCAAAAACCTCTAGGGGTTCCTAGGACTAACAGGTTACTACTAAAGATTTGTGAAAGGTTATGGTAGCATAGCGACTTCACTCACTGCATTGCTAAATAAGGATGCCTTCCATTGGAATGATGTTGCCACCAAAGTATTTGAAAAACTAAAAGTAGCTATGTGCACCACTCTAGTTTTGGCTACTCTAGACTTCTCAAAGACATTCATTGTTGAATGTGATGCTTCTAGATCTGGGTTAGGAGTGGTACTAATGCAAGAAGGAAGACCCATTGCATTTTAGAGTCATAAATTAAAAGTTAAGAATCTAAAAAAACCTATCTATGAGAAAGAAATGATGGCTATTCTTCATGTAGTTAAATAATGGAGGTCCTATCTAATGGGTAGACACTTTAAGGTGAAAATGGATCATGATAGTCTCAAATACTTTTTGGAGCAAAGATTATCATCTGAGAAACAACAAAAGTGGGTAACCAAAATGTTGGGTTATGATTTTGAAATCATCTACAAGAAGGGTAAAGATAATGTAGTAGCAGATGCACTATCCAGATGGGATACATCCACAGTAGCATTACTTTATGCAATGTCCATGTTGCAAACAGATTAGGTGGATGAAGCCAGGTTAAAATGGGAGCAAGACAAGGATACATAGGTTCTTATTTAGAATTTCTAGAAAGGTACTTTAGCCTCTAACAAATTTGAATGGAAAGGTATTGTCTTATGGTATAAGGGTAGGTTATACTTGTGCAAAAATTTAGAGCTTAAGCATAAGATTCTTACAGAGTTGCATGCATCTCCAATTAGGGGACACTCAGGGTTCTTGAAAACTTATCATAGAATTAAGAAAGAATTATTTTGGGAAGGACTCAAGGGAGATGTACAAAATTTTGTGGTAGAATTCTTGATATGCCAACAGAATAAAGGTGAGACAGTTAAGACCCCGAGTCTATTACAACTGTTAGCAATTCCTAGTCAAAGGTTGGAGGAGGTTTTCATGAATTTCATCACAGGTTTGTCTTGTTCTGAAGGTAAGAATGTTATCTTGGTCATTGTGGATAGGCTTACAAAATATGTCTATTTTTGTGCTCTCTCACACCCATTTTTAGCAAGTACAGTAGCAATTATTTTTCTGGAAGCAGTTATAAAATTACATGGAACCCCAAAAATAATTGTAAGTGATCATGATCCTATTTTCACTATTAATTTTTGGACTAAACTATTTTTCTATTTGGGTACTTAGCTAGCTCATAGCTCATCTTACGACCCCCAATCTGATAGACAAACAGAAGTGGCTAACAAATGTTTAGAGGGGTATCCCTATTGTTTTGTATCAGATAAATAGGAATGTTGGGTTAAATGGATACCACTTGTAGAATGGTGGTATAACACATCTTTCCATACCTCTTCTAAAATGTCTCCATTTCTAGCACTTCTTCATTAAAGGTGCAAACCAAGGTTCAAGATGTGGAGGGGCACATTCAACATCAACAAGAGGTTTTGGCTAGTTTGAGATAGAATTTGGCCTTGGCACAAAATAGGATGAAGCAACAAGTAGATCAACACCTTAGTGAGAAAAATTTTGAGGTGGGTGACTGGGGATTTGTACATTTGTAGCCTTACAAGTATATGTCCTTGAAGCAATATAAAAAATACAACAAACTTGTTCCTAAGTATTATGGCCCTTATCAGGTTCTAAAAAAAATTGGAAGTGTGGCTTACAAGCTCGAGTTACCTCATTCATCTCGCATACACCCAATATTTCATGTTTTCTATTTGAAGAAGGTCATTAGACAGAAAGTTTAGCCTAGATAGAGCTCCCAAAACTAGATGAAGAAGGATGAGTCATTTTGGAACCAAAAAAGATCCTCCAAACACATACTAAGAGGTTGAGAACCAGAGAGATTAGGAAATATCTGATCAAGTAGAAGAACCTGAGCAGTGAAGATGCAACTTGGGAAGGTGAAGATTTTTTGCAACAACATCTAGAGTTGTTCAATGTTGAGGACAACGTTGGTTTGAAGGGGAAGGGCATGCTATGCCCTTAACCTATCACATGTATTAGGATAGGAATAGTCAACTTGTGGCTTACTTATCCCTCTTTGATGCTATATCACATTTCTCTATGCATTTATTTGGTTAGTAGGTCAGCCTATGGAGTAACCATGGCCTAGATAGACTATATATAGGAGGTAGTGGGTAATTGTTTATCATCATATTGTGAATTTTGCTCTTATTAAAACTTGTGGAGGTTACCCCCTCAAAG
Organism: Torreya grandis; assembly: GCA_037957365.1. Taxonomy (NCBI): domain Eukaryota; kingdom Viridiplantae; phylum Streptophyta; class Pinopsida; order Cupressales; family Taxaceae; genus Torreya; species Torreya grandis. Next base: position 1,344,359 of record JARHVA010003243.1, read on the forward strand.
TGGCTTGTCTATTATCATATATTCTGATATATTTCAGTCATATTTGGATCTATTTCTACTATTCTACTTTATTGTTGAAGTAATTTGATTACAATTTTTCTTTAAGGATAGATAAAATTGAAAGAAAGTAATGCTAACATGTTTTTAAGAGATGAAGGAGAAGGAATTAAAGAAGAAGGAAAATAGATTTGGAATCACAATTTGCCTGTCAAGGGGAAAATGAAATGGGTGGAGGGGAGAATGAAGGAAAAATCAAGGTAGATGAACTCTTTATCAAAGTCAAGACACTCAAATTAGGTTTGTCAAAACAAGAAGACTTTCTAACTTAAGGACTTTGAAAAACTTCTCTTAGCCACACAAGTCTTAGATCAATAAATGTAGTATATAGATCATCCCATGAAGGCTATATGCATGAAAATAAAAATGGACCTACCTTCCCATAACATGTTTCTCATTTTTAAGACCCCTTACAAAGTTGTCGATCTACTGCAAAGATTGGGTACTTATGTGAGAAAGCAGGTAGCGCCATGGAGTTCATTGAGTTATCCTATTTCAATCTAATGTCTTACCACACCCCAAAGGACCTCGAATCTATGTGAGGCCAACTATAGAGTTTAAGCTTAATTTAGAGATAGGATATGTGCTTGTAATCACATCTTTTGGTGTGAATTTGAATTTTGAGATTTATATGTTGCCTTTTAGATATCATTGTCTTTTGTTTCAAATGATTTGGCTTTTAACTTTCTTGATGGCTTTTTCTATTCCTCTTCCATACGGATTTGGAAAACCAAACATGGGTGTTAAAGATGAATTTCATTTGAATACTTGGGATAAGGTTTTTAAGAGAGAGAAATTCAAAGAATATGGGGTCTAAGAGTCTCATAAATCTAGGTGAAATAAAAGTGTTATCTTCACTTCGACCCTGTTTTATCTAATGTGGAGATGAAAGGAAGGGAAAATCAAGAGGAATGACACATGAAACAATTTGAATTACTTGAAATTGTAAATAAGAATGTGACAAATGGCAAAAGGGATACAATGATAGTAAAGTGTGATTCCTTATCATAAGAATGATAAAAATAGAGGAAAACATGCTAACATATATTGTTTGTGCAAATTCCATTTACCAAAAGAAGCAAAAGCTAAAATTTGGAAAAAAAGATGTAAAAATTTTGAAAAGATGGTAATTTTATGAGGGTCAGGTCCTATCCATGGTCTTACACTGTAACTACATAAAATAAATAAAATATAAAACAAATAAATGATAGTCTTATGAGGGACATCAGGGTCTATCCATGATCTTACAAAGTAACGCACAAAAGAAAAACCCAAAAGGTGCCAAAACAAAATTGGCAAGCAAACAATATAAGAGAAAAATAAGTAAAAGATGGTGGTTTTACGATAAATGTTGGATCCTATCCATGGTCTTACAAAGTAACTCACAAAATAAAAACCTAAGGGGTGCGAAAAATTTAAAAAAAAATGCAAGAAGATAAAAAAGATTATGGTACATCAAGAAACCAAAAAAACAAAAAGGAGGACTAAAGGTTTGTGAAAGGAAGGAACTTGTTGAAGAGGGAAAGACCCAAACTTAAGTAACCTATAAAAAGTGTTAGATAGATGTACATAGAAAACATGAAAAAGAAAAAAATGTTTAGGCAAAGTATTTGTTTGAGGAATTGTGCATTGATGGGCTCTTTGAAAATATGGCCTCCATTGATTTGAAGGCGGTAGGTGCTTGGACCAAGAATGTCTTTAACTAAATATGGGCCCCACCATTTTTGTGTGTATTTACCTTCTTTATCATGAGTGTATTCTAATTTAAGGACAAGATCATCAACATTAAATGTAAAAAATTTAACACGTTTGTTATGTTATCTAGCAATGTGAGCCTTGTATTGGCAGATATGTTATAAGGCAGAAAGATGGTGTTCATCAAGAAGATCAAGGGCATGAAGGTGAGCTTCATGTAATTATTCATTAAGAATAATACCATGAAGAGATATACGAAGAAAGGGAATCTCAACTTCCAACGAAAGAACTGACTCAGAACCATAGACTAGAGAGAAAGGATTTGTTCCAGTGGCAGTATGTATGCTAGTCTGATAGACCCAAAGTGCAAGGAAAAGATAAAGGTGCCAATCTGTGCGGATTTTATGAATTATCTTTTAAATATTTTGTTGAAAATTTTAATAGTGGCCTCAGATTGACCATTGCATTATAGATGATAAGGTGTGAAAAATTTGTGATTGATCTTAAATTTATTACAAAATCATTTAACATGTTTATTTTTGAAATTACCACCATTATCTAAAAGGATGGTATGGAAAAAACCAAAGCAAAAATGATTTGATTAAGAAAAAAATTGGAAATGGTAAGACTAGTGATGTTAACAATAGGCATGGCTTATACCTATTTGGTAAAATATTCAATAGCAATGATGATAAAAATATTTCCATCATGGGAGTGAGGGAGTTTACTAATGAGATGAAATCTCTAAATGGAAAATGGCCAAGGAGATTTTATAGTTTGAAGTTCGACTGGAGGTGAATGGATTAGATCATTATGAACCTAACAAAGATTGCATTTTTATCATATTCAATTACGTCCTTTTCAAGAGTAGGTCAAAAGTAACCCATACGTAGGAATTTATGTGATGTAGCATGTACGCTATAGTGGCCATCATAAATACCCCCATATTCTTGTTCAAGAAGAGGAGGGATGTCATCTTGCATAACACAACAAAGTAAGGTACCTTTAGCATTGTGATAATAAAAGATGTGTCAAAAGACATATTTGAAAGCTTGTATATGAATATGTGTCTTTTCACGAGAATCTAAATTAGGAGGATAAGTTTGATGTTCCAGGAATGGAATGATGTCTTGGTACCAAGGGCTTTATTGAATGGTAATAGCCTCAATGTGACAGATAAGTGAATTTGATGGTTGAGTAAAAGATGGAGATTTTTTTATTTGTATAAGAAAAGTAGGATCAGAAAAGACTTGATGAGGATGAAAGAGAAATGTTGAAGAGGTAAGAGAATCAACAATAGAATTTTGATCTCTAGGAATAGGCTCAATAGTGAAAGAAATAAAGTATTTAGCAAGAGTGGTTGCAATTTCATGATAGGTAATAAGGTTCTCACTTTTACATTAATAATCACCACTAACTTGATGGCAAATAAGTTGAGAATCACCTAAAGCATGAAAGCACTACATGTCTAAGTCAATATCAACTCTCATGCCTAAGATAAGAGCTTCATACTCGACCATATTGTTAGTGACATCAAAGGTGAAGTGAAAATTTAAAGGAATGATCTTGCCAAGAGGACTCATGAGATTGCAACATAACCTATCTCCTTGAAGGCATTTGGCACCATCAAAGTGAAGGGTCTAAGTATCCTCAAGTAAATCAACATTAATTTTAGGGAGCTCTTCGATAACTACTTTTGGTTTAGTAGTATCAAAGGGAGTGGAAGATTCATCAAGTTGATTGGCTTCAAGATTGGTGATAAAGCTATGAAAGTAATATTTGAGAGAGATATCTTGATTAAGACCTTGAATGTAAAGGATATTGTCATATAGAAGATCATTTTGAAGGGAAGAAGTGGTTGGAATGGGAGCTACAACAAGTTAATCAGCTATGACTTGCCCATTAACAAATTTTTGAGTAACGATGCAGAGATCAAATTCCATAAGGAGGACCATCCATTTACCAATTCTATCTTTAGGAAAAAAATCTTTGGAGAAGAAGTGATGAAGGGGGTCAGAATGAACAATGACATAAGTAGTTTGGTAAAGCATGTAGTGGTGAAGCTTTTTAGTGATGAAATAGATGGCAAGGCAATCACGCTCAATTTCGGTATAATGTGTCTCATAGTCAATGAAGCCTCAACTAATGTAGTAAATCGCATACTCTCTTCCCATATCATATTGTTGGGCAAGCATTGCTCCAATTCAAATAGGTATGGAAGAAGTATATAGAATCAAAGGTTTATCATTGGAATGAGGATGAAGTGTAAGTGGATGAAGCAATGAATCTTTTATGTTATCAAAGGATTTTTGACATGGATTCGTCCATTCTAAAACAATACCTTTCTTGAGAAAGGAATTGACGGCATGAATTCAATATGTCATTTTAGGGACAAATCATCTAATTACCCTAAGTTTGCCTAAATAAGTATGAATGTCAAGAATAGGATGAGGAATGGGCATGTTGATGATGGCACTAATTTTGGTGGGGTCAACATCAATGTTACAGAGAGAGACTAAGAATCCTAAAAAAAATCCATATGTGACTCCAAAGACACATTTGTAAGGATTAAGTCTAACTTTATATTTAAGAAGATGATCAAAGATGATAGTGAAATCATAAAGATGATTTTTACGATGTTTGGATTTAGCAATAAGATCATCGACATAAGTTTCAACAATTTTTTTAATGAGATTGTGAAAAATGTGAGTCATTGTTGGTTGGTAAGTGGCTCTGACATTTTTTAGGTCAAAGGATATTTTGACATAGCAATAGGTGCTCCATTTCATAGTGAAATTAGTCTTATGTTGGTCCTCACGGATAATATAAATTTGATTGTATCCTGAAAAGCCATCCATAAGAGATAACATTTCGTAATCAGCCACAGAATCAACAATGACATCTATTGAAGGTAAAAGGAAGTTGTCCTTAGGAAAAGCAAGATTAAGATTGTAGAAATCCATATAAATGTGAATGACCATAGTGACTTTCTTTTGAATGGGGAAAATGTTGGAAACCCATTCATAATAATCCACTGGTTTGATAAATTTAGCATTAAGTAATTTGATGATTTCCTTATGACATAAAGTTGAAACTTCAAGTGAATTTTTTTTGTTTATGATGCACATATTTGTCAACAAGATACGTAATGATGTGATGCACCATAATGCTAGGGTCAATACTAGGCATGTCCTCATAGGACCAAGTGAAAGCCTCATGATATTTATTAAAGAATAAACTAAAATTATCATTTTATTAGGTGAGAGTTCTCAATAAACTATGATTGGTTGAGGAAAAGATGGAGTACCATATTCAATATGAGTGGTTTCTTCAATAATCATGGCATTACCATCTTGAAAGTGGTATGGTGCATTGGGTAAGGTAGAAATTGGATTTATTTTAAGATCAATGCTAGTAATGAAGTTGTTGAATCAAAGAGTTTTAGTTTTGAAATTTCCAAGTTTATGATATTGTTGATGAAGTTGAGGTTCTCAGGCATAAAGTAACTCAAGGATAACTTCATCACTAGGCAAAGTAGGAATATGACCATAATACTCAACATCTATTTCAAGATCTAAAATTTGATTGCCATGGTGACCATACTCAAAATGTATTTGATGAACATTGGTTGCCTTGGCATCTAATGTACTTTTAGGAATAGAAGTAGATGGATCATAAGGAGTTGTAATATCAGTGTGTTCAATGATGGGAGAATGGTCAGATGTAATAGTTGGATCCATTATGGTAAAGGAGATGTAGAAACCTCCAAAGATTTGAAAGGCATAATTTGCTCTACTACCCAAGGAGTATCGATAAGAGGAAGATTCATGGGAGGCACATGACCCTCAGGATCTAAGGTATGATCTAAAAAAATGGTATGAACATCCTGATCAAAATCATGAATTTGGGCTAAGGTTTCCTGATAATGTTGGACATCCAAGTCTCTAGATTGAGCTTGGGCCATGATATAGTTGTCATCATATGTTGGATAAATCATACATGCTTGAGAATTTGAGGGATTTTCAGATAAAAATCCCAATATTACTAAATATACAAGGAAACATGATGAGATGGTTTTGAAATAATTTAGCCTCTCCAAATGCATTGCAAGTGAAGGCATCTTTTGGTAGAGAAGGCTCATGAGTATTGCATGGAGGGGAAAAATCAGTAATCTCATTCATGAGAGGAATAGTATGGTCTCTTTGTAAGAGAGAATGAGGAAACCATTATGAAATGTATGGAGGTAACTTAGTAGAATTGCAGGTATGTTTCAACTCATTGTGCTCATCATCATCAAAATTTGCAAGAGTAACTTATAAATCAGGATTCATGTTGATGAACTTAGGTAAAAGAGCACTATTGATCTTAGGAATTGTAGGAACATGATATTATGGTTTAGGTTTAGGTAGTTGGATACTCCATGGATTAGGATCGGCTTCATGCATATAGTATTTTCCATTATGTAAGAATTTAATATATTGACTACCAGAAGAAGCAATGGTCCTCATTTGATGAGTCCATGGATGACTAAGGAGTATGTTATAAGATAAAGGAAGATCAAAGACCATAATCTTGGTTCAAACTATCTTATTTCCAATGGTTAATGTAAGCCAAATACAAACAAGTGGTTTTTTATTAGTCTTATCAAAGCCACGACAAGTAAGACACATTTGGTTGAGATGATCTTTATTATAACCACGTTGTTGGATGAGCCATAAAGATGTGACATTAATACCAGAACCTTCATCAACTAGAAATTTTCAAATAATGGTGGTATTAATAGTTACTTTGATAAATAGTGGCAAATCATCGACACGAAAAAGAATTTCATCATTGATCATGTCCTCTTCAAATAATTTAATAGAGGGCTTAGAAGAAAGACATGTGGTTTCAATGGTATTGATGTTCGTAGGTTGAGAATCGATACAAGGTGGTTATTTATCTATGGAAGAAGGATCTTCAATATCTTGAAGTTGTTGCATAAGAAATTTATGATGATAAGGTGAAGTACAAACTAACTCCATACATGGAATCTTACAAGGCATAGAGTTAAGCTTCAAGTTCCAATGAGATTTAGAATAACCAACATGAGGTTTGGGAAGTAGATTATACTTTGGAGGAATAGATGTGGTTAGAGGATCAGAAGGAGGAAGTTGTTCCTCAAGGTATTTTGAATCAGGATTTGTAGCAGTAGTGTCTTTAAGAATTTGTTCTTTCAAAGATGGTTTTTTAGGCTTGGTAAAAAGATCTTTATGAGCTAGTTTACAATGATAATTGACCTTAGTAGTGTTGACATATTGAGAATTCTTAAAGTATTGGTCATGATCAACATCAATGGAATAAATATCCTTAAAATTTTATTGATTATTCAAAGAGGGTTTTGAATTATTTGAAGTATAAGTTTTGAAATTTTGTCATTTTTGAAATGCAATGGTGTACTCTTAATGATGAAGATTGATCATAGTTTCATGATTGAATGAATCACCAAGCACATAAGAGATAGAAAATTTAGTGAGCCCTCTACAAGATTCATGAGAATTCCCAATGTCGGCATGGAACCAACAAAATAGATTTGGTTCATACCACTTGGGAGGAGCATTGGGATAGATGAAAGGTTTTGAGGGCAGTAAAAATTGTTTCATTTGTTGAACTGAAAGAGGTGTATGAGAAGTTGAAGGAACATCAATTTTGGTAACTCCTAGTTTGGTTTGAGAAATATTATTAGTGATAACATTATATGTTTGGAAAGATATTTTAAGAAGTTTAGGATTAGGTTCAAATTGATTCATAAGAAAGTCTTAACATTTAGCTTGATCAAGAGCCTCATTTAGTGTTTGGAGAGCAAAGGTTCAAACCTTATATTGGAGAGTGGAAGTCAAAGATGTGATAAAGAGTTTAAATAAGTTATCATTAGTTATGTTATGGTTGGCTTTATGAGCTAAATATTTCCATCTTTTGATAAAGTCATGAGCTAACTCAGTGGGAGATTGTTTAGTATTGATGAAGTGGCTAAGACAATTTTTGACAAGATCATTGTGTTGAAACTCTTTAACCAAAGAATTAACCAAATATTCAAGCTGCCAAATAGAATGTTGGGAAAGTTTATTATACTATTTTAATACATCACTGATAAAAGTTTTGACTAAGATTTTAGTTGTGGCAAAGATATTAGTTTGGATCCACTCTTTGTAAAGGTTGCCAAAGGCTTTGAGAAATGAGGTAGGGTCTCTAGTCCCATCATATTTGATAGTTGGAGATATGTTACCAATATAAATGGATATAATAAAGGGGGATAAAGGCTCATTTTTAATAGTTTGAAGAATCTTGTTATTCATTATGGGTTGAGGAATAACATTGCCTGAGGCATCCCTAAGAGATGGAGGAATAAAATTGGGATTAGCTTGAGGATGCATAGTTGGAGGTTGATTAGCCACAATGATTAGATGTTGTTGAAGTTGTATAATTTTATGAGTGTTAGAATTTTGCATAATGTTCATTTTTTGGATAAATTGGGCTAAAATTTGGGTTGTATCAAGAGGTGGGTTGGTGTTAGTAGGAACACCCCCCAAATTGGTGTTAGGGGGAGGGTTGCAAGAAGAAGGATTATTAGTGGGATTTTTAAGTAAACTTTTATCAATTACTCCCACATTAGTTTGAATATTTTGAAGATGAGAAGTATCTTGGTAAGGAAAGGATCAGATCCATCAACTTCATCGTGAGGTGTTATTTACACCGTGTTATAATTCATAGATGAATAAGGAGAAGAGGTTCCTCAAGAGTGATAGTGCTCTTGGGAGGAAAAGAGAGGGAGAAATGAACATCCCATATAGTATCTAAATGGATTCAAGCTATCCAATAAGATTTGAATAGGAGACTTCATTCTAACTGAAGAGAGATGAACAAAATACAAAATTAAAGAAATAGAGAACTAGATTAATGAATAGGAAAAGCAAAAAATAGTACAAGGTTGACTGGGTCAACCTAACATAGAAAACAAGGCTTGAAAATAGTGCAAGGTCAATTGGGTTAATTCAATATAATAAATAGAGGTAGAAAAAAGAGGTAAAATGGGTTGCAGATAGTACGGGGTTGACTAGGTCAATTCTGTATAGGGTACAGAGGTTAGAAAAAGGTATAGGGTCAATTGGGTCAACATAGTATAGCAAACAAGAAAAAAGAAAAGGTTGATAACAATTTATGAACTGAAACAAGATAATTTTTGTAGTTAATCTAATAAAGTAAGAACTAAATGAAAATAGATAGTCAATTGATCCAACATTGACCAATCCAATTGAGGCATGGAATACAAAACCTTGCACTAACGCTAGCTAATGCAATTTTTTACACACACAATTAAGTAAAGAGAAAACAATCAACTTAGAAATTAAAGAGCTAACTAATTGGTCAACCTAAGATGTTTTATTAGATTATTAAGAATATGATTTTAAATGTGATGGAAATTTGGATATAAAGTAAGGAATTAGATATCAATCTAAGGATGGTTTTAAGTAGTTTGGATTGAAAGGGACTGTAGTGACAATGATACAGGCTTAGTATTGGAGCCTACCCCCTCACTTCACACACTATAGTGATAAGGGTGTTGGGTGCTTAGCCAAAATAAACCATTAACCATGCTTTATAATTGACTAGAGCATCAAGTTGGCTTCCCCCTTGCTGATGAAATCCAATTAGGTTGGCCTTGTGTAGACAAATGTTAAAGTGCTTGTTTAGATTATGTGATTTGGTCGTGTGTGCATAAAATAAAAATAGTGAAACTAAATGATTAATTTAAAACCCTTAGTTAAACTATGTAAACTATTTTAAGCATGCAAGCAACAAGAAAAGAAAGTTGTGAACTAATTTCTATCATATAGAGATTAATAACAACTTGAAACAAGGTATAGTGTTGACACTATATGCAAAAAATAAAAAATAAGGTCAACAGGGCCGAACCTGTACTATGGAAGCAAGGTCTAAAAATGTACAGGGTCAACCTAGTTATTTTCAATAGCATACAGAACATAGAACTAAGTCAACAAGGTCGATCCAATTAACTATGCAGGGGTAATTTTGAAGATTGAAAACTATAAAAGGAAAGACAAAAAAGAAAGAGATAAAGAGATGAAAAGGAACCTTGGTAGATCATAGATGCTGAGAATGAAAATTACTAGTCAAGAACCTTAGAATATGTTTGCAAAACCTGCTAACTGGGTCGACTAGGTTGATCAAGCTTTGTAGAATCCTACTATTGAGTGCCTAAAATGTATAGGGTTGACCTAGTATGCTAAATTGGATGCCTAAAAATATATTGGGTTGGCTGGGTTGACGTAGTAGTCTAAACTAGAAATCTAGAAGTTTAGAAACCTATACTAGGTCATCTAAGTCAATCCAATTGCTTGTTTCTAAAAACTAGTACACAGAGATTAGAACTGGGTCGATAGAGTTGATCTATTATGATAGATATATGATAAAAATAATGCTAATCAGAATGAAAGAAAGTGAAATAAATCCTTCAAGGGTTAGTTTCAAATCAGGTTCACCAAAATATATTCAATCATAAATGCATCATGTCTATAAATCAATCTTGGTTTAGAGAAGATAGAGCATACCTACACTTCCAATTAGGAATACATTTGTTAAGTGGGAGCATGACTAATATGGGGATCTATTAGACCTGATTATGAGATCACTTGTCATAATACACCATGTGAGGTAGGGTTACAAAGCCTACAGTCTAACACAATCATGTAAAAACCCTAAAAGATTCCTAGGTTTATGTTCACTCTATTCTAATAAACAAGAAAGTAAATCTAATCTAGTGTACACCAAAGCTTATGTCACAATAAAGGGGTTAGAAGCAATCAAAACATATAAAAGAGAATCTTTATTAATCTAAGTATGAGTAAGACCTTAATACATGGAATATGAAGATTAATATTATTCAAGCTAATACTTATGCTACTTCTATCTACTAAAGAGAGGAGAACAAAGTTAGAATATACTTACCTAAATGCGAACCCGTCAAGATTCAATCTCTCCCTTGGCCAAAAGGGCTTCACAAAAGGTTGTTGTGGTTTGTAAAGATAATTAAGAAAGGTCAAAGCATCTAAGACTTATCCACAAGACTAGATTCTCCAAGTAGAAACTATGAGATAAGACTCCTCAAGTAGAATGATGGAAGAGAAAATTGTGAAGAAGCAGGATCGAATAATAACTCTTGATTACATATTGAAATAATGATGAAAGATCTTGTATTTATAGGTGGATTTTGCCGTAAATCCTCCTAGAAATTTTGGTTGTACATGGTCAACCATGGTCGACTTTGTAATTTTTAGGGATAATTTATTAGGTCTAAGCTAGGTCGGTCGAAAGGCTAACAAACCTAAAAAGTATAAAAATACCCCTAAACTGTACAAGGTCGACCCTGGTCGACCTAGTATAGTTGATAGTCTAAAAGGGAATTAAGGCAAGAAAAGGAGAATGGAAAAAGAAAAAAGACTGGAAGAGTGTGCAAGAGATGAGTAATAGCTTAGGGAATGGTTTTAGGAGCTGGTTGGATTAGTAATAATGTGACAATAAGGGACAAAAATCTTGTAAATCACCAAAGGTCTACCCACCCCTTTCTCAATGCGCCCTTTAAGGCATGCACTCAGAGAGATTGAGTCTCGATGAGTTCCTGCAATATGTAAAGCATCAGTATTTAATAAAATTTGAAAATATTATGTGTATACAACACCTACTCTATCTCTTCACCTTCTTATCCACCCATCCTTTACTTCCACCCATTTTTTTAAACCCCTTTCACATCTTCTATCCCATTCTTATCTCCAACACCACCATATGCTTTACTTCGTTGTTCATCTCCTTGTTTGTCATCATTTCTCCTATCCACACTTACTTGGTCATGATACCACCTGCTTCTTCACTCTCCTGTCATCTTTTTTGTCTTTATTCCACTCTTCTTTCCTCACATTCCCCTTTTTTTGTGTGTTTCCTTGTTTTTTATTTTCATCACCAAACTATTTTTTCCTTGGTCTCTTTTAGACCTCTTTTCACTTCTTTCATTGCCTACCATATTTCTAATCATCCACTCCCCCTTCATGTTTTCTAACCTTCTCTCACAATCCTTTTCAATTCCCCAATCTATTATTTTTTAGCACATTCCTCACATTCCCATCTTCTACCATCTCTTTTTCTTCTCATTTCTCTATTTCATTTCATTTTTGTCATCCTCCTTGATCTCCCTTAGTGAAATTACTCATGCTTCATGATCCTTTTTTTTCTTCCTTATCCATGTCTAGATTCTTACATCATTATCGATATTCATCTTTATCTATGACCTTACTATCTTATCACTCCTACTTCATCTATCTCCTTGTTTGACTTCACATCATCCCTTGTTGGCTCTCCCTCATATTCTCCCATTAGAACTCTAGCTCCTCACGAATTAGAGTGTGGTCACTAGTTTGTATTACTTCTACATGCATATCCATGTCTAATTCCTCATGTATTCCACTATCTTGCTTTAATACATGAAATCTTGTCAGGTCCACTACTAAAAGTACATCCATTTCTTCCTTTAATGTCTTTATATGTTGTGCATGGGTACTCTTTCTATACCTTGTCCCTCTCCAATGACTCCCTTCACCTCACAACCATTTTCCAACCCTTTTTTCCATTATCAAACCATTTTTCCAACCTCATCCCAAGGTTACTTACTCAAAGTTACCTTTATATTGATATCCAAACCCTAATACTTCTTATCTACATTCATACACTCTCTAGGATCACATTGTCTCCCTTTCCAATGTTGGTGTGCTCATTTTCCTTCATTTTCCTAGTGTGTCCTATTCTAAACCTAGATTTAATGGCCACTATATGACTGATCACTCGTCTATTATCTCTTTCTTACCTTCATCTTACCTTAGATGAAGTGGACATTATGAATGTATCTATCACTATATAAGTTCCCACTTGTCTATTATATCTCTCTTGGCTTAGATGAGGTGGATACCGTGACTATATATGTCACTATATGAGTGCCCACTCATCTCTTATCTCTCTCTTACCTTAGATGTTATGGACATTGTGATTCTTTCATCACTAACTAGGTGAACACTCATTTTCTCTCCTCTATCCATTAAGCTCTCATCTTTTTGTGAGTCTTATTATTGTCCACACTCTCACCATTTTACAAGTACATTTCCTTCTAACTCTTCTATTTATTTCTTATTATCATTCCCTCATTATTTTTTCTTCTCCCCTTTTTTGAGAGAACTACATGTGGCCTGAAGTCCATCCCTATTATCAATGGGTGTTCACACCATTTTCAATGGTAAGAGCATTTAAACTATGAAAGCAACGCTCAGGGGTATGGGACCCCTGGGGTCAGTTCCATGGATTAAAAATTTTATGGATTTTGAATTTATTATCCCTAAATTAATTAAAATTTAATTAAATAATCTTTCTCTAATAAAAAATTCTATGGATTTTAGAAATTCATAATTTTCATAAATCTAAAAAATCAAAATTATCCTTACATGTCTAAAGGCTCCACCTGTCCCCCACCATTCTAATTTAATAATCCACCTTTTACTATTCATATTCACTACTTTATTATCCCTAAATTAATCTAAAGTTAATTAACTAATATTTTTTTAATTAAAAATTCCATGGATTTTGGAAACTCATAATTTTCATAAATCTAAAAAATCAAAATTATCCTCACATGTCTAAAGGCTCCAATTGTCCCTCACCATTCTAATTTAATAATCCACCTTTTATTCCCATTATCTTCTATGATCTAATTTAATACTTTAATAATCCACCTTTATTTCTATTATCCCCCATGATCTAATTTAATAATCCACCTTTATTCCTATTGTCCTCCATGATCCAAAATTAATCCACCTTTATTCTCATTATCTTCCATGATATGATTTTCTCTAATTTAAAAATCCACCTCACATCCAATTACTAATTTTATATCATATATATGTCCTAAATGAATTTTATATTCATTTGTGAGTCCTGCATGTTTTTCACTCTAATTTTTAATTCAATATTCTCATTATGAATTACAAATTACTTTTTATTCTCATCCCTTGATCTTCATCTCACGATGGATGGTTCACATCAATTTACAAATTCTATAAATTAGAGGTTATTCCTCCAATTTAATCAAGCTTATTCATTATAGGTTTATTATGTTGAGATTATAAGAGATTGCATTCCACAATGCTGCCCATTTTGCCCTTGTGTTAGAAGAGTGAGCAACCATATTTTGAAGAGCAAATCAAATTCAAATCATAATGGAGGAAGCTTCATTCAATGCTAAGGTATAATTTAGTTTTATTTCTTTCATTTTTAGCTCTATCATAGGTTAATTTAATTTAGAATAAGATTCTATTTAGTTTCTTATCTTATTTGCTTTTATACATTTCCTTGATACAATAACACTGTGAACTCATAGTGCCCATAACGAGTTCTAAATGTTATCTTCAGAATATCCTCATCCCTTATCCTCAGCTAGTGGTATCCTGATCTAAGATCAATCTTAGAAAAGACTATTACTCTCTGTATTTGATCGAAAAGATCATTTATATGAGGTAACAGATACCTATTTTTGATAGTTATCTTATTCAACATTTTATAATCTATGCAAAGTCAAAGAGTACTATCCTTCTTCTTGATAAAGACAACTAATGCAACTCATGGTGATAAACTTGGTCTAATTAACTCTTTTGATAATAATTCCTAGATTTGAGCCTTTAATTCAATCAATTTAGTGGTTGTCATCCTATATGATGCCTTAGATTGTGGTTCTGATCTAGGTATGATATCGATAGAGAAATCAAACTCTCATTTAGGAGGTAATCATGGTGATTCCTCTAGAAACCCATCATGATAATTCCTAAATAATGGATAATCTTCAAGGGATGGTTCCTTATATTCATCCATCTCATTTATCTTGATGATAAATACTTGGAATCTTTTTTGTTAGGCCTTTTTGAGTTGAATTAAAATAATCTGTCAACTCTCTTTTCTCACCCTTTCCAAAATCATCTAAACACTAAACCTTCTTCAAGTATTAGTCAACCTTGGACTTATATTTTGCAAGTCAATTGACTTCTAGGATCACATCATATAACCCTAGTGGTGATACATATAAATCCACTACCATTGTGAATTTAAGAAACATAACCTCTGCTTTAACTAAACACTTGTCAACCAAGACCTTTAAATCATTTCCATATTGTATTAATCATACATTTGCCATTACTCCAACTCTTTTAGCTAATTTAGTAAGCATTTTAGGAGCTATAAAACAATATGTAGCCCCTGTATCTATCAAAATAGAAATTGAATATTTAAATAAAATATATGATAGTTCTATGGGTGAAGCTTAGAATTTAGCTTATTGATTATCAACTACCACATGAATACGTTGTTAAAAAGTGCCATGTTGAGGAATAGGACCTTTATTCTTTGACTTGTCCAGAGTACACTCATAAGCATAATGATCATCTCCATAAATTAAACAACCTCCAGGTGGTCATTCCCTATTAGACTGTTGGTTTCCCTTGAATCAACCTTTGAAACCATTACCTAGTTTCTTGTTCCCTAAACCTTTGTTAAATTTGGCATTCTAACTTTTGAACTACTTTCTAGAGTCTCTACTCCCCTAGTTCTAGTTCTTATTCTTGAAAGTTGGTTAGAGCTTCCAAAAAAATTCTTGAACTTGTCCTTGGCTTGTGCAAGAGACTTCAACTTTTGTTTCTATTTGATTAGCTTTTCAAAGACCTGGTCCATGGTAGAAGGTCCATGAACATCCACCTCTCCATTAATTTTAGATTTCAATCCCATGATGAACTTCCTAATTTTGAACCTCTCATCTACTTGGTACTGAGGTACATACTCTAGAAGTTTGGTGAACTACTCCCAGTACTCATTCAATGATAAGTCTCTTTGTTTTAGATTCTAAAAATATGTGAGATTCTGGTCGAAATATAATTATGGAAGCCATCATGATCTGACCAATGTCACAAATTGCTCCCAAGTACTGGTGGTCAAGTTAAGATTTATTTTTTATTTTTTATTGGCCCACCATATAGTTGCTTCACTACCCAACTAATAAGCTCCCTAAACTGCTTTAATGACCTTAGAGTAGTTTTGAATCTCAAAATACTTCTCCATTTCAGTCAACCATGCTTTAGCTCCATCACCCAAAATAGTTCCATCAAAATTAGGTGGATTTATCTTTTTCATTTCCTTATCCAACTCTGTGTCTGATCTCTCACATCTTGAGGATTTTCATGTTCAATGATATGCTCTTTAGGTTCATCCTAATGTTCTTCCTCTTCACGACCATAAACTTCATGTTTCAGGGATATAATTCATCCCTAATTATTAGAGAGTTATCAGTGATGTCATGATAATGTCATAAAGGTGTCCTTGTGAGTAGATGAAGTTCTTTGATAGCCTAAGTAACAATGACAAAGTGTGTAATGTGCTTGTCCTAGTGAGCTTAAAAGAGGCTTGGTTGATCTTCAGTTTTGATATGATTAGAGATGTTCAAATATGAGTATGGTGATTGGATCATGTGTAATATATTTATAAAATGTTATCTATTATTTGAGACCTTGTGTACATAAGTGGAATTCATCTGGTTGTCCATAATTTTCATCTAGACACTTTGGGTCTAGTGGTAAAAAATTTGAGTAGGTAGTTTGATGACATCACCATTACCAGATGTGGATGAGTCAAGGAAAGTTGGTCATATAGTTGTGATCACATTAGTCCCTAGTTATTATGAACCAAATCTCAAGTCATGCATTGAATCATGGTTAAATATATGAGGGTGCAAAGTTGGGCTCTTAGGCTTTTTGATAATTTACAAAGTGGCAAGAAGAGTCAAGTAAGTATTTTGATGGTGACATATCTTGCACGTATTGATGTTTCAATAAAAGGTGATCATATGGGTTTGTTTAGTCTTTATCCTAGTTTATTTGTGATAAATTTCATATCATGCACTGAAGTTCATCAAAATATGTGCTTGTTCAAAGTTGGTCTCTCAAACAAGATCTAAGCATAGTTGGCTTTGTTGCAAAAGTTTTTGAGAAGGAATTTTAATTGTGATATATATCACATGCATGAAGGTTCCAAGAATTTTTTGTCATATGGATAGATTCTCTTATGTGAGGAGATTATATGGTCCAAATTTGAGATCATGCATCTAAGCATAAAAGAAGTTACTAAGGTTCAAAGTAAGCTTTCTAGGAATATTGTAGTTGGTCCCCATAGTCAATTTACATTATGTTAAAGATCTAGACTTAGTGGAGATATAACAGCTCATGAGAATTCATAAAGTGAAGATATAATGATGTGAATAGAGTTAAATGGGTCAATGTGATAGTTATTTATCAGAGTTAAAAATCATGACCAAATGAAGATCTAATGGTGCATGAATAATCGTACAGATCATGATCTAACGGTATGTATTGAACGAGATGGTAAGAAGTGTTTGAAATTTAAAAAATGATCAAAGGTATAGGATAAAGATATAATGGTGAGTGGGTGTTTATATAGAATGATCGAATGGTAAGCACTACTAGTTAAATACTTGGTTGATCTACAGAGATCGATGGTGCGTGATAGAGTCAACATTGCAAGATTACACGAGATGGGGTGAAATGAAGAAGGTTTAACATTTGAGCATTGGTGCCTATGTGTTAAATATTGAACAAGATTGATAGTGTGTGATTTAATCTAATTTGAGAAGACAAGAGATGTGATAATTGTGTTTGAAGTTTAATTATGAACGTTTGAATTCAAATTTTTGAATTTAACACAGGGAAAAACTAAAACTTTGTATTTTGTCTATATCTTTTGATAGAAGTTGAATTTGCTTTTGAAATAAAAAGAAAATATGTAGAGGACTCCAAGATGCATCTATAAATATGGATATTAAGATTTTAAAGTATGTATAAACAAATATTTTGAGCTTCAAAATTGAATGTATGTTCGTGCATGGACTGTAAGGGACCCAAGAAGATTGTTTGAGCTTGTTTTGATATTGTTTTGATATCTCTTGATGAATTAGATATTAGGGAGTGTTTCAGACTCCATGAGTATGATATATGAGTATTTTGGATGTGTGATCAATCTATCTTGAGTATGAAAAATGCTTAATAAGTTAACAGGGTGTTTGGTAATGGTGTTCATGTGTATAAGGTCTTTGTTTGAGTTGATTGAGCATACACAGATTTAAGCAAAGGTGACTATGATATTTTGAGCATGTCCTAGGGGACACAAAGAGTGTACCTATGTATTTTTAAGTAATCTTGTATTCTTATTATGATCAAAAAAGTTTCAAAGCATTGAATGGGTTTTCATAAGACCTAAAAGTAACTTAGGCCTATTTGAAAGTGTGTTGTTCTTAAGTGTGACCCATGTGATATGCCTTAAGGGTGAAGGAATGTATTATGTCCAACAAGGATTAATGTGGACTTGATAGTTCATGATATCTCTATATATAATGAAATCAAAGATTATGATTTCTATATTTTTGTGTGGAAGATGTATATGTGAGAGACTTGTATGTGAGAGAGTTGGAGAGTAAAGGAAAGTAGAGGAGAGTGAGAGTGCCAAGATATTAGGTTGATGAGTAGAGAAGATTAAGGACTATGTGTATGATCTATAGGTCATGTTTCTAATGACAATATAGTGTTCTTACAATTTAAAGTTATGCAAAGAGATTTGAGTGTGTATATGAGGATTGTTTGAGTGAAGAAGGAGAGAGATTATGGCATGCCTATGTGAGAGGCCTATATGAGTTAGAGAGAGAGTTTGTGTAGTTTTTAGATAATTAATAGATACATCATCAGGTGTTGAAGACATCATTTCTAAGGTGTAAGTGTTCTTTTCAAGGAGGGTCTAAAGGACTTGATCTTTCTTAGGGGAAGTTACTCCTTGTGAAATAGGATTTCACTAAAGACCTTTAGTCAGAAGGACTTGATCAAGGTTGTAGGTTAGAAGGAATTGATCATATTAGGGGTAGGTTCTCCTTTTAGAATAGATGTTTCACTAAAGGACTTAGGTTAGAAGGACTTGACCAAAATTCTTGATCAGAAGGACTTAATTAGTTTCTTATTTGTGATCATCTTATAGGATAGTAGTCCATATGTTTGTACGCTTGAAAGTATTTTTTATCCCTCAAAAGGGTTTCCCATTTATATCTTGTGTTATGTATGTGATCTTGATTTATGTTCATTGTTCACTACTATGAATGATTTAAATGCTTCATGAATGATTGTATTGAATGCTTAGGTATTTTCAAGGGTTTGTAAATTAAATTATTTTCCACCATTAATTCACCTCCCCCCTCTCAATTGATTTACCTCTAACATTGGTCTTATTCATGGTTGTGAGTATATGATCTAACTTTGTTGCTTGCTCAGTAGTAAATTAGTTAGGATCAAATGGAGTGTTACTGTCATTGATATTTGATGGATCCTCTTCAGATACTCTAGCTTTCACCATCTCCTTTCTAGTAAATAGAAAGATACAAAAATGTTAGTGGACTCATTAGGTCCTAGAGTTTGAGTTGTGATTCTGATACAACATGTAACATCTCCACTAGGATCTACTTAGAAATATGTAATTTTTTTTAAATTTAAATAGCATATTCTTTTATTTGATTACACCACAAGAATCTAATTAGTAATCTAGTTAAAACATTCTAAGTATGTTAATTAAAAAATAAACATGTGACATATATCCATCATTGATCATTATCATCATATGAAACACATCATAACTGAATATAAAATATATTTACAAATAGTCAATCACAGTTGGTACAACCATACAATTATTATTGTCAATGTACAATAAGTAAATAATTACAACTCATCAGTTTAATATTTTAATAATAAATACAATATAATGTACAAGATACAAGATACATGGATCCATAGAGCATGAATTTTTTGAACTCTAGTATCTATGGCAATCTCAAGTGTCATCTCTAAGAAGTACTATTATGGGTGGGGAGAGCATCATCCAAAAGCTTTTTCACATCAACCATAGACTGGCGATCCCAAACACAATCCTCCATCAAGAAATGGCCCTCCCTTCATGGATGAGTAGATAGTGATGGTACAGGAATCTAGAGAGATAAGCTAGTAGGTGTGTGTTGTATGATTTCTAAGAATATGCAGTATACCATAAATAAATTCATTCTAACATGATATCGCACAAACATGTAAATCATACAGATGAAATAAACATGTCTAACATTATTTTGGTCAAAGTTTTCCAGTTATCAATCTCAAAGATTAATCAAATTCATACACACCACTTGATTGGATTACCTTCATCTGGTATTGGTGATACTAGTAAGCTAGTGAAGTTTATCTCATTGCTTAGTTAGTACACATAATGAAATATTTGGTTAATATAAATATAAAAAATAGATTTATATAGATTACTCCCTACTAGCAGGCATAAATTATGCTAGACATAGGAATAATCCTAATACATACATTTAATCTATCAAATGTATAAATGAATCATCACAATATTATTTATCTCATAATTAAGCATAATATTTAAAATTTATACCAACCATGTTTAATTAATATTAGACTGCATACTCAAATTTTTGTAAGTGGATAAAAATGGAGTATTTTGTATGACGCACTACTCAATTCAAACAATGAATTATAATTAAGAAAGTCATGGTTCTCACAAACACATAATATTTCATTTTAACATGTTATGTTTTTAGGTTGTTGTATGCATTTATAAGTAGGGTTATATTCTTATGAAGTCTATTACTTAGTTTTGAACCACAATGGAACTATAAATATAGGAAATCATCACATGCACTGCTACATATGTATATACACTCATACTACTAGTACACTCATGATATATATTATTCACAAGTTTTTAATGGAATAATGTACAATATACAACCAATAAATCTCAGTATGTATTTGTGGTCCATGCTACAGTATACTAATCATCTACGATACACATAATCTATAAATGTACTATACATTAATGGAATAATGATAGTGTATATTAACCACTAACTTCTAGATCAATTTTTAGTATGACTTTATGAGTTATATTATATAGTAATACCTATGTGCTTATGAATGGAGAGTTTTATAAATATGACATATTAAGCAGATATGGTACAATCACTTTGGTTTTTTAAAATATTCCTTGTACTCGGTGAACTTATACTTATAGATAGTCAATTTGGAGTGTAATCACACACAATACCTACATACATACATACATACATACACATATACATATATATATATATATATATATATATATATTTCATGATTTTTGGATGTCAATCTCACACAAAATGGTAAATATATTGTTGACGCAAGAAATTGCACCCGGGGCAAGGAGGTCGAACTCCTGCCTTTTCTCCGCAACATGGAAACTCCTCTCTCACCTATGGGATGGCGAAGCAGGAGAAGAGAGTCTCTAGTTAAGGGCTAGCTCCCTTTGATGTATCATTATTTGTTTTAGGCAGTGCAAAATATAGATATATAGGTATATAGATAAACTGGGGGGGAAAGGGAGGAAGAGGTAGAAAACAAACAACCTACTCTAAAAGAGGCGATACACCAAAATAAAATGTTGACCTTCACACATCCACTCTCAGAATCAGGCAAATACATACATACTCTACGCACTTGGCAAAAGGCCCAGGCTGCAAGAAACTAGCAGGGAGGCTTCAATGGAAAATCCAGAACAGAGGTCACCCAAGGTGTTGTGAAACACACACTTATGAAGTAATTTCTTCTACTCCTTCACTCCCAAATACTGCTCTTTTCCTGTCAGCTACAACAATGGCACCTTGTAGACAGTAGGTCTGTTGGTGTTGAACCTGTGAGAGCATCAAAAGACAATGATTGGACACAAGCAAACACTCAACGCATACACAAAAATGTCAAAAATGTCTATCTAGGTGAAATTTTGCAGAGCTGCGCCCTGTAAAATCTGTGAAAAGATGATTACAAATGAACAAGTCTACAATATATATGAGAAGCAAAGAGGCCCATTTGGCACTCCTTCTTTTACAAGTGGCATATGTGTCCCTTCATGAAAAGAAACAAGTCGCTCAAAATATTAATGAGCTGTTCATTTGTCTGCTCAAAATCTGCATTTCTTGCTTGGGTGACTTACACGATTTGCCTTCTAATTTAGTGTGAAACAAGGGAAGCAGTTACACTGCTGGCTGCTATCATTCCAAATAATCAATTCATTGGCACTATTTCACCTACCAAAGTCACTTCTCCAATTTTTGCCAGTTAGACTTAACTGCTCACTCATCACCTACCTGTCGCTTGTCCATTTGTCCAATCTGACTCATTCGGCCCCCTGGGGCAAACATCTTAGCGGGTCACTACGTTTTGAGCTCCTGGTTGGTTAGCTCTTTCTTTTTTGCTTTTTTAAAATAACGGCCATTTCATTTGTCAAGCTTCGACGTCCTCGGGGATGTCATCAGTCCTTAGCTGGCTTCTCAGCGGCTTGCCTTTTCCTTTGTTTTAACGCGCCCGACCTTTGCATTTGTTTAATGACACGACCCGGCCTGGCCCTTTTTGTGAATGTTTGAAGTGAAGCACCTATCTTACGTAAGGGCATGAACATGAACTTGAACTAGGCCAAAACAATGAACTAGATGCCGAACCAAAGAACCAGGCCGCTGATTGAAGTGTTGAACTGAGCTAAAACAAGGCCGTTGGACCTTGAAGAAGATAAAACCAATGCTGATAAACCAACCAGTTGAACCAAAATACTGAACCAAGCCATGAATCAGATTTATTGAACTTGTGCAACCTGAAGATGACTGGCATTAAATAGCAGGGGAAGAAGGTGACCGAAATTTTGCCTGTGGGCAAAAATTGGTCAACATATACTAATTTAGTTCATCATACCCCTATATAGTTTGCTATGCAGATTGTTATGTATTTTTAGATTGCTACATTGGAATGGTATTGTCCCTAAATTGCTTTATTGGGAACCAATGTACTCAGTTTACCAAAACCAAAATACTCTTAGCATGGTTTAATATAGTCAAATTGGTATATTAGCAATACACTCAGCCACACAATTTATATGGGCATATGAACACATATATAAATTACCAGTATGACACATAATTTATAGAATTTTAACTACATTGGCTACCTTGAAAGTTTTGGATAATACCAGATGTGCCCTCCCTTTTTCCTTTACTCCACTTTGTTCCTTTTGTTCACTATGTAATGTGTGTGTGCTTGTGTGTGTGTGTGTGTGTATAATATATATGTATGTATAATATATGTATGTATATATGTGTATATATATATATATACACATATACATATATATGTATATATGTATGTATGTATATATATATATATATATATATATATATACATACATATATATATATATATATATATGTATATACATACATACATACATATATATATGTGTGTATATATATGTATATGTATATAATATATATATATATATGTGTGTGTGTGTGTGTGTGTGTGTGTGTGTGTGTGTGTATGTATGTATGTATGTATATAAATATACATATATATATGTGTGTGTATATATGTATATGTATATATTTAATATATGTATATATATATATATATATATATATATATATATATATATATATATAATATATGTATGTATGTATGTATGTATATACATATTTATATATATACATACATATATATATATATGTATGTATGTATGTATATACATATTTATATATATATACATATATCTACATATATAAATATACATACATACATGTGTGTGTGTGTGTGTGTGTGTGTGTGTGTGTGTGTGTGTGTGTGTGTGTGTGTGTAGTTCACCATTTTTGGATGTCAATCTCACACAAAATGGTAAATATACTAATTTAGCTCATCATACCCCTATATAGTTCGTTATGCAGATTGTTATGTATTTTTAGATTGCTACATTGAAATGGTATTGTCCATAAATTGTTTTATTGGGAACCAATGTAATCAGTTTACCAAAACCAAAATACTCTTAGCATGGTTTAATATAGTCAAATTGGTATAATATCAATACACTCAGCCACATGATTTATATGGGCATATGAACACATATACAGATTACCAGTATGACACATAATTTATAAAATTTTAATTACATTGGCTACCTTGAAAGTTTTGGATAATACCAGATGTGCCCTCCCTTTTTCCTTTACTCCACTTTGTTCCTTTTGTTCCCTAAATTTGTGCTCTCTTCTCTTCTTCTATACTCCTCTTCCTCCTCCCCTCTACGCCCCATCTTCTTTTATTCTTTTTAGGTATGATTTTCTCTCTTTTTTTAAATTTTCCTCTTTTCTTAAAAATCTTTGTGATTTCCTTTAAAAATCTCCTTTTTTCTTATTTTTTTAATGTTTTATTGATTCCATAAGTTTTATTTAAAGCTTTTAAAGCTCGCATTTTTTTCTTTTCTCAATTTATTGCCTTACTTTTTTATTCTAATTATAAATTTTCCTAACTAAATAATTGACATGATTTCTTGCCTAATTTCAACACAATAAAATGCAATTGGTAATTATAACGAAATTACCTTATTTTATTTTCTAATTCATTTTATTATATGCCTTTTAATGGTCTCAGAGATAACAATATAATTTTGCTACTAATTTAATACAGGTTACCGACACCATGACTTAACAACAATATGACTAATATAAGTTCGATGATATTTTTTAATCTAAAAAGATAAATCAAACAATGTTAAATCAAATACCATGACATAACCACATAGAGGCATTATACACTAAATCCACGTTTAATATCCACAATGCAATCACACAAGGTTAATTCCATATAAGGAGTAAACTAAGCTAACACACAACTAACCATGCATAAAATAATAATCTAAATGCAAAGAACATCAAAATCACACTACGCTAACCATTCAACTATGCATATAATATGTACTAACTAATGCGGTGTGTGAAGGTTTTAGTCATTCCTCTATCATCCCCCAACATCTCCATCTACGTCACACTCTTCGATGATGCTCTCCCTCTATCATGCTCTAAGAGATGAGTGTCACTTGTGTCAAACTCATAATAAGCAAGTAGTTGGTCCATAACATCATGATATGTATATCATAAAATATTGTTAAAATAAAATATTAACATGATCGCAATGTATGAATATACACTATAGCTAACTCATAGCAAAATAATCATGCAATCAAAACAATATTCAACTATCTTATAATAGCATATAACTCCTAGCTTAATTAATAATAACCAAATCAAATTTCCAACTATAAATATTCATAGATAATCAAATAATTTTGCTTATTAAGAAATTAGGATGTAACACTCATCATTTTATTATTGTACATATTGGGGATCCTTGTGTTTCTCACCCTTTTCTTATTTCAGCCTTTGGGGTATCTTACAATGCCCATCCTTAACTTTATGCATGCTTTGGTGAAATATCCTAATGCCCATCATCATTTTCTTCATTTATTGATCTCTCATTCTTACCATGAGGCAACAATCAAGATCCTTTCACATCTCACAAACAAATAAATTCAACTTTAAGAGACTTTTTGAGACAAATATGCTCACATTTCACGTGCTCTTCTTTGATATAATCGTTAACACATATATTAATTATTATTTTGTCTCATGTTTATTTTTTATTAGATTTTATTCCCTTAACACCATTTCTTCCATTTAGGTTCTTTGGTATCTTACATCAACCTTAATTCCCCTCACGGGTCGTAGGTAACACCTTTGAGTTTTATATCACTTTACAATGGAATTTAGGTAACACATTTGGATTTTGTTTATATCATTTATATCAATTTACAGTCATTCTTTGTTTCCTTAGTGAAACTTGGGTATCACCTTCAAGTTTTATATCACTTTATAGTCAGCCTTAGATTCCCTTATGGATATTAGGTAACACATTTGGGTTTCTTTTTCACATTTCATAGCATTTTTTAGTCGACCTTAGTTTCTTTGTGATTCTTACAGGTATATTTTTGCTTCCTCTTCTTTTGAAATGATTTATTCTATCAGTGACAATGCCACCATATTCTTCATACTAAATTTTACTTGCATGATTATAATTATTTTATAATTTTGTTGAACTAACATTTCTTGTAGGTTCTACTTTGACTCTCTTAAATTTAAGTTTATAATTACTTTATCTACACACCTTCAAGTTTATTTCATACTAACCCTAGTACCTATCTTTGGTCCTTAGGTATTTTGTTTATTTTTATACCTTTTGGTTTTCATTTTGTGAGTTACATTGTAACAACTAGGGAATACAACTAGGCATTCCTCAAAAAAGTTCATCCTCTTAGAATCAACTATTGTCTCCTTTATGATTATTTAGTCTCTTTTTGCACCTTTGGTTTTTTGTTATCATAGCCATAATATGCCTCATTTATAGTTTGTGAGTTACACAATAAGACATGAGGAATACAACTAGGCCCTCCTCACAAATGTCCATCATTTTAATACATGCATTGCTTTCACTCCCAACCTTAGATAAGCATCATCTTAGATAGATAAGGTAATGGTCAAGAGTAGTGTTTTATCTCACATGGAATTAGGCATATTCTCTTGTGGTAAAATTATAATAGTCTATATATATGTCCTTATCCACATTTTACCTTCTTTTATGATGATGTTTCATATTTACCTACCATTGCACCATTTTCTCTTACACATTTTTTTCTGATTAGGGCAACCCAATCAATATATGATCATTTCAATCATTCGCTAATGTTTATCTCCTTTTGGGGTTATTGAGGTTAATTTGAATATTATTCTCTTTTCTAAGGTGCAAGTCTAGGAGTCTTTTGGCACCATGGTCTTTAGGTTCTCCTCTTTAACAACTAAGTGTAAACTCTCTTGTGATGGTCATCTTTAACACCCATGGTTAGTGTTTCTAAATCCTTATGGTAGAGAGAAAATAGAAAAAGCCAAAAGAGATAAAATCCATATCATAAGAAAAACCCAAAAGAGTTAAAAGTTTAATATAAGAAAATTAAATGTTAAAGGGTAAATCAAATCTTAAAAATTAGATCACACCAAAGGATTTGATCTTTTTTGGCACATCTCCTATTCTAGTTGAAGCTCAAACTCCACACTTGACCTCATGATAGAGTCAAGGTCCATTAGAGTGTGGTATCCCTATAAATTGGGGTAAGATGTCTCATTTCATCATTATTTATCTTATTGCATTCTAGTGCCATATTTTTTCTCATACAAGTACCTAATTTTCATAGTAGAATGATGGCTTTGTAAAGGGTCCAAATGAGAGGGGAACGCATTGTGGAAACAAAAGATACTTTTATTTTTCATATATGCTAGCATTCATTGGATGATAATTATGCTTCACTATTTAGTCCAAACTTACATTTCTTGGTAAGGTACTCTATGGCCATTAATGTTGAAAACTCTTAGTCTTGACAACTTGATTTCAGTGTCTTATTTTTGGTAAAGACAATGTTTTCACCTTTGTGACACCCTCTTCTCCCTCCCTCCATTTCCCCCCTTGACATGTAGGTTTGTTTCTAAAACTCTCCCATCTTCTTGACTTCTTATTCTCCATTTCTTTCATACATGGTAGTAATATGACACTTTTACTTTTCAATATTTAAAATAGAAGTTGCATCTTTTAGTTTTTATGAGATGTTCTCTTGGTTAGTACCTTATCTTTTTAGGATTTATCTTAGTTATGTTTAGAACCTTGAGTTTTATATTCACCTTTTTGCAATACATTTGGTCCCATTTTTCTCTTTCATGTTTCACATCTTTATTTGAGTTTGGCTTGTTACTTCACTTACATTATTGTTTTTATCATAAATCAATTCCTTGTGTCCTTTATTTGATTTCAATTGTTACTTATCTTACTTTGGATGAATTGTTGGGTTTTTCAGTTTCAAATAGCCTTTGTGCTTTAGCTTACACATTTTCCCTTTGTTTTTATTTACTTATTTAAATATTTTGGTTGTAACCTAGTCTTATTGATATTAGATTGTCAAATTTCTCCAAATGTTTCAATCATTCTTCAAAATTTTGTCATTTTACATCCATTTATTGACTATCACGCATTTGCACACCTTACTTGTATTCATTTTTAGGCTTGTCTCCTCATGGTTTCTCAAATGCATTTACTATGACCTCCATGATTGAGACTATGGCATTTACATATATCTATTCAATGAAAATGTAAGTCAAGGTATGTATACATTACTTTCAGTTAGTCAATTCTCAACATTTCTTTTTAGTTATGATCTTTTGTGTTTCTATTTATCTATCTCAAAACACCAACTCATTTTACATTATTGTGAAACATGATGAAATTTGAGTGGGGCATATGTATACATTAATATTTTCACTTTTATCACTTTATTGATGCTTTCTCTTGGAGTAGCTTGTTGATGCATCAATCTCCCTAAGTGTATGATTTAAAGGGTATACTAGGAATGAGCTAGGAATGACTCATGGTACTTTATGAGTGATGTTGACATTATATCCAATTAAACCATTATTACTATCAATCTGACCTCCTCCAAGTTTATTTCCATTTATCCCTTCCATCTACTTCCTATCCATATTTGTTAGCTTTCTTATATCCTATGGTATTGGCTTGTTTGATACTGTCTATTTTATGCATTTACCTTCTTATATTATTTTGATCTATTTAATATAGTCATTATTCTACCTTATGACATTTGTATTGTACCATCCTAGACATTTTTGTACTCTACTAGTTGACAATTTCCAACTACATCAGTGTAAGCTATATCATCAACTTTGAGTTTATGGTTGGTTTTGGGTATTGAAATAATACATACATACATATATGTTTGTATATATTTATACACACATATACATATATGTGTGTGTAGAAATATATACATATGTATGTATGTATGTATGTATGTATGTATGTATATGTCTATATATGTATGTGTGTGTGTGTGTGTATACATATATATATGTGGGTCATATTTCATTCCTAATAATATATGACATTCATATACCCTACTTGCACTCACATTTCTATTGTAAGGAAGTACTTAAGAGAGTTAGTGGTTTAAAACCTCGTCATGTCTTGTGGTGTCATAGAAGTTCAATAGGAGGAGTCATTGAGAGTTTATAACTAAGGACATATAGGTCTTCAACCAACCATTTGAGGTATTTAACATACAACATTGTCTTTTAAATCTCCACTTGAGCCAAGGGGGATATTGAAGCATCGACGGGTCCACCCTAAGTAAGTATTTTTATCTCTACACTCTTTCATTTACTTAATAGATTAGGCATTGCTTTGTTTATTACATTGTAGATGTGTGTGTGTGTCCTTGCTTAGGATTTTCCTTATATTGAATAAGTTAGTATATATATGATTGCTTAACTTGCCATTTATCACCTTAGGATACATAAAAATCCATTTGGTTGACCACTACACACCACCCATTTACAACCATTTACTATAATTATATCTTTAGAACCATAGTTAAAACCATTTATTTTTATTGAGGTCAAATGAGAGTTGTATCTTTATCTTATAGACTTAGGTTTTGGATCCATTTCTTCTTGATATTTGAATTGTAGGTTACCCTCTACTAGATCTATGGATATCATTGGTCTTTAACTGATCATCCAAGTTTACACATATTTTATTTGATTCACCTTATTTGATTCTTATTCTATTTAAAGAAAGAGGATAGTTGTAGGTCATCTTAACCTGTGCATACACTCACCTTTATTCTCTAAGTCTTTTCAACATTTAATGAAGTCTTGGGCAGTCTCAATTTTCACTTATATATAATTGATAAAGTGAGTTAAATTATTTTCAAGTAGATTAATGGATTAAAACTCTTGGACCAATGCATTCACTAAGTTTCCAAGGTAGAAATAAATTCAGGCCTTAATTGATTATGCCATTCTAATGTATCACCAGAATAGGTTTTGACTAGTAGTTTGGTAGATGTAAAGGTGTTAATTTTAATCCAGTCTTTAAAAATATTACCAAAGGCCTTCAAATGCAAAGTGGTATCAGTGGATCCATTATAGGATATCACACGATTAATTCCACTGATATTAATGCCAGTTATCTTAGGGAATAAGGGCTCATTTCAGAGGTGTTTATTGACTTTGTTATGAAGTGGGAGTTTATGGAATGATGTTGCTAAGAGAATCTATAAGGAGGGTAGGGATAGTTTGATTTGTCCCTCTCCACTAAAATCATTGAGACTTATCTTGCATTTGAATAACTTGGTTTTACATTTAGATCATTTGAGTATTATTACTAGCTTGTATGTTAAACCATTACTCTCATTTATTTTATTTTATTTTTGGTTAAGAAATTGAGTGCTTAAGGTTGAATTAAAGTCTTGAGTGGTAATTTCAGATGTATTATATGTAATATTAACATTGGCATTAACATTAGCCCTTTAGGTAGGCTAAGTAAAGAAAAGACATGCCATGTTAGTGGCTATACTAGGCATGGTGGTTGATGAAGGAAAGAGGGAAGTGACAAATGGATTTCCCCAAGTCATATATAAAAAATGTGAGTAGGGGAAGGAGGATATTATATATGGGGTTCCATCATGATGCGATAGAAAACTACACGGTCCTTAACCCTACGCTCAAAATTCTATTAGAGAAATATTTTCATTTCATCTGTACATTATGTGTCACACTCTTCTTCAACCGTATGGTCTTAGAGTAGGTGACCTTGTTTAGATTTATTAAGGTTATCGTATGGATCATAACATTTGTTCCTATTGGAATCCATATTATAATCAATATCATAATGATCTTGAGATTTATAAAAATGATAAGGAATGGAACTATTTTTTTAGAATCTATTGAGATTGCATTAGGATTTTATCATAAAATCATTGGAAATATTTTTAGGTTCTCTCTTCAAAGTATTCTAAAATATGTTTCATTTTGAAAAAGCAAAACACAATTGTGTCAAGTTGGCCCATGCAATTGGTTACACATGAATGTTAGAAATTTATACCAAGTTGGTTGGTATAGTAGGAAAAAAATCTAAGAAAAATAAACTATATTAGGTTGGTTGATACAGTTGGTAAAATTACAAAATTATATCATATTGATAGACACAATTAGGGAAAGATACATAATTATATCAAGTGGGCTGATATAGTAGGGGAGAACTAGAAAATTGTATCTAGTTGGCCGATATAGTTATGAAAAATAAGAAAATTATATCAAGTAGGTCGATACAGTTGGGCTAAAAGCTTCACTAAAATGTATGATGCTAGTGAAGATGACATTAAGTATTAAAAAAACATGAAAATGATCCAACCATAGGAGGGAAAAGTTTCACATTAGGTTAACCAGAATATATACATAAGCTAGGATGACATGTAACAATCATCGATATCTCTATATACTAAGATAAAAATAAGGTCATAACAATAGTGATTGCATATATTTGGAAGAATGGGTATTGTCATAGAATAATTTTAGACCTATCAAAGGTAAATCTAAACTCAAATGTCAAGAGGAAAGGATTCTAAATCTTGAGCCTAAAATATGGCATATATCTCTCACTAGGGCTCAATATAGACAAGTGATTATAACAATGATTGTAAAGGGATGTATGAAGGATATAATAAGGATAACACATGAAAAAAACTAACAAACAAGGGTGACATAAATACAAGATAACTACAAGTAATGAACTAATAATAAGATAAGTGGTGCAATGGTCAACCAATTCGTGGCTTATGCAACCTAAGGTGATAAATGGCAAGCCTAAGCAACCCTATAGTTATACTTACTTATTTGGTATGAGGAGCATAAATAAGGATAAATGACACATGTACAATAGAAATGAGCAAATAAACATGTAATCTACTAAGTAAATAAATGAAAGAGAGTTGGGATAGAGATACTCAAGTTTGGATGAAATCAATGGTGCCTTAATCCCACCCTATATTAAGTGGTACTTTGAAATATATGATGTAGGTTGAAGACCTCACATGGGAAAAAAGAGACTTAAATATCCTTAGTTGGGGACTCCAAATATTGGGACACCTCCTCATCATGACTCCTATTGAGCTTCAAAGACCATAAGCAAGACTAGACCTCTAAGATAAAACTCTAACCTATAAATGATCCTTTTATTACTTAATAGAATATATGTGAGTAGAATCAAAGAACATGAGAATTTTATATAATTTAGGAATGAAATATGACCCCTATATATACAGATTCAATACCTATAGCTAAACCTAAACATTAAATTGATAGTATCGACCAGGGCGATACAATTGGAAATATTTTGGTTGATACAATTTTGTATTGGTTAGGTTGATATAGTAAAAATGATATAAAATATACTCAAAATTGTATTGTTTAGGGAATTATAGTATAGGAAGAGACAAGTATGAAATAAAAGGTATCAACTTGGTTAATAAAGGGATGTAGGGTGGTTATCAAGACTAAACAAAAAGTAGACGAAGAGGTAAGACAAAAAAAAACTCGAAGGAGGTTAGATTGATAATAATGAAGGTATTATAGAATAATACACAAACATCTTTCACAAATTACCATGAGTCTATCCCAACCCATTCCTGGTGCACTCCTTATGATGTGCACTCAGAAAGATTGATGTGTCAATAAGCCACTACAAAATAAATTTTCAATAAAATTTAAAAACATCAGTTGCATACATATGGCACCAAGTATTAAACATGAAAAGGTAGAACTACGTTCTAGATTGTTCATGATTTTTCCTACATACACCCCCGAGGGGAATAACTACATGTGGTTTGAGCTTTATTCAGAGTATTGTAACATAGACAACACTCAACCATGCAACATGGAGTAGTTAGGGTTGTCCAAACCAAAACAATTACCCCTTTTATGGGCATCTTTTGGTCAATCTAACATAATTAGTTTTTGGACAAAAGAGATAAAAATCATGTTTTAGTGGGAAAAATCAAATAAATGTGTACAAGAATCACTAATTTATAGGCACATGCACAACACTCTCAGAAGTTGTATACCCCCATTTATGTAATGAAATATCAGGTAAACCCCAATAATGCAATTTACCATAGGTGCCTCACTTTACTGGCAACATCCAAGTAGGTTTTTGGCCTTTGTTTCATGTTTGAATGGTTGAAGAAGCACATACAGAGCATTTTATGTTTATGCAACATATTTTATGAGAAATAGACAACCAAAATTAGCTAAATGCATCATTTTTTAATTTTATTGTCATTTATAAATTAATTAATTGTAATTTTAATTATCCCCTTTCAATTCAAGATAATGTGTTTATTTCCATATTTTCTATAAACTGAATTAGTGCATAATTTCAATATTTTATATCTCTTAAGTTTAAAATAAGCAAAATATAAAGTTATAAATAGTGACATTGGCCTCTGAAATCATTATTAGTAAAGATAGGAAATTTTCAAAATATTGAGTCATAAATGATTAGGAGAAGCTTATAGTTAAAGCTTGAAGGGTTTGAAACTTTGAAGTGTGTAACATTTGTATGGAATTCATATGTAAAGGTCAACATCTAATGGAGATCATTGTATGATGCATTCTTGGTAAGGGAATGAACACTGATGCGAATACATAAAGGAAATGTGGATTCAGTATGTAAAATGTATTTTTTTATAATGATGTTTGTTTAATTAGATGGCATGTGTGTGATTTTATTAATTATTTGAGTTGATGTGATTGTTTGTATCTTTAAACTTTGTTCTCGTGACATGGTTCTCAATGTTCTCTTATTATGTCATGCTCAAGTAATTTATACTTAGTGATATGTCAGTGTTGTGTGTGTGAGTGTCTTTCTATTTTTTATGTGTGATATAGACTGCACATGATTAAGGGAGATCGAGAAAAAACATAACATTGGTTTTATTCTCGAGACCTTGTTTGAACAAAGTATGGAGATCACATTTTTTATAGTGGGGTGCATCATTTTAGAGCATGTGGAGGCTTGGTTTTAATTTAAGTCTTTAGAATTTGTAGAGAATATTGTTGGATGTAAGGGTTTGAAGCCTAAAAAGTGGTTATAATAAAATATCTAAAGCAATATTTGTGAGATTATATTTTGTAAATTTTTGGAACACCTTTATGCATGGTTAGTTGCCTATTTGGTAGGCTTAAGTTGAAACTTTGTCAATAAGTATGCTTAGACAAAATATTGAGTAAAGTATTTTAAATAATTAGATGAAGAATGGACATGAGTTTTGGACATATGTTGGAGAAATGCCTTTAATAGGTACTTGCTAGAATTCTCAATTCTGATGTATCTATGTCTAGAGGGGGTAAAATTTAAGTTTTTTATAGGAGCCTAGAGGCCCACTTATCACATAAATCCTTATTTGGATAAATATTCTCATGGATTATTGGGAAATAACATACATCAGAATGAGTAGCTAAATTTTCATGTCATTGGGGTTAGGCTAATTGCAAGGAGGAGTAATGTGGAAGGTATGCAAATTTTGTGAGAATATAACTTCCATTGATATGAAGTATCCTAATGCAAAGAAATGAATGGTGTGTAAACATAATGAAAACATATAAAATTTAAAGGTTGTAAAGGATCTTAGAACAAAGGGAGGGGCTAATCAAGGAGATACCATAAGAGTGGGAGCATATTTGATTAGCTCACGTAAGGGAGAAAAATAAACATGTGAGTTTTGTAACACGAGCATGGGGAATTCACTGAGTGAATATGATCCATAAGAGGAATATGGATGGATCTCATAAGATGTTATGTAAGATGTTGTCAGAAGTGCAAGTGGTGAATAAAAACCAGACTTTAACTCATTAGATGTGGAAATTTATGCATAATTATATTTTGAAGAGGAAATTGATTGGGTCATGTTTGAGGTAAGAAGATCATATTTTCAAGGTAGTGAGGACATAGTTGTGGAAGAGATTATATTTCAAATTCCATTATATAAAAGAATTATCTAAGTAGGCAAAGGGGTTGCACAACTAAGTGGAAGTATGATTGTTATATTGCCAATAAGAGGGACTACAACACAAGGTCCAGTGGATGGGGTTAGTATTCTAGTAGAAAACACAACATTTTTTTATTTGGGATATGTTGTGTAAGGGAATGTCATTTCCATTGTAGTTGTAGGAGGAAGGAAACTAGTGGAATTATGGCATCAAGAAGGAACACATGATAATAATAAGTAGTAATTCGTCTAACTATATACTACAAGATGTCAATGAAGTTATCTGAATACATAAGAATTAAGGATGCCATGGGTTATATTAATAAATGTGAAATTGCATGCCATGAAAAGGGGTGAATGCACCAAATAAAAAGGCAATCTAGTTTATAAGGACACCATTAGATCATGCACACATGGTATTAAAAGTATTAGCCAAATAAAATAATGGTCAAAATCATTTTGTTAAAGGTATCCATTCTATAAAAAAATACATATACCAAGGTTTGAGCAACAAAGCGTCTTTGCCTTGAAATATATTAAGCATGATGCAAGTGAGAGTGTGTATGTGTATGATGCATGTTTTAAAACATTGTTGTCAATATTTTCATATGGCATCCACCCATTGAAACATGCACAATGTTTGTTGGAGGATTTATACCAAAATTTATACGATAATTGGTGATGAAAATTTTTGTTGATGTGCATAAAGCATTGGGTATTGCACTCATAATCCAAGTGGTTGGGAATATTAGTATAAGGAAAAGCCTAGTTTTAGAAGTTCAAATTTTGAAGATGGAAATACAATTACATAAATATCCCATATTAACTTTGATAGGTTGTAAAATACTATAGAAAATATATATATATATATTATATATATATATATATATATATATATATCTTTTGAAGATCCTATGGTTGATAAATCAATGAGTGCATATGGAATCAGAATCTAAAATACAATCACACATATCCTCATTTGGACCTAGTTGAAGTGTTTGAATACTCTAGTGTGGCACAAGATCCATTTTTATGGATAAATAGATATATTAAAACTCTTTTTAAATATTGAAAATAATGTAAAGATCCATTGGCTAAAACATTGAATCAAACTAAGGCATCACCAATCAAAGTGCTAGATCAGGAATGAAGATATGCATGAGGATCTCCATGACCATCAAATAAGTGGAAGGGTGGTATGATCAAGTTGTATGTGAGAGGCTTTTCAAGTACATATTTAGGAATATAATTGGAATATATAACATTGTCCATAATACTAGCAATGGAAGTCTCTTAATGGATGGAAGCAATGAGCATTGTCTTTGTAATTCACCTGTGCAATTCATCATAGTCACTATCTCATTTGTAAGATTAGTATGACACTCAATATATTTGTTCAAAGGTTCCAAAAGAGTATTTAATTCAAATATGGGTGTGTTATATTAGATAGGAATAGAAGGTGAACAAACATTAACAATTGCATGTGCACTATTATTCTTATTAAAATAATTTATTACATTCATCATTTGCACGAAATCAGGGAAATAAGAATGACCTTGTTTGATAAATTGTACCATTTGATCAATCATATCCTTATTAATTTTATCATCACATGTAACATCAAAATTATCATTATTCAAAGATATTTATTTTTCATCCTAAAAATTGATATTTCATTTGTGAGCCATGAAGAAATATCAGTAAGAGCACAAGCAACAAACCTTGAGTGAAAACATGCCACGAGACCTTTGGTTGAGTGATAGCGAATGTTTGGGTGATCCAAATGTGAGAAGTAGATGTAATTCTAAAGGAAAATGAAATATATAGTTATGTTTAATGAAATATATCATAATTCACCTCAAACTTAGAAAATCATAAATGACACCCTATCAAGGAGCCTAAAAATATATAAACATTAGAAGAACACAAGGGCTCAAAATGTTATTTTACAAAAATGTGACACTAAGGTATAATGAAACTAAGTAAATGGTAAAACTAGATGCACAAGGTATATATAGAATATAATAGTATTAAAAAAAAATCAAATCTAACCTAGTGGCTAAAAACAATAAGCAAGTGTAATTGAAATTGATTTAATGAGCAATGGAAAATACATAAACTAATAGAGATGAAAATAATACATTGCACCTTGAAAAAATTATAAAATCCAAGAAGTACAACAATCACGTAAAATGAGTGAATAGGCCTTATGTGAAATATAG
The DNA here is from genome assembly GCA_037957365.1 of Torreya grandis. NCBI lineage: Eukaryota > Viridiplantae > Streptophyta > Pinopsida > Cupressales > Taxaceae > Torreya > Torreya grandis. The sequence goes on from JARHVA010003243.1 coordinate 1,381,375, forward strand.
GGGTCTAAATCCACAAGAATGGATTCAACACCTACTATATAAAAAACAAATCTGCCTAGGGCAATTTATGTGGGACCATTGAATCTATCCCATTACTATTAAAGAATATGTTCCCTTGTCACCTAATCAGTACTGCACTCACATTCTGATTTTGATATTTTTCTAAGAGGTGCATAAATTGATGTTGTTGTTAACACATAAATTTGGTCACAAGTAATCGACAATGTTAATTTTGGTAATATTAAAAACACATCAATTGCACTCAAATACATTATTATTATTCACCATTCCTCTAATCTATTCATCTATATGCAGGTTTGAACCTTTATTTATCATTATTACCAAAAACTTTTAGTGTCATATGCTCAAGATATAAAAAATCGCCATTATATTGTATCCAACTCATAACTCATGTCCTTCACCTTTCTGGACAAGTCTGCCCTAGGCAAACAGGGGCATATTACATTGTCATCCACTTAGGTCGGTCATGTCATGCACAAATAATGGCTAGTTTCCAAATTTGAATTCAATATTTTCAAACTTCTTACACATTTCATAAGGTTGACTAAAGGAAATTTTCTAGATATTCACCTATAAATACATGTCAAGACTCATTCATTTACCCCACTTGTTGTTCACTTGGCATAAGCATTTACACTTTTGGTGAGCAAATATACCTATCTAAATTTCACAACATGCATAAGGAACACCCATAAGCCAAGTTAAAATCCCTCTAAAACAAGTCAAGATCTATCATTATCAAGTATCAAAGTTGTCTTCTAGTTCCATACATATATTAAAAGGAGCATAATCACATATTCACTCTAGGTGGGAGAACTATGTGGGATTGATTTCCCTCCTTGGAGTATTAGATATGTAGGTAGTGATCAATCATCAAGAGGATGATTGAGGTTAGCTCAACCCATTAGACTCCCATTTTTTTCTTACAAATTTTCAAGCTATGAAGAGGCCCTAAGGGTTTAAAAGATAAGAGAACTCATAAAATGATTTTTGCATGAGAAAACCCTAAGTGTGATATCTCAAATTTCTCCTCATTCATAGGTTTAATTATCAACTTGAATACATTGTTAACCCAGACAAGTCCATGGTCAAAAACTAGGGCACACTATGTTGTTGTATACCTACTATGTAATTGTCTAGATTCATCTTTTACTTCTGCTTCTATTATGTCATTTCCAAGTTCCTAATTTATCTATTTTTTATTGTCTTCTATCTACTAGAGTCAACTAAGACATGTCTTCAATCAATGGACTTGGGTGTATTGTGCCTCTGTCTACTCATTATGCTCCTATACAAATTTAGTTTCTAATCTTTTGCTTGATATTGATCCTACACAATCATCTCCTCTTCTAATTTATATAGTCAAACAATCAGAACAATCAATTGTGATCAATGTGCAAGCTAAATATTGCTCATTCCTAGTGTTTTCCAAAAATAATAGTTTTATATTTAACATATGTATCTAAATTAGAATAATTGAATATTGGGTACCTTTATCATTATGATATTCCTAATTTTACACCTATACAATACACTTAAAACACTATCTTAATCCATTCACATGTTTTAGTGTTTATCAAAAAATAAGGTAAAACATATTGGTGACTTGAACCTTTGTTTTTCAGCCTCTACTTTCTTATTTTATTTTTCTTGGTTTTCCTAGAAATTGTGTTTTTTAAAAACTCATAGGAGCTATCATTCTGGACAAAGCGATTATCAACTTTCCTTGTCATGGTGTGAAGGGTATTGCCCCAATACTCAAGCCATTAGACATCACTATTCATGGATAATAGTTTCTAAGTATCTCATGGTATATTAGAAATGCTTAGGATTTTGTTTTTATCCATAGAAATCCTTCATCTGTTTGATATTATAGTGCACCAACCAATGGTTAGCTCTAGGAAGTTACTCTCAACACACCCCATGAGATGGAATAATGTGGCTATACGAATGGTGGAATCCTCTATATGTGGTTTCTTTACAACCATATTCACTATTTATGACTAGGACATCTTCTAAAACACACCCTTGCCTAGTTTCACCATTTTTCTTCATTTACAAAAACTTCAACAGTTTCAAAATCTCAATAATAATGAATACATCTAGTGCACATCTTCTAAAGTTCAATGTTACATGTTATCTTATTTTTCAAGTTATTATTCATTATTTATATGCATTAATCAAATATAAAAATCATAATAATGCTAAAAACATTAACATATAATCTCAATCATTCTTAATTTCATATTGTTGTAATATCAACTATGAGTTATTACCTATCAATACTAGATTTCAAAGGGCATGCATGACTCAATTTTAGTCACCTAATCCTAAACCTCAAGGTTACCTCAATCCTCTTACCATCCAATCAGGCTCATATTAGACTCCAATGTCCATGTCATCAACACTCAACAAGGGCAGATACCTCATCCACCAAAGCAGAGTGGAAGTTGTCAACATTTTTCTCCTCAACCCCCCCCCCACCTCCTACAAGGAAAGCAACTCAATATAAGGGTTATGACATCCTTGATCAACTCAAAATAAATTCCTCTAGACATTCTTTTTTGAAGCTATTAAAATGATCAATAGTTTACAAAAATATATTATATGATGTTTTGCATAGTACGACTCTTCCTAGTGATACACAACCAACATCATTTACTTCTATCATGAATACACTCAAGGATTTCAACTAGGTCATCACATTCAATAATGTAGAGTTTCCTCCTAAAAATATCATTGAACAAGATCTTCCACTATTTATTCACAGTTAAATACATGGAAAGGGCATCGAGTGCATTTTGGTAGATAATGGCTTAAGAGTGAATATTTTTAGCTATATGGTCTTATAACAATTGGGTATCGATATGAATAACATTAAAAAATTATATCAAAATATTATGGGCTTTCATAACTGTAAACACCCTAATTTCACCACCTTAGTTCTATTACAACTTTATCACCATCCAATCCATCATTAATTCTAATTACTTCACCCCTATTCTATCCTTCTAACTAATCCTCACTAACACTACCACATTAATTAATCAATTGCATCATATCAATTAATTAAACCCGTTTAACCCCATCAGATACACCCATGGATAATTAGATTATTAATCATTATTAATTATTCTAATAAAAATATTAATTATCCTCACCCATGACTAACTTCATGCCATCACTTAGTTAACTCCTTGATAAAAATGGAAATAAAATCAATCCTTTCCACTCATTAATCCATGTGATCAATTAACTCCTCTACGCAATCAGTTAAACTCCTTGATTTGTATTTGTACATCCAAAAAGCAAATAAATCAATCCAATCAAAAATCAATTAAATAAATTTTAAATCAAATAAAAAGATGCAAATTTTAGATCAAGTGAGTTAATCTCATCCATCCAAACTCGGAGTTTCTAAATCTGATCAAATTAAACTCAATCATTCATCTTCCCACCAAAAATCTATAAATTTACCCTTTATCCTTCATTCTCACATCAGAGATCCTTGGACAATATAAATCAAGCAAAAAAGTAAGCATTCAATTACATGTACATGTTGCTATAATATTGCATGAATCCTTGAATAACTATAATCCATCAATCACGAGCAAATACACATCAACGAAGGAATTTGCTTAGTAGGTGAAGGTAAATTGTGTTTTCTCTTTCATTTTGCTCAATTAGAGGTTATGTTCGAATTAGAGTAGGAATTTGGTATTTATTCTTAGTTTCTTTGCAAAATATAAGTTTTTGCATCTACATGTATGGCACGCCTTGTGGGACTCCTTTTTATCTAGACACTTTTTACTTGTATTGTGTTTGTAACTCATCTACTTTGCTTCGTACATATCTTAGTCATAGAAACTTTATTTTTTCAAATATCAAAGGTTTTTATTGCTTGAAAAGATATAATTATAAACCTATTTTTGTTTGCAAAAATATTGTACAAAATTCCCAAAATTTTCAACTCACTACGTTTAGTAAGTTTAACTTAACTTGTAAAAATTTTTTTTTTTAAATCAATTTTTGGGCACTATCCATTCCCAGTTTTTTTCAAAAACATCTTTCAGATTTCCAAAATAAATTTTAGATTCACTATAATTTTTTATTCTATATTGTCCACACTTTAGGATTTATGTATAATTCATCCACCTTGCTTGGTGCATATCTTAGTCATAATTGCTCTATTTTTTAAAATATCAGAGGTTTTTACTGTTTGCATAGATATAATCAAAAATTTATTTGTTTTACAAAAATATTACATAGATTTCCTAGAATAGATAACTTACTATTTTTATTAAGTTTAACTCAAGTCACAATTTGTTTTCAAATTGATTTCTAGGTTCTATCCATTTTATAATTTTCTTGAAAAACCTTTCTCAGATTTCAAAAATACCTTGTTGATTCACTGTAATTTATGATTCTTTATTGTCTACACTTTAAGGTTTTCTCTAGTCTTTCCTTGTGATCATTCTATTTTATTAGGACCATAGTTGATTCATAACAACTCTCTTCTCAAAATCATCAGAGTTTTTTTTATGTATTTTGACATAATCAAAAACCTTTTTACTTGTTTCAAAGTGGTTTTTTAACTTATTTTGTAGTTTAGCAAATATCTAGGTATTTCTGTTTTAGGGATTTTTTTATTGATACTAATTCTCTTAGAGTGCAACATATATTGTGTGATGAGGACCTAGGTTTCAAAATTACTAATATGTGTTGTGCAACCCCACTGAAAAAAGACTTGCAATCAAACAAACTAAACATAAACATTAAATCATAAATTAAATAATCAAAATTGTTTGTATATTGATATTTTGTATGTGACATAAACTTGTGTATGATCTTTCCTCACTATAAGATGGTCTTCAAAATAAAAAATGATTTATTCAGTTGTGTCTCCCAAGTCAACACACATATGTTATTTCCTTACACTTCAAAGCCATCTTGGAAATTAGAAATGGTTCTTTCCTTTTCTTTTTATTTTTCTTAGGGGTTTAGTGACTTAGATTTCATCACCAAGTGCTAGTCAAAGTCCATGTTCTGTCAAACTATAAATATTCCTTGGAGTTGTTATAGTAATTGCCTAAGGTAAAAATTAGTTTTACATGGTTTTTGTGAAGCGAAGTGGTTTACCACCAATATCCACGCCTTCAAAAACACCTTGGAATCAAATATTTGGGCCTCATATACCACAAGATATATCAAAGACTCCCCTAATGAGTCTATTTAAATCTATTTTATGAGCTATTCAGCTACAATTGCGTAGTGGTGCTAAGAAAACAACAATCCTTAAGATCACCCACTCTTAAACTTAAGGTATCTATGTTATCCACTATTCAGTTATGCTCCCACTTGATTATCATAGGTTATTATTATGTGTGTTATTATTTTTCCCTTTTTATGAAACTAGTTTGAAACCAAACCTTTAACACCAAATAAGTATAAAACATACTAAGAAAATCTAATGGTACCTAAAATCAGGTATCAAACAAGACATAATCAAAATGCTAACCTAGAAAACCCTTTCAACCAAAACCCATTTCACTTTGATGACACTATTAATTAAGAACAAATTCAAGATGATGATATTTATATCCTAGAAAACCAAAGCGAGTATAATGATGACTGTAATGACTTGTTTAAAATTGAGCATGGTCATGCCTAAATAGATCAGTGCCTATATGAGAATAAAGATAACATCCTCATGAAACTCATTGAAATAGGAGACAAACTCCCCTCAGATTACAATCTTTAAAATCTGAGTAACATAGTAAGTAGGGGGGACCCAATCCTTCCAAATCAAGATCAAGCTACTACTAGCAATCACATTGGCCAACATAAAACAAACCTAAAGTCAACCAATGTAAACCCTAATCCACATGTCTCCCAGGTCAACATTAGTAAAGGAAATTAGTTTGAGTATGAAAACTCCATCAAGACTTAAATCAAGTTGTGTTTGACCAACTTCAATAATTAAGTAAACAGTTGGTAAACATAACTACCCATTTTAGTCCTTCAATATCAAAACCTTTACAGCAAAATAAATAGTCCAACCATCAACAATAAAATGTCAATTAGACCCTTGTGTCACCAAAACCTAATTGTATCCTAACATCATCATCACCACTCAAGGTCACATTGTTTGCCTAAGAATGACAAGCCATGAAAGATGCTCTCCAAAGATTACAATATGGAAGCTAAAATAAAAAAATGAAAGTATAAGTTTGAGGAGATATGCCCATATCCCTTTGATTAAGAAATGCTATGAAAACCCTTTCCTCCTTACTTTGAACCACCTAAGTTTGAAAAATACAAGGAAAAGGGTGATCCTAGGGAATATGTTAAATATTTTTTCATGTCATGCTAATAAGTAGCATACAATGATATATTATAGTATTCCCCTGGAGCCTAGGTAGCCAAGCCTTTGAAAGGTTATTTCATCTCCCTAAGTGATCCATCAGAACATTTGTAGATATTTCAAAAAAAAATGTAAAATACTTCTCTTATAATGTTGAACATAAGCTAACTATAATGGATCTATGTAATGTTAAACAATGGAATGGAGAAAGCTTTTTTTTTTTTTGCAACAATGGAGAAGCCTAGCCAGTAGGTTCCCTTAGAGGAACTCTAAAAAATTGGTAGTTATCATGTTTGTTTCCAACCTTAATCATGAAATAGTTATTCATCCACAAGTCCATTCAACTAATACCTTCAATGAAACCATCAAAAAAGAAGTTCAGATCCCTTGTAGTTAAAATATTCATGAACTTTTTCATAAAGATCACCAAAATCAAACACAATTAGAAAATTCTAAGTCTTTTATCAAAAATAAGAATGTCATTAGTGGAGTGATTAGTTCAAAAAATATCTAGTCCATGCAAAATACATCTAACATCACCATTCCTAGGGGCTAGTCCAAAAAGGAAAACATGAGAAGGCAATTAACTCCCTTGGGGAAATCACTGGAACTCATGTTTCATAAACTAGTTGCTATAAACATGATTGTGTTCCCACAAATAAAACCATTTGATGAAATCAAATTGAAACCCATGTAGTATAAAGAAAATGAATACTGTGAGTTTCATAAAATTAAATGACAATCCATAGATAGATTCGTGAAATTAAAGAATTATGTCCAAGATATACTCGATAATGGAGATATTGAACTTGAAGGAAGTACATCTACCTCCAAGAATTGACATTTGGGGATGTACCAAGATCCCTTTCCAAAACACAATCAACCTCATTCACAACATTATCAAAGTTAACCAAGACAAGGTAAAAACACCCAATCTAATAATGTTAACTACAAAAATCCCCTCATTCTTATGATACAATTGTTGGTCATATCAAACATACTGACAACTAAGTTGCAACTATCAAATTCAAATCCTTTTATTAGTTGTCCAAAGGCCTCCTATGCCCACCCCATAATGAAAATACAATCTTATTTAACAACTTGAGAAATCACTTGACTAGGTATTTAATATGGACCTTCTCAAAACATCCATTATTCATAAGGACATATTGTATAAAACCCTCCAAGAGTTAATATTCCCTAATGACATTGATCCATCCCAATTTCAAAGACTCGTTGGACACCTATCCATGAACCATCAACTTACCTTCGACTAGCGTGACATATCTTTCACTAGTCCATCTATTTTATTACTTTAGGAAATTAGGTGTTTAATTCCTAAATAATAAATGGGTCTGAGTAATGTAAATAAGTGAATAATATGCTTTAATTAACCTACTAATTTTTGTAAACAAATAGTATTTTTGCCTTTTCTAAATATAGTTGGAACTAAGAGAAAGTAGAACTTAGCTTATTCTAGTTGATTCGGATTGAGAAGGGCCTGATACTGGAGGAGTAGAACTATAAAATAAGGTGGAACAAGTTCCTAAACTTCATTTATGGGTTGGATAGGACCATTGAAAGTGGACACCCTACTATTTGATGTTGTAGTTTATTTTTGGTGCTATTGACCTGAGGTTAAAATCTTTTTGGGTTCTATTTGGCAAGCCTATGTTACCTTATCGATGAATTTTTTAGGCCTAAAACCCTGTGGAGATCATTATGTATCTAATTTAGTCTTTAAAACCTTTAGAAGCTCTTTATACTTGAACTTTAATGAAAATTTGGGAAAGAAAGAGAAGGGGTTAGTGACATTGGATGCACTTCACACCCTGTGTGTGGGCACACTACCTACATACCAATACTCCGAAGAGAGATCAAGCTAATATAGTTCTTCCATCAAAGTGCTTGGTGTAATTGTGTGTGATGTATGCAACTAGATATAAAATTGGATGTACTTTGGATGACTAGGGACTGGTATGAATGCTTGAATAGGCTTGAAATTCTCTTGGAAGTCTATATGCAAAGAATAGGGAAGAGTGTTTGAGTGTGCCTACTTGCATTCTTGCTTCTCTCTTGTAAATAAGTCTCAACCCTTCTAAATGGACTTTGAATGGCCCTGTATAGGGTAATTACTGATCATGGGTTAAATGAACTTCTATTAGGCTGACAGGGAAAAATATAAGGATTTGAGAAAATTTCATCGTTAGAGGTAAAAATGTACTTGGACAACAACACTAGAAATAAGACTCCCTTGGTTCCACTGCTCTTATCCATTTTGGGCACTATTGTCCTAAGGGTATGAAACCTAGGGGGATAGATTTGGGCCTGAAAGGGCTACTTGGGTTTAAAAGAGCTAAGTTTGGAAGGTTACAGATGACTGAGAATTAGTAAAAGAATAACTTAGAAGGGTTGTGTGAGCAAGAAGCAGGACCTATGGGTTGGGTGTCATTAGACATGCCTAAATCATCTAATTTCACATTTTATATGAATACATTTGCACCCCCCTTAATTATAGTGATGCAGTAAAATGAGATACTAGGATAAAAGAAAAAATGAAAGCATACGTGAACTTACCTGTAAGGAAGAAGCTCATGAAGTTGTGTGATGTTGGATGTGCATAGAGAAAGCACATTGTGAAGTGTGAATCTACAAATGAAAACATAAAGTGGATTAGTTCTTACTAGATACACTATATCTAAAATAAGAACATACAAAATCTTAGTAAGAGAAGAGAGAGAAATAAATACACCTCACCAAGTATGTGAACTAATACAAAACCTATCATGATGTTGGATTGTATTGGATTATGTTGAGTATAAGTTTAATCAAGAGTAATATCACAAACAAATTTGAGTACTTAATTCCCTAGAAGGTGGCTCAAGAATGCAAAGGTTGGCCCTTTGGCTTCATCATCACCAACAAAGTAAAGTTAATCAAATCATGCATGTGTTAATTGATGTCTGGACTATGTGACCAATCCCTTTGAATAGGTGGCTCAAGAATACAAAGGTTGGCCCTTTGGCTCCATCATTGCCCCATCAAGTGAAGCTATGAAGTGATACTATTATAGAATAGATGTCATATGAAATGGCTCATGGAGCCCATGGATGTGCTATAAATCTAACAATGTGGCGTGGATAGCTTGAATGTATGTTAGAAACTAGGCCACTCTTGGCCATTTCAAAAGATGGAGATTAGGCTTATATGAAAGCCATTGTATTAGGCTTATATGAAAGCCAACTTGAAAACTCAGGTACTCAAAAAGTTAAACTTGTATAAAAATTCAACTCAAAAATGATGCCAATGACCTGCAGATAGAGTAAGGCATGCAACTACTGAGAATGCTTGGAATAAACTAAACTCAAAAACAAAATAAGATCAATCTATTGTACACATCTCCCCCAATCATTGATGTCTGAAACATGGATTTTGATCTAAAAGTTATGCCAACTGCCTAATCTAAAATAAAAGTGAGAACCATCATGTCACACATGATAACCCTATATATCTGAGAAAACTGTATTGAAACTATTGAATATGACTGATCTAAAAGTGCAAAATCTATCCTTAAACTAAACTTTTTACCTATTTCTAGAAAACTTGAATGTTTCTCTGCCTGGACAGGAGTGCTACAATGTGGACACCCTTGTTTTCTAGGGTGAAAACTAGTTATTGATATAGAACTATCACTATTTTTCTACTCTGTTGACTGGTTTAACCTCTAGAGTTTGTGTTGATTGGTTTGAATGCTACTATTTCAACTATTAAGAGCTTTGGTCTCTATGACAAAACCCTTGTTTTATTCCCCCTCTTCTAAGGGTAAGAATGATGAACCTACAATGACTACCCTCAGAAGAAAAGAGTCCTAAAAGTTTGTTAAGTTGTATAGATATATTATATAGCATTTGATATTTGACAATATGTTTCAAGATACAGCAATGTTTGTATTGATATATTGTTAGAACAATATGGGTATGCCTAGATAGATATAAAAATGTGAAAGCATGTGCAAAGTACTAAACTAGAAATGTTACATAGTAGTTGTTAGTTGGAGGGATGGAGTATGATGTCCATCATGTCATCCAAGAAATCAAGGGAAATGCATGATATAGATCATGGCATTGCACACATTGAAAATCAAACAAGCAATCAAGCAAATAAGCCAGAAGCAAGAAACACACAAAGATAACCAAGGGGCCATGTAAACAAGGGACATGGACATGTCACTCAAACTATAAAACAATCATGGAAGGCATGTTCAAATGCCACATATACATACAAGGGAAATAAGCAAATTTGGTACAAGGGCCAAAAGCACATGGAAGAGTACAAGTAAAGGACATTGGTAGGTGTCCTAAGGCACACACATGAATATAAGTAAATGACATTTGTAAAATGTCCTAAGGCATAAGTAGGAGTCAAATAAGAACTAGAAAATGCAATCACATAATCTACACTAAGCAGATATAGAAATCATGTAATAACTGGAAAGATACAAGCACATCTAGCTAATCAAAGCAAATGTGAAAGTTGCAAAACATGTGTAGTACAAGACTAGGTATAGGCTAAGAGATACACAAGTTCTAAATACTAATGAAATGTTGATATAATATTTTGTGTAAGCTATAAATTAATATACATCAGTATGATAACTCAGAGTGTGTAGTGTAGGAAGGACATAACCTGGATGGTGTAGTCATGTAGAAGATGCCCCTAATGGGTGTGTATATCGATGTGTGCCTCGAATATAGAAGGAGTGCCCCCTAAATCGGTAGAATGAAGCAATCAAGTAATTGGATGTCACTGCACACACTCAAAGGAAATCAAGTGAAGCATGGTAATGTAGATAATCGACAAACAATAGCATGAAGCATCAAATGTAAGTCCTAGCATGATAGAGTAATGTAGAGCATGGATGATGCATACAATCGAAATGATTTTTGGTATTTTTGAATTATTTGAATGTTTTTGTATTTTTATTATAAATATTTAAACTATGTACAATCAAGCAGGAGAGATTATGCATAATCAATGTTGAGAAGAAACTATGTACAAGCATGCAAGTAAAGCAATATGTACATGATAATATAAAATACTAGGCTGGTGGGGGGAAGGGATCCATGGATGGAGCCTACTAGGGATGGAAATAGAGGAAAATGTCATGACCATCATCAAATGTCTTGAGATCATCATCATATGCTACAGATGTGTTTATGGTGTCATCATGCCGAAGGCGAACTGAGGGTTGCTCTGGTGGGGGAGATGTTGACTCTGATTTGGGATGTTTAGTCCTGCTAGTAGATGACTTCAATGGAAGTGATGGAGTTGGTGTTTTTGGTGGTGTTATAATCTGAATAATGCCTTGATCCTATAGTTTATCCAATCTCTGCTATAAAGTTATACATGAGTTTGTATCATGGCCTATAATCCTGTGAAAATTACAAAATGGGTGACCATCCTGATGTGACAATCTATTGATAGATTTGTCATACTATAATTAATGTGATCAATCTATGATTAAGTAATATCTAAAACATAAATTGTGGCTGATGATATGTGTTACCTACCTAAATCTGAATAACTAGCTTTATATCCATAGAAGTAATCATGTGAACTATAAGTGCCACATGATATGTCTATGTCCGTGAATGTGGAGCATATCCTGAGAGTGTAGTGTGAGATGTTAAAAGTGATGTAGTATGTGGAATAAGAGCTCTATAGTCATCTCAGTACTATCTTAGGCTGATTGGTGTAAAGCTCAGTCCACATAAATAGTCATCTATGAGTGTGGGTGTTGTATCATCATCTAAAGAAGCCTGTGAATATGTATTAACATTATGTACATATGGTAACTCTAAATTTACCATAAGGGGTAACTATGTTATAAGAGTCTCCTTAGCTATAGTATTAGAAGAAGGTGTTACTTACAAAATATCTATAATCAGTGGAATAACTATGGAATCAAATAAAATTGTTGGTACTAGTGTTGATGATGGTGGATGTGTAACAGGTGTCGAAACTATGATCATTGAAGTAACTAGAATGGCTAAAGTTGCTATGACTAACAAAAGAGTTGGTGTTGATGGTGTGACTGTAAGTGGAGTAGTGTGGAAAGTGTTAGTCTTGTCAACCTCTTATGTATGTATTTGATCAAGAGAAATGTTATGAAGTGGTGGTTGTACTGTGAGATATGGTGTCCCATCTAATGAAATGGTCAGATCTAACTCTGTAAGTCAACAATATATGAATGTTTGGTTATCTATTGGACATGTGTATATATATCCCTCATAGATAAACTTAACACATCGATGGAGAGAGAAAGGGATAACACCCATGGTATGTATTCAAGGTCGTTTGAGCAAAATATTATAGTGAAGTGGACCTGGCATGACCTGGAACTATGTTGGGAGGGTTTTTGGGCCCACCATGATATCTAAAGTACTAGTACCCAATGTCTATCATGGTATATCATCGAACCCTTAGATGTTCTTATATGTTTTTTACATTGATACACCCATGGCCTGTAAGAATGTGATATTACATAAATTTATTTCAAAACTACTATCAACAAAAACTCTCTTGATTACATTGGCTTTGACTTGTACTTGTATAAATAATGGCAAATTTTGATCAATAAAATTTTGAGAAGGCATGTCCTCACTATCAAAATAAATTGCATCTTCTATAGTTTTTAAAGTGTTGACCACTGATGTAAAATAAGAAGGTTCTAAATCAATAAGTAGAGAAGTCTGAGTGAGTACCTAATAAAGAATGTCCTTGAATACATTAGCTTTATGAAGTAGTTCTAACATGGAAATTTTAGCTACAGTGTTATGTAACTAATCAACAATGTCATATGCCTTGTGAAAATCTACCTGTGTGGGTGGGTTGGGCCTGGGATGGGTTGGAATAGCAAGGTGACAAGGCTCTTGGGTAGGTGGAGGCATAGCGACATGTCAAGTAATAGCTCTAACCGTAGTATCTACAATTTGTATAGGAGTAGTAGTAGTTGTGGGAGGAAATAAAAGATAATCGATGGGTCGAGGAGGTGGAGGGACAAAGGGTTGCAACTGGGCTCTCAGACAATGGGTTGTTACTTGGGGAAGAGTGAAATAGACCATGCAACATGACTCAGTACTTTGAAGGGGATCCAAGGGAGGTGATACAGGAGATGGATTAACATAGTTAAGGATAAATTTCTTAACATCATCCCATGTAATTAAAAATAAGCATGAAATGCAAAGAATAAAAATTTGTGCTAACATATGATAAACTTCATCATTCATGTACATGATAGGACCTATTATGGTTTCCTGATTCTTTGTAAGAAAATTTTGTAAATAAAAGAACATTTTTGAAATTTAGCAAGAGGTGTAAGGTGATACCGCAAGAAGCAATGATCCAAAACTCAGAAGCTTTGGTTGAAAGATAATTCAAGAAACAAGAACAACACAATTGTAATAATGTTATCTTTGAGAAGAGATGTTTTATTGATCAAATTTGTAGACCCAAACATATGCCTATCTCTTAGAAGAGATGCCTGATTTCTATTTTTGGTTACATATTCATTTATACGCATTTTGAAGGTAGGAGGAGCATGTGTAAGGTCACCAATCTCGATGGAGATTAAGTGGTTCGACTTCCATGATTTATAACAATACAAAATTTGAGGAATTACTATTTTTAGAAACTTATTATTTTTAGACTATACTACTAAAATTGAAATTTAGGGCACTTCCATTTGGTTTTCAAGGGTTAAAACCCATCAATCAGATATTATTTCCATCTCATGGTGTTCCCCTCATTCTTATATTTCCAATGGTTCAAACGGAGCTATGGTGCAAAAGTTACGGCTCCCAGAAGTTTTGCCACCAATTGAGGTAGAACCGTCGCCTGAATTATAGCCTAAAATATTACTCAGATCAAGAAAAGAGGTGCTTGTATATGCAACTAAATATTTTTTAGAAATACTTGTGCAAAATACTATGAATTGTTAATGTTGAAATTGATTTTTTGAGTTTGATATGCAACTAAAATTTCAAAAAATGATGTGAAAAGCACTGGAAAATAACTGGGAGTTTAGTTGATACAACTAGGGTTTTGAATGATTTTTTTCAAAATTAATGTAATCATTTAAAAATTTAGAGAAAATGCTAGAATTTTTCTTGAAAAATTTAGGGAAAATCAAAAAATATTTCTAAAATTAGAACTATATTTTTTCTAGTGTTTTGAAAAGTGTTTGTATGCAAAAAGGACCTAGTATGTGCAAACTAGGGTTTGAACAAAATATGTGATATTTTTGTGATTAATTGGTAGATTTTTTATTTTTAAATTTAATAAAAATCAATAAATTATGGCAAAAAATTAAAAATAATTATCCCTAGGGTTTCTAGGGTTTTGTGTAAAAATTTGAAGTAAGTCAGGTTCACCAAATGTTTTATCATTTTAGGAAATTAGGTGTTGAATTCCAAAATAATAAATAGGTCTGAGCAATGTAAATCAGTGAATAATATGATTTAATTAACCTAATAATTTGTGTAAATAGAAATCATTTTTGCATTTTCTAAATATAGTAGGAAGTGAGAGAAAATAGAACTTAGCTTATTCTGGTTGATCTGAATTGAGACAAACCCTGATACTAGAGGAGCAGGACTAGAAAATGGGCTAGAATAGGTTCTTAAACTTCATTTATTGGTTGGATAGGAGTGGAAAAAATTGACACCCTACTATTGGCACTATAGTCTTATTTTGGCATTGTTGTCCTGAGGTTGAAAGCTTTCTATATTCTGTTTGATAGGCCTGTGTTACCCTATTTATGAATTTTTGATGCTAGAAGCCTGTGGAGCTCATTGTGTGTCTGATTTAGTCTTCAAAACCCTTAGGATCTCTTTGTACTTTAACTTTAATGGAAATTTGGGAAAGAAAGAGAAGGGGTTAGTGATGTTGGACACACTTCACACCCCGTGTGTGGGCACGTTGCCTACATACCAATACTCTGAAGAGGGATCAAACTAATGTATTTCTCCCATTGAAGTGTTTGGTAAAATTATGTGTAATTTATGTAACTAGATGTGAAACTAGATGTACTTCAGATGACTAGGGACTGGTATGAATGCTTGAATAGGCTTGAAATGATCTTAGAAGGCTATATGCAGAGAATAGGGAAGAGTGCTTGAGTGTGCTTGCTTGTATTTTTGCTTCTTTCCTATAAATGAGTGCCAACCCTTCTAAATGGACTTTGAATGGCCTTTTATAGGGTAATTAATTATTATGGGTTAAATTAAATTATATTAGGCTGATGAGGAAAAAAGATAAGGATTCGAGAAAATCTAACTATGAGGTAAAAATGCACTTGGACAATAGCATCAAAAATAGGACACCCTGGGTTCCAATGCTCCTATCCAATTTGGGTGTTGTTTTCCTAAGGGGATGAGACTCGGGAGATATATTTGGGCTTAAATGGTTGCCTAGGTTTGAAAGAGCTAAGTCTGAAATGCTATGGATGACTAGGAGTTAGTGAAAGAATAGCCTAGAAGGAGGACTAATGGGTTGGGTGTCATTAGCCATCCCTAAGTCATCCAATTTTACATTTTATATGACTACACCATCACATAACCTACCCCTATACATCAAAACCTACATTACCAAACACAAGGTAAAAATGGTACTTGTATAAAATAAATTGAGCTTAAACATTTTCACATTGACCTTGATCAAATATCTTGGTTACACCACAATAGCATTCGATCTAAACACCATCACAATCAAAGCATATGATAATGTATAAAGGAAATTAGCAAGAACTATTCATCTTCTTATCATGGTTGGGCCTATCACATAACAAACCCTACTCCACATCATTGATCTTGATCTCCCTTATAACATACTCCTCAACTGACCATGAATGCATGCCATGCAAGTTATCTCATCCACCTTCCACCAATGTAGAGTTCCCACATTTAAGAATGGAAGTGACTATCCCTGGTGACCCTTAACCTTTATAATATTAAAAAAAAACTGGAAGGGTGATATCATAAAACTAACCACTATCCTATTAGTGAAAATGCATTTGAAATGAACATATCCACATCACCAAAACCAAAAAATCCTTCCTCCTATATACATCTCGACCATATTTCATCCACATCAAAAACTCCATCTTCCAAATCTCATTTCAAGGTCTTTGAAAAAGGCTACAGAGAATATGAAATCTAAGATGCCTTCTATGTGGGTAAACTTCCCATTTCTCTTAGAATTAGTGATATGCCTAACATGGACACAAAGAAAGAACATGCATCCTATTAATTTCGCCTGACCTATTTTTTCAAAGTAGGCCTTCTAGCAAATGAGAAGATTAAAAGCTACAATGACTCCTAGTTATATGATGACATCTTAACCTCTTATTTTCAAAGCAATGAGTATCCTATAGAAAAAAAAATGTGTCAGATTATGAATTACAAAGGAAAGGGACTAGGCCCTCATGAGCATGAATCAACTAGCCTATACATGTTTGGATAAATGCATAATATCATGACATTAGATGCAAACTCCCTAGTGATCATTATGAGTATATTAGTGATACTTCTATGATATTTGAGGAAACTTATTTCAACATCAAAATAGGTTCCTCCCATAGCCTCTATGAAGGTATTGCTTCCACCAACCCTTTCAATAACACCATTGTCCTAGCCATAAACCTTGACCTCCAATATCCTAAACTTATTGATAGGGACCAAAAAAATCATATATCAATGGACTTCCTTCAAAATAATGAAGTTATAACATAATTCATGGGACTTCGAGATGGCATCCCACCATTGGATCATTAAAAGGGGTTTGAAATTGTCCTAGACACATTAACATATTTTAGGGATCATGAAGAGTTCCTTGGTTGAAATAAATATTAAAAAAACTAAAAAGAGAAGTTCCCTAGTGAAAACCTATTTGAAGCATTATCAAACAAAAAAATAAAAATAAAGAAAATAAAGATGATTCTATTTGTGAAAACCTTTTTGAGGCACCAATAGATGAAAACTAAACCTTCCCCTTGTGCTAGCACAATTATAGGACAACTCTAAATTACTTGTTGAGGAAATTATCAATGCCAACATTGGCACTAAAGCAAATCCTATGATCATTAAACTAGCAGTAACATGAAAATTTTGTTTCTTTTCTAACAAGTTTTTTAGAAATCTTTGATCTCCTTATTAAAGCATGCAAAATTGTGTCATATGAAGCACTCATGAAACATTCAAAATCTAAAATGGCGTGTGAGATTATTCATCCCACCTCCCCTTAATGACATATACACTTACCTCTATGACAACACCATCCATCCAAATCTTTCACACAATCAAATAAAATCCTTTATCCAACATGCATCCCACTTTACCCTATTTATAAACACCCTATATCATAGGGGCTATGATGGTACCTCATTAATATGTCTAAATTTGGAAGAAGCCAATTTAGTGATCAAGGAAATTCATAACAAAATTTGTGGAGTATACAAGTTTGCCATGCAAGATGGACAGGAGCTTGATGAACCCATAAACATCATTCATCTCAAATGCTTCCCTACTTGAAGGATATGATGCCATCAAAAAAAATCATCCATTGGTGAAAACCATTATTATGGTGCCTTGGGAAAGTACCATGATGAAAACCAGTCTTTGACATCATTTATAAGTCTATTGTCCACAAGCACCTTACACTTGGGGGCATGGCCATTTCCTCATCCAAATATAGCCATCCTAAACTATCCTTATAACCAAATTATCTCATCCTTACCATCATGACAATCCTTCTCCCTACTTTCAACTTTAAATAAATCATTGAAATTTTATAAGGATATATTGTTCCCAATCTACCTGATGCAGAGCATACACCAAGTCTTCTCACACAATGTTTGTTTCTTAATTCACTACCTTTACCAATGGTTCACTAGACCAATCCTTCATCCAAGATTCCAAATCTCATTTGATTATTATTTGGATTCTAAATATGTTTTTCTCGGGTTCTATAAGGTCTCATTAACCTCTAATTCACATATCAACTCTCTTCAAATCTTAACGCATACCCTTTCACCACTTTGTTTATTCTGTCAACAGTCCTTCTAGCCCTATTTTGCTCAAAATACATTTTTTATGGATAGGTACAAGTGTACCTTTATAAACTAATAAATTTTTCAAACACCATTTTCCAATATCTAACTATACTCAAAGTTTTAGACCTTAACTATTTCTTTTAGTCACTTTTTTATCTCTCTATAGCTTGTTGTTTACCCCTTTTAGGTCTCTTAGCTTTCTTTTTGCATACAGTCTCTATTATCCATACACAAAAGTACATGCACATAAATAAAACTTTAAAATATATTAAAGCACCTTCCCCTTTGGCATTTCACAAAGTTTCATCTAAATTAAATGGAGGAATCTATTTATTCTTTCAAAACCCTAGGTTTAGGGTTTTCCTGTCTCAATCTCAACTGAGAGACAACAAAAATAAACTGTGATTGATTTTAAAAATTTCATAGATATTTTAAATCTTGATTAGGTCTATCTTTACGTATTACATCCTTTCCAATCCTTGGTTCATACCTTACAATTCTCTGCTAAGGGTTTCCTTCTCAAAACATACTTGATTATATAAGCAAACTGTCACTATACAGGTCTGTAACAAGGTGTGAACCTCCTATCACATTATTTCACCAAAAAAAAACTTCAAACAACATCTAATGGATTCAAATATACTTACCCAACATTCTATATCACTTTTAGTTTGACTATTTGATCTTGTCTTTTCAAAAGATCAATGCACAGTCCACCATGATAATATTCATTACAAGAAATAGGGGTTTCTTGCTTATCTATCAAAACACCACATGAGTACCTCATTATTTCTTGATATCTAAGATTTCAAATAAAATCTCACTATCTTTTTCCATATTTGAAAAATTACTATCTTTGCCTTTGATGTTCAATTAGTGAAACACATAATTTGTTTAAGCAAAAACAAACATCTCAGAGACAAGGGTTTATCTTCAGTAATGACCAAACTATAACTTCTCCTTAGAATTTAATTAAAAACATATGTTGAGTACATTTAATCCTTAATCAAGAATTTTATATTAAATCACTATGGTTAGAAAATCATCCCACTTTGAATACATAGACTATAAAGAGACAAAATACTCAATAACAAGGTATGGGTTTGCATTTTAACCAGCATTCCTTTTATTTTTATATTTTTATGTAAACCTTCACATAAAAATCATCCAATTAGCTTTAAAACATACTTGGAAATGAATTTCATTTCCATTCTTTCTTCAACAAACACTTACAGTCAGTAGCTAATATCAAAAGACCTCAACAGGGTCTATGTATTTTCATTCAAACAGTAGAGTTTTTTTTACAAAAACATCATCTTTTTCATACAAAGATTTGTTCATACATTATTCATCCATATACTATGAATGTAACCTCCATCTACAATCCAAAACTAACTCTTGTATTCCTATAAAGATGCATAATTGTTTCTTGTTTCCTTTTCCCACATAGAGGTCTTGTAGTTACCTTTGCATTTTCTTAATTTTGCACCATGTGACATATCTAGAAAAATGACAATCATGAACATTTATGAACCTATTACCATTCCTAAACACTTAGACACACTTATTACATCTTTCCATCTTTAAAAATTACACAAAATTTCTCTAAAGGCTTAACAAGAATTCAAATTCCCCAAAAGGAGTTTTTGGCAGGAAAACCATAATTCAAATTTTATGCACATTGAGACAATCTAGACTGCACCTGTGGACTAATTTGGGCATATAACACCTATAATATAACTATATTACTAACTTAATATGAAACTTCAATTATTTGGGGTCTTCATGGGATGCCCCTACTTAATACTACAAAGCTAAAAAGAAATGTTGCCACAGGTGTTTGGTGATACACTTGGTGTATGCTTCTAACTAACTGAAATGAACCTCCTTATAGAAGGTATCAACGTTTACTTGCCTCTCATAGAGTTTAACATGCTCTTGGGTGCCATATTTAGGCATTTTTTGCTTCATCTCCTTTAATAGCATACCTACACACAAAACAACATTGTTAAGCAAAACACAACTATTGCCTTCTTTTTATTGCTTTGTAGATGTATACCAATCCTACTCCTCTACAAACTGATCCATCTTCTTCTTAAATCCATTATCATCCACTACTGCAAGAATGCAATCTTATTCCTTCATCAAAACTCTTTTCTTTGTCTTCTTTACCTCACATACAACATCTTCTTGTTCCTTACATGCCACATGCTTGTTTTGCCTCTTGTTTTATTGTTGTTCATCTCCATTATAGCTACTCTCTAACTTTTTCACTTGCAAGGGTTGTTGCTCATTATCTACATCTCATTTCTTTGATTTATCACTCCTTCATGGTTACCTTGTTCATGGGCTTGTTGCATATTGCCCAAATCTTTGACATCCTTTTTATTTATCATTCTTTCTTTGGTTGTCTGCTCCTTACCTGCATTTTCATCACAAAACATCATATTAGAAACAAAATTTGGAGCATTCATGGCTCTCTCTTGGGTTGCCTCTTTGTAAAATTCAATCTCCATCTTCTTCACTTGCTTGATGTCAATCCCAAACCATTTCCTTTCCATCTCAGCTACAATTTCTATTCTGATGTCCCTTTTCTCATAGGCTTGGTTTCCATTCTCTTTTTGGTATCTTCTTTTTTGAGCACTCTTATAGGTGATATGTCCTCTTCTCTGTGATAAATTCTTCCTACCACCTTAAATTTTGGTTCATTCTCTTTCATGTCCATCTTTGTGGACTCATAACTTTTCATATCAACTAACTTGAGACAACTTACCTTCTCCTCTTCCTTGGGTGCTTTCACCAAACCCAATCTTTCCATGGCCTTGCTCCAATACTGCTTTATTTCCATCATCATTATCCTTTCATCTCTTCTATCTTCTTCACCCTTCAATGGGAATAGTATATGTACCTATCCATGTTTCTTGATGGTATAAGTGTTTACTTGTCCATCATGAATTGTATGCCTCTTATCTTGAATTCAGCCTAGCTTTATTCACTTACCAGGAGTTGATGCCCTTATGAACCCATACAACCTTGTATGGTTGTGTATGTGACATCCTTCTCAAGCCCAACTTTTTCACCATCTCTAAATAAACAATATTGTTAGTGCTTCCAACATCAATCACCAAATTACAAACTTTACGTTTCACTTTGCACCTACTCTTGAATAGGCTTATCCTTTGGGAAAGCTATTTGACTTGCTTTCTCTACTAAAATATTATTCCTCTCATGAGTAAAGACTCATTTCTTTCTTTCCTTCTCTCCTCATTCTCTTATCTTGTTCTCTACTACTACATAATTCTGTTCATATTCATTGAACACTTTGATGCCCTGTGTCCCTCACTATGGCATTGCCAACATTACCCTTGAAATCTTTGTCTTGGTCCATATCTCATTGGACCTTCATACCTTCTTAATATACCATCTACCAATGGTCTAATCTTTCTTGCATGGTGTTGTACTCCCATGCCTTATTGAACTATTACCACATGCACTTGTGGTCTCTCTTGAACCACCTATTCATTTATTTTATCACTTATCTTTCATTGCAATAGAGTTACTTGACCTTGTTGCCTATCATCTTCTTCATCTTCCTTTATAACTGATCTTTGTTCTCTCTCCCTAAGAGCATCCTCAATATCCTCCATCCTCATAACCAATTGAGTAATCAATTGTGTCACTTGGTCCATCATTTGCTTGACCAAATCATCATCCCTGCTAATTCTCTCCATGGAGAATTATCCTTGGTTCCCTATCCTGCAATGCACCTCAAAACACATGATGTTAAATCTTTTTACAATCCTATAAGAATATTTTTATGGCTTTGATACCAAAACAATGTAGAGCATACACCAAGTCTTCTCACACAATGCTTGTTTCTTAATTCACTACCTTTACCAATGGTTCACTAGACCAATCCATCATACAAGATTAAAAATATCATTTTATTATTAGGTGGATTCTAAATATGTTTTTCCCAGGTTCTATAGGGTCTCACTGACCTCTCATTCACATATCAACTCTCTCCAAATCTCAACTCATACCCTTTCACCACTCTGTATATTTTGTCAGCAGTCATTCTAGCCCTATTTTGCTCAGAATCCCTTTTGTACAGATAGGTACAAGTGTACCTTGATAAACTAATAAATGTTTTAGACACCATTTTCCAATATCTAACTATCCTCAAATTTTCATACCTTAACTATTTCCTTTAGTCACTTTCTTATCTCTCTATAGCTCGTTGTTTACCCCTTTTAGGTCTCTTAGCTTTCTTTTTGCATACAGTCTTTATTATCCATACACATAGGTAAATCCACATAAAAAACCTCAAAATATCTTAAAGCACCTTCCCCTTAAGATTTTCATAATTTTTTGTCTAAATTTAATGGTTGAATCTCTTTATTCTTTCAAAACCCTAGGTTTAGGGTTTTCCTATCTCAGTCTCAACCGAGAGACAACAAAAATCAACTATGGTTTTTTTAAAAGATTTCATAGATATATAAAAGCTTTATTAGGTTTGTCTTAACCTATTATATCCTTTCCAAACACTATTTCATATCTTAAAATTATCTGCTAAGGGTTTCATTCTCAAAACATACTTGACTCTTCAAGTAAATTGTCACTATACAGGGTTGTAATAAGGTGTGAACCTCCTATCATGTTCTTTCCCTAAATAAAAACTTAAAAAAACATCCAATGGATTCAAATATACTTACCCAACATTCTAGATAACTTATAGTTTGATTCTTTGATATTGTCTTTTCAAAAGATCAAATGCACAGTCCACCATGATAACATTCATTATAGGAAATAGGGGTTTCTTGCTTATCTGTCAAAACACCACATGAGTACCTCGTTATTTATTGATATAAAAGATTTGAAATAACATCTCACTATCTTTTTCCATATTTGAGAAAGGATTGTATATGCCTTTGATGTTCAATCAGTGAAACACACAGTTTATTTAAGCAAAAACAAACATCTTAGAGATAGGGGTTTATCTTCAGTAATGGCCAAACTATAACCTCTTCGTAACATTTAATGAAATAAATATGTTGAGAAAATGTATTCCTCAATCAATCATTTTAAACTGAATCACTATGGTTATAAAATCATCCCACTTTAAATACATAGACTGTAAAGAGACAAAATACTCAATAACAAGGTCTGGGTTTGCATTTTAACCAGAATTTCATTTATTTTTATATCTTGAAGTAAAATTTCACATAAAAAGCTTCCAATTATATTTAAAACATACTTGGAAAATAATTCCATTTCTATTATTTCTTCAACAAACACTTACAATCAACATCAAATATCAAAAGACCTTAATAGGGTTTGTGTATCTTCATTCAAACAACACATTTATTTTTACAAAAACATCATCTTCTTCATACATTCTTCATCCACATACTATGAATATAACCACCCTCTACAATCCAAAATTGACTCTTTTATTCCTAGAAATATGCATAACTATTTCTTGTTTCCTTTTCCCACGTAGAGGTCTTGTAGTTACCTTTGCATTTTCTTGATTTTGCACCATATGACATATCTAGCAACATGACAATAGAATCATGAGAATTTATGAACCTAGTACCATGCCTAAGCACTTAGACACACTTATCATATATTTCCACCTTCACAAATTGCACAAAATTCCTATAAAGGCTTAACAAGAATTCAAATTCTCCAAAAGGAGTTTTTGGTGGGAAAACTATAATTCAAGTTTTATGCACCTTGAGACAACCTAGATTGCACCTATGGACTACTTAGGACCTATAACACCTATAATACAATGATAGGACTAAATTAAGACAAAATTACAATTATTTTGGGGTCCTCATGGAATGCCCCTACATCACTACCCCCTCGAATACATTGTTGTTTGGGGAAAATTAAAACTATCAGTATTATCAATCAGTAAACATTGGGTTTTTAACTTGATAAGGGACCAAACATTATTTGTTTTTTTATGTGTTATTATTTATATGATTTTTTATTTGTTATGTCTATGTGAGTCATACTACATAATACAACAATTTTATCATGGTTTTCTATATGCTATAAAAAATATCATGTTGTTCAAACCTTTAGAATTCAGTGCAAGATTAACAACATTCATCATCATGTCATCAACACTCATTAATATACATCCCTTATTAACATTTTTTCTTACTAACTATCCATAATTAACGCACCACCTTCTATTTATTCACCCCCCATCCCTCCATTTAGTTTCATTCTTCCATTTCAACCCCTCTTCTCATTTTGAGATTACATTTGTCTCTTTCATCCCCACATGCCCTCTTGAGGGGCATCATCCCTATTAACCATGCCACTAGGGGAATCCTATTGCATTCATTTTCTTTTTCTACATTATTTGAAAATTTATTGCTTCTCCTAGTCGCAACACCCCTTCAGAGAGGGGAAAATGTAAACACCCTAATTCTGCCACCCTAATTTTCTTACTAATGTACCATCATCTAATATATCATTAATTCTAATTACTCCACTCAAATTCTATAATCTTAACTAATATGCACTAATAACACCACATTAATTAATTGATTTCACCATGTCAATTAATTAACCTTATTTAATCCCACCAATTACATCACGTGGATAATTAGCAAATTAATTGTTATTAATTAGTTAATTAATTCATAACTAATTCCATGCACATTGTTTAACCCCAAATTTAGTGAGTGTTGTATATAGGGGTAAGAGGATTAGATTAGATTTTACACAAGTGTGGTGAAATAATCTAATAAGTAAGCCAATTAACAGAAAACTAGAAAAAGAACAAACAAATAGTATTATGAATTTGTATAATTGAGATTGTTAAAAATAGTAAAGTACATGTATTGATAGAAATTATAATAAATTAGAAACAAATGGTGCTTAGTTGTTTTACTATGCACATGTAAGTTTGGGCAAGAATAGGCTAGAATTGGATTGGAAGATGATCCAAAAATAATCGTTAGATTATGGAAATTTTACTTTTGTGGTCTCAAATGCTTGTGTCAATCTGGATAGTTGCATCGATGTTGGTGTCAAACTCTACCACATGCATCTTGTATGCATAGAATATTGACTGGATCTAGATGTGACCAACTATAAACTTTTGGGTTTTCTATCACCTTTCTTTTAATGTCTTCAGATCATGTGCAAAGGTTGTTGTTCTTTGTCAAGTGATAAAACCCTAGCTCTTCACACTTGGAGCGATGTGAGAAAAAGCATTATGGGATTATGATGTTGTGCCAACCCCAAAGACCCATATGTTAATGGGCATTACCTACATATCCAATACTTCAAAAAGGGCCTCAAACTAATGTAGTTATCCCCTATGTGTTAGATTGTGTGTGCCCAAGGGTGCAATGTGTGATAAATAAAGACATGTAATGACCCAACTTGTAACTTGGAAAATATGGATCATGGGCTGATCTTTGAATGTTTCAAACTTATAGAAATGTTTCTCCTATGACTGATATGGAAATAGGGACAAACAGGGAAGGTTTTTTCACTTGAATGTTTGATTGAATGGTTATTGGTATATTGCCTTGTGAGTTGTATGTGATTATTAGGTGATTTTTAGGTGTGGAATGAATGAAGGTTTATATTGTATATATACCAATCCATTTTGGAAGTATCTCATGTCAAAACACTTAGGCTAACCTTTAGGATACATCTCTTTTGCAAATTAGATGACTTTTGGAGCACTAGACACTTTATAGAAAAATGAATAGTTGTGTCGACACACGTGTCCGCTTGGGACACAAATGTTTGTATAGTTAGAAAATAGGTACAAGTCCAAAATTTGTAATGAAGGATAATAATTAGGTTTAGATATTTTTGCATAATATAGAAGTCCTAGTCAATAGAATAACAATGGTAGGACTAAGATAAGCAATTTAACACAAAGAGATAGTGAATGCAAGCCTTTTGGTAGATGGAAGATCTAGAATTGAAAGGTACATTTGTGGTAGGTATTTTCCAGATGTATAAGATTAAGGTACTATATAAACCAAAATTTAGTATCTACAAACACATGATTGATAAAAATAAATAAAAAATTTTAATTATCCTCACCCATGACTAACTCCATATCACCACTCAGTTGACTCTTTGATCAAAATATAAATAAAATCAATCATATCCACTCATCAATCAATGCAATCATTTAACTCCTCCATGCAATTAGTTAACTCCATATAATCAGTTAAACTCCTTCATTTATGTTTTCACATCCAAAAAATAAATAAACCAAATAAATTAATCAAATCAAAAATCAATTAAATGATTTTTAAAGCAAATCAAATCATGTAAGCTATACACCAAATGAGTTAATCTTGTCCATCCAAACTCAAAGTTTCAAAATATGATCAAATTAATCTCATTCATTTATCCTCCCATCTAAAAAACTATAAATTTACCCTATATCCTTCATTCTCACATCAGATGTCCTTGTATAATTTGTATCAAATAAATAAGCAATCATTTAAATATAGGTAAATTTTGTTAGAATCTTCAATGAATCTTTGAGCAACTACAATCCATCATTCATGAGCAAATCCATATCAAATAAGTAGATATTATCTTGGTAAGTGAAGGTAAATTATGTTTTCTCTCTCATTTTTCTCAATCAAAGGCTATGTTAGTTTTAGATATTTAGAGTAGGAACTTGTTATTTATTCTTAATTTCTTTGAAAGCTTTGAGTTTTAGCATATTTAATAACACCCCTTGCCAAACACTGAGAGTTATTTAATTGAATTTGCTAGTAGGTTCCAATATGGTTCCCACTATTTTTTAAGTAATGCCAAACCAGTTACACTACAATTAACTTCTAAGGAGACCATGGATTAATGCCATGGAGGTTGTACCTTTTACATTCGATAGACGTATTAAATTTGTACATGAGGGATATGAATATACTCTTCCATCAGCTAATTCACCTTTTCAATATTGTAAAATTACTTTATTAGAACAAGATACTCATCCTAATATACCACTTGCACAACTTATCCTACACAATTGAATACATACATATGAGGTAGGTGAATCAAATACATAGCATGTTAAAGCACCAATCATAAGAATTAAAGAAGACATGCATAGATTATTACCAATTACCATATGTCACGAGGATCAAATATCAAATCTCCTTATTTTATAAAATTCTAAAGATCATAGTTGCATTATTACAGATTAGTATGATAATGATGATGGTGATATGTAAAATCTAGCAGATGATAAGTTACGTTAACTTAATTTCAACTTTGTTGATCCTAAAGATTACTTATCACATAATTTATTCACACATGTAGGAGTGGGAACCTATCATGAGAATACATTAAATAGAGATCAATCAGAAAATCCTATGGAAACACAATCTTCAAAGAACAAAGGAAAAGCTAGTGTCTAAGAGGAATAACACAATGGAAGCACTAGTACTTGTTGCAGTGTCAATTTGTAAAAATAGCAAGGGAAAATTCAAGATTTATGTTTAAGGGTCGCATCACTTGAAGATAATATTACAAACACTCTCAAGCTTCCAAATAAAAAATTATTAAAAATCAAATAAAAAGTGATGAACAAATAACACAATGTGAAAAGGACAAATTTTTACTAGAACAAATCCAAAAGAAACAATTATAATCAGCCAAAGCAAAACAAATTCCAATCAAGTAATATGACATTCTAAAAAAAGGATTTATATATAAGGAAAATAAAAGCAATGAATAACATGGTTTCAAAGGAGGTAAGTACCAAATGTTCATCATATCTAGAGCCTCTCATTCCTAGTGTTCAAATTGATGGAAAGCAATGTACCGAGGTTAAGGTTGACTCCCTTCATGAGGCCAATGTATGTAACATGATTTTTATTCAATATTTGGGATATGATGAGCAACATTTTAGAAATATTATTGGGAGAAAATGCTAAATTGGATCGATTCAACTCCCTATCACACTTGTACCTAAAACATATTTGGTCACATTTCACATTGACCCTACAATGGGTCAATGCAAGGCAAAATTGGAAAAATCATGGATGAGAGAAATGGGGGAAACATTAGACAAAAAATATGACTCAATCACATTTGAGCATGATATTTACAATAATCATAATCTCATGTACAGATGGGCACATTGAACAAGAGCAAATAAAATCAAATATCACTTCAAAGAAGGATAACGCCCTTACAATAAAAACACATGATACAATCCATTCTAAAGCATAATAGACATCAAAGTTCTCACTAACACACTCTAGTACAGTTCAATATAGAAATACAATTGAGTGCCACAATAGCACTATGATTTTAAAAAACCAAGAAGATGATTATGGATCTGATTCAAATTACATGAAGGAATGGTATGACACTCCTGAAAATGCAGGATCCATATAGCACCAACCCATTTCTATTGGGGGTTTGACACCAAATTTAGAAGCTAAATACATATGTTATGCGCTAACTCCATGAGAACAACCTATGGGACAAATCATATGTTAGTTCCCCATCTAAATACTTCAAAAATTTCAAACAAATCAAAATATTTCAAAATTACAAAAAAATAAAATACTTCAAAAATACAAAAACATTAAAAATATTCTCAAAAAAGTGAAAATCAAGATCTAAGCATGACAAAAAATGCTTCTTTACAAATGTTCTTTATTATATATGTTAGTAGATAGCGTAGTATTTTCTATATACACATACATTTCACAAGGTATTTAAGTGTCATGCAAGACATACATTGCATATGCATTCTTAGATGTTGGACTTCCCTTCTACCCAGTGGTCATGCTTATGTTAAGGGCATCTAATTATATTGGTTGCATTATAACAAGATTATATCTATCTATGACCTCAGATGTAATGTCAATCTAAATATTTTACAAATGTCTTGCCAATTCCCTCATATTTTACATTTTGCTACTATATATGCTACTTTACTAACAAACATGACATTGATACATGTGAATGGACTAAACTAGTTTCACTCATTATATGTTCATTCTATATTGTTTACTTTCTTACATAATAAGCTTAACATTGTTTGCTTATCATGTGTGGCCCTTGGACCTGGTGTGTATATGGCTTGAGTATCTCTAAGAGATTATTACTTGGTATGTGAGACATTTGAATATACCCATTACTCGTGGCACATGGCCTTATGTGTGTGCCATTTTTTGCTTATGTGACATTTGAACATGTCTCTTGTATGTGGCCCTTGGCCTTGTTGTATTCCATTGTGTGAAATTATTTGTGTGTTTGTTGAGCTTGATTCATGGTTCCATGATTTTCATCATGAACTTATAGGAAATAGTATACTTCAAATAGCTATTATACTACATGCTTCAATGTTAAATCTATCTAGACAAAACATGTATATGTCTCACATTCAATATGTTACATTCTTCAAATGAAAAATTGTAATTCTATGTGAACATACTCTCAAACATGATGACATAATATTATATGATCATATTTTTATCATGATATAGTTAACTCTTCTTTTGAGATGAGTAACTTATAGGCTTAATCACTTGTCTCAAAAGGGGGGCTTCATAGTGGCATTATCTTATAAATTCATGCCTCCATGAACATATTTTGGGATAAAACATAGGTTCAATGATATATAATATAGGTTTGACAATTATAAAATATATGTTTTCAAATATTTAAATAATGCAAAATCAGATTTTATATCAAATAATGAGTTTCAAAAGATTCAAAGTGATTTGAAAATCAAATAGGTGATTGATATTGAAAAATTGATATAGATTATGAAGGTATATGACATGCATATGAAATCACTTTTCAAATACTCAAAGTTCATAATTATACACACTTGAAGCCACATGCATGGGCATGACCCTAGCATTTATAAAAATCCAAGTTGTAAGTTTCAAATACAATTGAGCATTTAGGTGCATAATATTTTATATCATCTTGGCACATATCCAGAAGGGACATGATACTCATTCATGTTAAAGCTTATCCAAAGATGAAAAATTAAAAGTTTCAAGTTCAAAGAGCCAAACATGTAAATTGAAAGGCAAAACATTCATTTCAAAGCAAACCCTATGAGCAATGTGGTCATGATGGAAGCATGAATGGCACACATTCCCTTTTGATCATGCAAATCTATAAGCTAGATCCATCTACAAGGTGTGATTTGAATCTATGTGGGTGATGTACGTTTAAGTATACTAACACTCAACAACTTTGACATCACTTCTAGTGAACCTAACATGGTTCCATCTTTTTTGGGGTTATTAAATCAGGTACTATTTTTCATTATTGAGGGTTAAAATATCACACCTTTATAACTTGTGTGCTTTATTATTATATTTAAAATTTGAGAGTTGATCACTCTCAAAATTTTAAAAAGCACTTCAACATAAGCAACTACATTCTCCAAATGCTTCAATAAGGAGGCATGGTTCTTTGTTAATAGTTACAGGTTATAGAGCAAATTGGTTTCACCTATACAATGGTGTATTCCACCCTTGCATACTTTTCAAATTTTATAATTTTCAAAGTCAATCCTTTTTAAAATTCAAATGAATAAAATGACTACTTCATGAGCTATTACAAGGGTTGCTAAAATAAAGTGTCCTACACAATTGAGGTATTTGTTCAAAGATAAAGTGTATTGTACACACTCAAATTCAAATCTTTCTCTTTACTCTAGCAATTTCATTTCTATAATAAATGGGGGGGAGGGGAATGTAGACACATAAATTTGGTCATAAGTACTTGAAAATGTTAATTCTTTACACATTATAACCACATAACTTACACTCAAATATATTAATCTTATTCATCATTCCTCTAAGTCATTTGTCTATATGCATGTTTGACCCTTTGTTGGCCATTATCACTACATATAACTTTCAGTGCCAAATGCTTAAGTTTTACAAAATCACCATCATACTGTATCTAACTTTGAACTCAGGTCCTTGAACTTTTTAGACAAGTCTACCCTAGGAAGACAAGGGCATGGTATACCACCATCCACTTAGGTCAATCATGTCTCACACAAATAATGACTAGTTTCTAAATTTGAATTCAATATTTTCAGTCTTCTTGCACGTTTCATAAGGTAAACTGGAGGAAATTGTCAAAATATTTGCCTATAAATACACATCAAGAGTCATTTTGTCATGACCCCATTTCAAATACCATTACATTACTACATGTGGCATTATGATAAGTTTGATTTATTTGCTCCAAGTGATTGTTTGACAAGGATGAACTATTATGATGGTTATGACCTAATTTGTTTTATATACTTCAATTATGGTACGTGTAGACACCTTAATCTGGACACCAATAACCTCTAATCAAGCTTTTGGCCAATTTCAACCTAAAATGCATAATTTGACCTAAAAACACTAAAACATGCTAAATGATGTGAAACTGACATATTCAAGTACTAATTTTGGTCAGGGTATCCTTAAATGGGGCAATGCAATTTATGGGCTGGCTAACTTTGGTCAAATTATTTCGAGTCAAAATACCAATTTTGCACCTAGGTGCTCTGGATTGCTCTTTCCTATCAAATCTCTTGCATAAGATATGTGCCTTAATTATTTGTTGTTGATAATATCTTAAATGGGATAATGGATCTAATGCATCTGACATTGCCTTCCAATTCCAATCCAATCAAATTTTGGACCAATAATAAGGCATTTTGATCAATTTGAGTAATTTGTGCATAAATTTCTTAAACATGCTTAAGAGATAATTAATCCAAGTTAGAGCCTAATTAAGAATTCTATGAAAAATTGTTAAATAATTATTTTTTAAAATAAATATTGAATAGCTACATCATTAGGTGACCTCATTTCTTGGGAAGACATCCCTAGGCCATAAACGTCACAACTATCAGGACTCATGCCTCCCATGCCTCATCAAAACCCTTCATGCATCTTAATTGCCCCTTTTTCCAATGTCATGAGGAGGATAATTATAAAATTAATTCTTAAAAATTGAATTAATCCTCGACCACACATCTTCATCTCAGGATGGATGATTCAAGTTGAATCTAATCAATCTCAAAAATCTATAAATAGAGAGGCCATGAACATCATTTCTAAGATTAATTTGTGCAAACTTATAATGGAAGATTGGTTCCAAAAGCTTCATGAAAACTAATGTTACCATGCCAAATTGATTCCAAGCCAAGCCAAGCCACAAGCCAAAGGTGCCAATGAGAGATAGAGGTAGCCAAGCTTCCATTGCCAAGGACTTCATGAGCACAAAGCCGAGCAAGCCACTACTACAAAGGCATTTGGAGGAAGGTGAAGGAATTCTTGTTGTTTTTATTTACTTTTTAGTTGTGTTTGTCATTTATTTTTGTTACCAAGTTCACCCTAGTAACTAGGCATGAAAGTGTTAGCTTAGTGTGTTTTTTGTCAATTTATTTTGTGAATTTTGTCATTAACACCATACTAATCTCCTCTTAGTCAAATTCTTAGTTCACATAATGGCATGCCTAGTAGGACCAGATGCATCCCACACATGAAAAAGATCATTCTTCAACTTTAAATTTTTCATTTGGATCATGAAAACTCTTGTAATTTAATTTTTTAACTTTATTTTGTTATTTTTTTGACACAATTTTACAAAAAAACTGACATCGGTTAGTAAAACCATCATCGATTGTCATAGCCATCATCGGTCACTATCAATATAACCAATGTCGATTAGATAACCGTCATCGATTAGTGAGTGTAACCATCATCGATTGTAGAACTGACGTCGATCACTGTGTTTTTCTTAAAAACACAAAATTGAGAGCTCTTTTTTTTAAGTTCATTATTTTAAACCCAAAATAGCTTCAAAGCTAAAGGACATGATAACATTTTTGTTGCAGGATCAAGCTTAACATTTCCTAAAACCATAGATCACCTTTTTCATGCTTTAAAATGAATTAGGAACATTATTTTAGTGCTTAAAGTAACATTTAAGGTGTTTAAATAAGTGTTTTTATCATTAGTTTTCAAAGTTACAACTAGTACCACCTCATTTTTTGAATTTGGGCTTAAAAATAAACTTGCCTTTCTAAGTTTTTTGTATTCACTTAGTTGTTTAAATTAGATTTTTATTTGGCAAATAGATGGGTGTTGCATGTAAGCTCTTCCATTTGTCTCCTTTAGGGAAGCCTTGGAATCAAATATGCCATTCTTATTGCAAATAGCCTAGTCCAAGGCTTAGAAAGAAATTCATCTAAATCACTCCCCAAAAACTTGGCAAAGTTTGGGTGACCTTGAAAACAACACTAAAGTCTTTATATTTCATGCTTTCTTTATTTTTATGCAAACTTGGCTTACGAGGGGGAATTTATCACCTCTCACGAGTTATTTAGGGAAGCTTTGACCCAAGATTTCACCTCCTGACATTGACTTCATTTATTTCCTAATTAGAGTTGCACACGGGACGTAGTGGCACTTTGGACATCACACTACACTGAGCAAATAGTAGGATGTAGTGGTTGCAAAAAGGACTAGACTTTTTTGCAACAAGCCAAGTGATATGGACTCAAAATCCATTCTTTTCTTTTGAATTTTTTGGCATGAAAGTCATTATGCAATTGATTCTCCTAGAACATTCAAAAACTTGTAGATCTTAGACAAAACCCCACTTGTCGTAGAAGTATTGTTGGTGTAAGGTGCGCCTCAAGGTCCATGTCGTAGTACTATCATTTGAGAGAAGGGAAGGTATAAAAACCCTACTATATAGTTCACATTTACTTTTGGATGAACACTTAAAATCTTCTCAAATGACGTATATTGATGGATTCCAATAATACCAAGCAACCTTGTCAGTTTAGAATCTAAGAGCAATTAATCAATTGAGTTTTGTTCTAGATTAAAGTCTTGTTTGAAGTCAAAATTTGGTGTAAACAAATGATATAAACCAAAACACATGGTCCTCATTTTCCTTTGAACAAAGAGGCATTATGTTGTCCACGTGAAGTCATCAAATTTGCCTTGTTCAAAGTCCTTAAAAAGTTGGGAGTCATATCATCCACTTTGGCACAGTTATGCTGCCCAATTGAATTTAGACCTTTGCCAAAGTTATTTAAGTCCTTCATTTATAATCTAAATTCAAAAGTGCACCTTTATAAGTTCATAAGGTTGATGTGTTAAGTGGATTTTCCATTTGCAGTAAACTTGAGGGAACTTAGGTTTAATTTCCAATTTGGGTTGAAGGTCATTTTAGACTCAAGATCATTATCACCACTTAATAGATTTAAGCCATTTGGTGCTAAACACTTGCACTTTGAGCCTATACACCACAACATTTTGAGTCAAGAAAATTAGTGTTATGTTGTCAAAATTGTGGGAAACTATCTTTGCCTTAGAGAGTTTTTGAAACAAATATTTAGCCACACCTTTTGGGTAGTGTAGCATCGTTACACTATCCAAAACATTTCAAATATTGTTTCATAGACCCTTTTGCATAGAGTTCAAATTTATTCCTGCATTTTTAGACCAATCCAAGTGTACTTTTGTGATCTTTTGTCTACCATAGTTATACTATTCACTTTTGTCTAGCTTATTTATCAAAAGAACCAAGTTTTATACCATTATTTGTGAGAAAATAAACTATCTCCAAAGTGCCTTTTATTTCATACCTTATACCTAGTTGATCGAGTTCATGTCCAAGAATCAAATGCTTTGTGTTTGTTAGAAGTGTTTCAAATCCATTAGATGAAAACTTTCATCTATTTTAAAGTCTAGCTTTTTACGTCATTTAGCCAAGAGTCCTTTCACATGCCTTGTTTGAGCGTAGCTTTTGACACTACATTTGGCCAAAAGACCTAGCAACTTTTAAAATTCCTAGATTAGACTGATTTGAAACACTTCAACCTTAGAGTTTGGCATTTTGATTTTGGTTTATTTACTTGCTTATCTTTGTGTGAATAGTGAGGCATTAGATACTTAATGCTAGCTAGTTTCCTCACAAATCTTTGCATAAACCTTTTTGATCTTTTTGATGAATTTAGACTAAGTTTAAAAATCATCTATTTTAGACATTGTCCTTTTTAGAGTTTGTAGAACTCTCTTTCTATCGCAAAGTATCTACTATGGATCCCAATATGTATTCCTACACTCATAGTGGACTCATGTACAATCTTGGGATTAGTAATGTGGTTGCACATGAAGAAATGGTGCAAGACCCCTACACAGATAATATTCCTTATGAGATGGATTTGTATCCCTTTTATAATACTCAATTAGGGGCACAAATCCAAGATCCATTGGCTAACTATTTGGTTAACACACCACCTTATTAAGAACAAGACCAAGAATAAACCGCACAATACCTAGCTATAATACCCACAATAGATGAGCCAG
The DNA here is from genome assembly GCA_037957365.1 of Torreya grandis. Classification (NCBI taxonomy): domain Eukaryota; kingdom Viridiplantae; phylum Streptophyta; class Pinopsida; order Cupressales; family Taxaceae; genus Torreya; species Torreya grandis. The sequence continues at coordinate 1,417,247 of JARHVA010003243.1, forward strand.
TTCTTCAACAGTCATATTCTACTAATATGGATTCCACATATGATCCATTTTTATTTGAGTGAAATTTTTTAGAGAACAAAGACAAGATTTTGGTTAGAGCCATCGCGGTAGGGGCCAAGTTTCCAACAAACTTCCCCCATAAAAAATTTACCAAGCCTAGTAAGAGTGCCCCACAACATAATTTATGATCAACAAGCTTCTTCTATAAATCCTTTAGCTTTAGTCCAAACAACATATCAGGATCCTAATCTACCTAATAAAGGCAAAAACATCATGGAAGACCACTTTAATCAAATACAGATAGCATATCACACCTATCTGAATCTAGCATGCAATTTCAATCAAATGAACATGGTGATCAAACCTCTTATTGACTTAGTTCCTTCAATAGGGGTTTTGATAGAGTTAATTGGTTAAGAGAATCAGATTTCAAACCCATTCATGCAAAAAACTTCGGTAGATAACTTACTACATATGCCCATTATTGAAGAAGTGTCTTCTGCTTTCACATAGAATAATGAGCAAAATATAGTGGACAATGTGCAAGCAACATCCAATCCCAATCAAAGTGGTACTAATGCATAAACAACTGGTCAACAAAATGTGCTTGTAGTTAATACCATGAGTGGACCATCATACTAAGGAGTCAGAGTTTTTGCATCCCAACTTCAACCAACTGTTTCATCAAGTGTGTAACCAACAGGATTAAGTAGTCAACCAGTAACCAATGTCACACCTCAACAATTGAATGTGATGAATCCTACTCCTCCTCAACAGGTGATGAGTAGTATTCCACAATAATAGGCACAATCTAGTATACCAACATAATAGAGGCCAAATAAATCACCACCTCAGCAAGGGGCAACTAATGTTCCACCTCATCAGGTAATGACAAACAAACATCTTCAGTAACAGAGTAGTGTACCAATCCAAAACTAAGAGATGACTAGTCAACAATGTGTAAATATTGGTCAATGATAGATGCTAAATATTCAACCTAATTTCACTTCCCCATAGGGATTAATGCAATAAGGAGGTTTCCATGTTTCTCAAATACCTGCTAGACAACCATTAGTTTAAAGTATGCCACAAGTTTAAAGATAAGGTCTTAGTCCACAATTTTTCATGCAACAACAAGGTTTGATTAGTCAATGGTATGTCCCTTTTCAACCATAGTAGGCACAGTATAGTTATATCCCTCAATCCCAAAAATCAAATCCTCTAAGTCAAATATTTATCACCAACCCAAACCAGATTATTGCATAACCAAATGTACAATTCTAAGTACATCCTAATCCACATATGCATATTCCTAGTCCATTTCCCAACCAAACCAATGTACCCTAATAGATATCTCCATCATACCCTGGTCAAAGTGTCCCACTTGTGACCTCCCAACCATCTACCCAAACCAATATTCTCCCTCAAACCAATGTTCCTTCCAATTTCTTATCCTAAAAATTGCAACAAATGAAGGATGCAATTGTTGCCATTCAAGATGGGAAACATACTAAAAAGTTTAAATTAGATGACATGTGTTCTTATCCATTCAACATGGAGTATTTTTAGATACTATTTATTTCAACATACAAACCACCAAAATTCAATAAATACAAAGGGAAAGGTGACCCTAAGGCCCTTTAATTGAATTCTTTGTCACATGTCAACTAGTGGCATATAGCGACATATATCTTTTGTTATTATTTCCAAAGAGCTTGGTTGGACAAGCCTTGGAGTGGTTTTAAAAGTTGTCCAAAAATTTAATAATGAATTTTTATGATCTTTCTAATCAGTTTGTACAATACTTTTCCTATAATCTCAAATATGAGATTTCATTAGTGGATTTGACACAAGCAAAGCAAAAAGCTAGTGAGAGTTTTGTAAGTTATCTACAGCAATGGAGAGCTCTTGTAAGCTGTGTCATCCATAGTTTCCCAGATAAGCAATTAACTATTGTGTTTACTAAAAGTTTACATAGTGAGATAGCTTATTATCTGAAACTATAATGTGCACATACTTTCAAGGAGATCATTGATAAAGGTTTGTTGATCGAACGAGTGCTCATCAATAAAGGAGTCATCAATCTTAATTCAACTAATCAGAATCAAGGTACCAATCAATAAAATGGTCAAAATCAATATTCCATTCAAGCACAAGCATCGCAATCGGCATAGGCCAATAACTAAGAAAGACCGAACTAATTCAATCGTAATAGGAATGTTGTGGGAAATAGAGTAATCAAATCACGTCATGTCCAAATGGTGCAAACATCATCCATACCACATGTTTAGCTTATTCCTACTCAATAACCTCTCCAACCAATATTGCAAGCACAACAACCAAGACCTATATAACAAATACAATAACCTTTACTATTGCAAACCCCTCATCCAAGGAGAATTGTGCCTACGCATCATGTCTTTAGTGACCTAGGAGAACCTTTTGAGTCTGTATTTCATAATCTTTCTATCATCAATCTAATTAGGTGGCCTATACCAAAGCATTATCTGTAAGGCATTCCTTATCCTAATTGGTACCATGAAAATGAATTCTATGAATATCATCAGGTCAATGGGCATAATCTATGAAGATGTGTCCAAATCAAGCATTTAATTGAGAATATGTTGGAGAATGGGGAGATAATATTGGATAATGGTGCTTCCACTTTCAATCAAACTCTTGGGATTTATTAAAACCCCTTTCCCTGACATAACAATTAGTAATAACAACAACAACGGCCAGTGTAGTAATAAAATCAATAGTATCAAAACCAAAAGCTGAACCAACAAAACCAACAAAATCAACAACAAAACTCACAATGATAGAGCAATAGACAAAACCAAGGTCAGAACAATAACAACCAAGAAACCTACCATGCAGTTGCACATGACTACAACAAGGTTGTAGGTCATATTACAGGGAGTAGCATTAACACCATCTCCATTAATCCTAGACCAAGCGTTAATCAATCTAGACCATTGAAAAACAACACTCAATCAAACTACATGGATAATCCTTCTTTGACTTGAGACTGCATACAAGCAAGCCAACAAACTCAGACTTCCACTTTTGGACTTTATAATGACAACTCGTCCTTGCCACGTGATCAAATACAAGTGCACTAGCAACTGAGACTTGTCTTATATAACCCCACACCATTCCCAAAATTTGTTAGCGATCATGGTCTAGTATATAATCTTGCTTGTGTAATCACAAATCAAAGGTCAAAGATTACTATCCTAGGCCCACAACCATCTACCACTTTACTTTTTATCCAACTAACCATTTAACCTCAGGATTAAAAAATTAAATATTGACCAAGACAAGAAGTTTGATATTGTGGAACAATTACAAATGACACCAGCATAGATTTCTATTTTAAATTTGCTGTGAACGTCATTAATCCACAAGAACATCTTGAATGAGTTTTTAACCCAATCCATTATTTCTAGTGACATATCCCCTAATAAATTTCAAGTTTTAGTTGGACACCTAGCTCCAGCCCAATAAGTCACATTCAATCAAACTGATATGTCTTCCCTTGACCCACTCCATAATAACTCATTATACATAGAAGTTTATATAAAGTGACATAAAGTGAAATGTGTCCTTATAGATAATAGATTAGGCCTCAACATAGTGTCTCTAAAGCTCATCAAGCTTCTTGGGTACACAATGGCAAATCTCTAACTAGAAATGATAACCATCAAAGCCTATGACAATCAAGAATGAGAATCATAAGGCACCATTAGTTTACCAGTTATCATTGGGCCTTTGACCCATGATACACTTTGCCATGTACTTGATCTTGAGTTATCATACAATATGCTTCTAGGTAGGCCTTGGTTACATGAGATTCATGTAGTCCCGTCAACGCTGCACTAATGTATCAAGTTTTCCCACTCAGGGATTAAAGTGAACATTCCAGGAGATTTACATCCATATGAACATCTTGAAGCTGAATTTCAAAGCTATAATTATCAATACAGCATGAATCCAAGTTCTAAGCAAGATAAATAGAAGGCCACACTTATTGATCCTTCACCAAATAATTGCATAGATCCTAATACCTTGGATTTCTTTTCCCACATGCCACCTCCTAAAGCTTCTAATCATTTCACCATTTCAGATAATGGACCAAGAGAGTATGTGACCCAAGATACATTTCATATTATCAATCTTCCTCATAATCTTAAAACCTTTGGACAACCTAAAGTCACCCCACATATACATTAGCAATAAAAGAACAAATATAAGGGATCTGTCACATTTGTACCAACATCTAGCCTAGAACTTGCCCCTCTTGAAGGGGATGAATCATGGTTATACAATGACGACTAAGCTAATTGTTATATAAGTGCAAAGTATCATATTCCCAATAGGATCATGGAGTGTCATAATTATGAAGGAAGAGGCCTCAGACAGAATCAACAAATAACCATTGAGTTAATTTCCATGACTAAGTATGAAAGACCTTATCTACCTGGATTTAAACCACCTAGAGGTGACCCCACATATCTTATTCAAATTCCATCACCAATGCCTAGTGAGGATGATGCCGATAGCGAAGCAAAGTCTGATCATAGCCTCACCCTTGATAACCTAGCTAAGACTAACCTATTTGATACCAATTCCATTTGTACCCTTACCCTAGTCATTCATATTAGCTTATTACTGTTATACTATCCCCAACCAATAGATTGGGACTACCAATAATCCAATTTGTCGATTGATGAGTTCTAGAATTATGAGGAATTTTGTGACTTTTTAGGCCTTAGAGACAATGTTCTGTTGGGAGATCACAAGTCAAGATTCTTACTTACATTAGGTCTCGAAGCCTATTTTGGAGAGCAGGTGAACACCCTTAGCCAAAAACAAATAAGTAAAACATTGAGGTCCCAAAGTGAAAACCTATTTGAGGTGCTTTCTAACCATAGAAAAAGTAAATATAAAGGCTAGTCTCATGGTGAAAACTTGTTTCAGGCACCATTAGATGGGGATGTTCATTCTTATTTGAATTTAGACTAGGAGACCACCAACGATGAACTTGTTTATGGATCCGAATTTAGTTTTATGCAACAACAAGTATTTGATCGAATTATTCAAGAATTTTTGACTATTTTTATCACATCATCAGATGTCCCATTAGGGGACTCAGATTCATCATGCCTAGGAGAGGTTAAAGAGAAAGTCTTAACAGAGGACCCTGATATAGTCTAGTAGTTCAAGTCTTTGCCTACTATCCTATAAGACGGTTTGACCCTTCTAGTTGAGGATACAATAGAGGTAAACATCAGGACTCCATCAAACTCAAAATGGATAAAGTGAGGGATGTCCCTCATTGAAGAGGAATGTAAAGTCTTTACAGCTTTATTGAGAGAATTTGTAGATATCTTTGCATGGGCATATTTTGGCATGCCAAGTTTAGACCATGTCTTGGTTCTGTACCACATTATGGTTAATCTTGATGCTAAACTAGTAAAACAAAAGCTACGTAAGATGCATCCTTGTATTGTTTTCTTGGTAAAAAAAGAGTTGGAAAAACTCTTAGAAGTAGGATGTATCTGATCCATTGATTACTCAAAATAGATATCTAATGTTGTATTTGTTAGCGAAAAGATTGAAGGAATCAGAATCTATACAAATTTTTGAGACATAAATAAAGCTTATCCTAAGGATGACTTTCTATTGTCTAAAATTGGCATGATTGTCAACTCCATGACAAGTTATGAAATGCTTTCACTCATGGATGGCTTTTTAAGATACAACCAGATCAGAATAGCATCAAAAGACCAACATACAACAATGTTCACCACTCCATGGGAAATATTTTGTCATCAAATAATGTTATTTAGCCTTAAGAATGTTGAAGCTATATATCAAAGGGCCATGACTATCATATTCCATGATATGATGCATGATATTGTTGAAGACTATGTTGATCACATATTGGGAAAATAAAAAACCAAAGCCAACCATCCAATAGTGCTACATAATATATTTGAAAGATTATGGGAGTACAAAGTTAGAATCTATTGTTCCCCAAAAATGTCACTCATTTTTGGGACAACATGTGAGCTATTTTGGTCCTGTAGGGCTAAAATTATCTCTTCCCTTCTCAAAAAAATGTTCTGAGCATTTAAATTCTCTATTTTTCAAAACTTTTTCACTAAGAGACTCAGCAGATACGTTTCTACGGACTCCGCGGGCTTAACACTACGGACTTTGCAGGAAAGAAGTGTCAAGCAACCAGTGACATCCCCATGTACGTCAAATTCAAGTTTCTCCTAAGCTTCTCTCAGGATCCAATGGACGCTGCCAAGTGTCATCTGTTGAGCCCCATTATACCTTGTTTCTAAAAGTAGCAGAAGTCGGTATGTGTCCCTGATGAAGCTCGATGGAGGCTGCCAAGTGTTGACGGTCGTTGTATCTTCCTTTGGTTTCATTATCAAGTAAAGACTGTGGCAGGCCCCGGGCAAGTTGCTAAAAGATTAAGCAAAGCGATCCAAGTGTCATCGTTCATGTGAATCCAAATGAGTCTCAAATGTTTCTGTAGTGTTTTTGGAAGCCCAGCAGAAGCTGCCATGTGTCATCTTCTATGAGACCCTCAAAGGTATCAAAAAATTCTATGAGTTAAGCAGAACATGCCACGTGTCCCATACTAACTCAGTGGAGGTTGCCAGGTGTCAGCATTCACGTTCCCCTTTTGAAGCTACTCAGGCAAGGAATATTGTGGGTCCCAGTCTCAAATAAGTCTCAGAGCAATGGAACATGCCTCATGTCAAAGACGTAGAGCCAAGGAAAGATTTCCTTTAGACAAATTATCTGAAGAAAATAAAGGATCAAGCCTCAAAGTGCAGTGGAAGCTGCCAAGTGTTATATGCTGAGACACAGTCTCTAATAAGTTTCAAAGTAGTGGAACATGCCACGTGTCCTTTGTAAACAAGCAGAGTGCGACAAGTGTCTGCATCTGCACTTCAGGTTTCTAGCAAGTTTCAAAGCTTATTACAAAGCTGCGAATGCTGCCACGTGTCCTCACCTATGTCACAATAGAAAGCGACCATAGCAAGTGAGAAAGACATGAAGGAATTGCCAATGAGAATGACAGGCCTGCAAACATCAAATTTAGGATGACCAACTAGCCGTTAACCTTCAAAAGATGAAAGACCCACAGACGTCAAATTTGCTGCAATAAAGTGTCTGTTGATCTTCGCAAGCTTAAAATGTGGAGTTGAATGCATTCAAAGACCTTAAGGCCAGGGCCAAAAGGAAGAAGAGACAAAAAGGAAAACATCTACACGAGTTATTTCTAATAGGTGGAATAGTCTACCAGGTAGGTATTTAGGCTTGCAAACATTGAAATCACAGCCTGTTTGTCCCCTTTGGAGTAAAGGCAAAGTGGACAGCTGTGCGGATAACAGGTAATAGAATGAGTGACTTGGGCTCAGGAGAGGACATTAGAGATGAATCAACACGCCATAGTTATGGCAATGCACTATTTCCAGCATGGTCCCTCCAGACAGAACTAAAGGCGCATTAAAGGCATTCAATTTAGCATAGGCCTTTTTCATGAAAACAAGCACCCAAGTCTTTCTTGGAGTGCTATATATTGTAATCTCTCATTTGTTACAAGGAGACCTCTTTATTATTAGAAGCAAAACTCTGCCCAAATTGAAAGGCATTACTGAGACTTTGAGCTCAGATTGTTGTTCATATTTCTTTATTTGAATCAGAAAGCAAGTTAATTTTAGACTTTGTGTTGTTATAGCTTGTATCATTCTAAGATATTGTTCTTATGTATATTTCCTAAATGTATTCTTGTTTATGCAATTTAACAAGCAGAAGTGATAAGGAAGGTGTCCTGAAGCCAGCTACTTTCAGACTTTGTGTTGTCATAGTTATCTTCAGTGTGTGGTTATTTTTTGTTGTTGTGTAAAGGACCTTGGGATGACTTTGTGCCCCCATTGTTCTTCGTATCTCACTCTTTGGGTAGCTAAAGTTGAGACTTTATGCTACACTTCATTCTGCTAGTTATTTCACCCTATTACCAGTTACTTGTCACTACCTAAAAGAACTCATGTTGTTCCTTGCAAGAATACTTTTGAAAGAAGAGAAGCGCCTTCAGTGTTTTCAGTAGTATTTTCTCCTTTGTTTGTGAACATCATCTCTGAAAGAAGAGCGATGGATGGTGTATCATACCTCTGAGTGTTATTTTTTGCATATATATATAGTATATAGTGCCTCATACTTATAGGGAACCTCCCATTGATGAGAGGAGATATTTGTCCCCTGCTGATGTAGTAAACTTACACACTTGGCCGACCAATCTCCCTATGATGTGGTTGAAGAGACCTATTTTGCTCACAAGTTAGCTAGTTGACAAAATATTCACTCAATAGTTTTTGGCGACTCTGCTGGAGATGAACATGCAGTCTAAAGCCTCAAGTTTTAGATTGAAGCAGTCCCTTCCCTTATCCATTATAGACTCTGGTGACTCCATTCTGTGTCTTACCCATTATCATTGTAGCCTTACCATCTTCCTCCATCTCCATTATATTATTTGGTCTGCAAAACTAGAGCCATTGGGATAGAATGCGTAGTTTAAAGCCTTAAGTTTCAAGCTGAAGCAGGGCCAATTCTTTCCCATTTTTGTTCTACAATCTGGCAACTCCATGCTATACAATAAGCCAGAGAGCCTAAAGTAGAACTGATTTTTTTGCTATTAGCAGAGCTTTGCCTATCCACACACTGCCCATATTTGTTATCCCTCTTTTTCATAATCCCATCATGGCAGTTCAAGGCCCCAAGGGTAACTCATTTGGCCCACTAAATCCTACTCCACCCTTGCATGAACTTCCACCCAGCTCAAGAAAGAACTTCCCCAAATTCTTTGGTGATGGGAGAGTTCACCCTAATGAACATATTACAACTTTCAGCATAGCCTGTGGTGTGATAGGTATGGAATTTGAGGATGTGGCAGTCAGGCTGTTTGTAGAAACACTACAAGGCACTACTGTAGAATGGTTTTACCACCTACAGGCTCGATCAGTGACTGACTGCGACACTCTCAAAGCTAAATTTGAAGCCAAGTTCAAGCCTGTAGAAGATGCACATGCCTTGTTGGTCCAACTCACATAGATGAAGAAGGAATCTCATGAACCTATGAGGGACTTCATTACCAAGTTCGACAAGCTGAGGAACAGGATTCCCATGATCACCCAGCTGACACATGAAAATCTCAAGTGTTTTTTCATCAACTCACAGCTGCCTGAAGTGAGTTTTTTGCTGAGATGGGCTAGACACATAGACTTTGCTACTACTCAAGACTTGGCTACTAAGGTACAAGATGACCTTATCTTGGCAGGAAAGATAACGAGAGATCCTAATAGAGGTAAATTCTCTTCATCTTCTGAGTATCCATCTATAAGCACCACTAATCAAATGGTGCAAAAGCTGGCAAATGAACTGCTAGCCTTGAAAAGACAAATGGCCCAAGGTATATCTACTCCTCCTTATCAGGATATGCCAAAGAAGACATTTTAGAACTAGTCATATTAAGGCAATGCTGCCAGAAGTCAAGGGCAAACAAATCGTCTTCCTCCCCCACAAAGGAACCTTACCCTTGAAGCACCTCCAACCAACTCAGTAGTTGGATATTTGAAAACAAAACATGATTTCTCTTTCCAACCTGAGTTTGATCAATAAAATGATGCTGGTATCTTCATGGAGGATCAAGAAGAATCAGCTGGCGACTCCCACATTGGTTTTTTGAATTACCAGGATGAACCTAGAAGTAAAGGTGAAGTAGTCGAGGGATCATACGCAGTATTCACTCAGTCCAAGAATCAGTCAGCCCAGCAAGCTAATAAAGAAAGAATAGAGGAGCGAGCTCAGCTTACAATCTTAATTGCTAAATGAGGAAGTTTTCTACCTTTCTAACCAAAGGCCCTGGTGGTTGCCAAAAAAGTAAGTACCCCAAACATCTCTGCACCTTCTACTTCTACTTCACAGATCAGTCCTCCCTGTCCCAAAAACCAAAAGGATGAACTCCCATCCTCTCTTCCTAGTCCATTTCAATCATTTGACATAGCCGACCATGTCAAGAAAACTAAAATTCAAATGACTAAATTTGAATTCCTACAAGCCAACCCTAAGCTATTGGATAGGTTAGTAGAGTGTGTGAAGAATAAAGTCGTCCCTATATGACAAGAGATTAGAAAGGTAACTCATGATCCCCCAAAGAACATGCCCATCTCAGTCACTCAGACATCAACACCTGAAGCTCAGATTCTATTTGAGTCTTCAAACAAAGGTAAATATTTTTTGTCCATAGAGGATGTTCATGTTTCTATAGATGAAAGTCATGTAGCTAGAAATCTAAGAATTGATTCAAATAAGACATCAAAAGAATTGGTAGGGCACAATATAAATAAAAAAGATCTTTCATCTTTAATAAAGAAAAATCTGATAAAAGATCAGTTTCTGATGATGTTTAAATCTATAAATTCGATGGCAGCAATTCCTCTATTGGTGTTGGAGCTAGGATGGTGTTGATATCTCCTCAAAGAGATATTCTTCCTCCACACAAGTTACATTTCAGCAACACCAACAACATTATCGAGTACGAATCCCTATTACTTGAATTGAAGGCTACTCAGGATGAAGATGTCAAACTCTTTCATGCCAAAGGAGATGCTGAACTGATGGTTTGTCAGGGGTCTGATGCTAACAATTAAAATATGTGCTGGACTGAACCAGCAGAATAGCAAGTTATGGTAGTGGACCATATTGTTGTATTCTGAAGTCGATAAAAGGAACTCTTCACCAAGAGAGCAAAGATTTATGGTTTTCAGATTGAAGACCACGTCTTGCCATGGGGCAAGAAGAGAGAACCAAAAGGAGTGCACAAAAAATATGATTCCTGGTAGAGACTTCCATTCGCTCGTCACTAATTCTAGGGACAAAATAGTTACCTATTGGTTTATCAAGACGGAACACCATCTTCATTATCTCACAATGGGTTGTATAGTATTTAGTTCTGTTTTGTGCTTTTCATTTTCATTTTTTTTGGAGCCTTTATTTTTGTGTAACATGACTCCATAGCCCAATCGCATACTTTAAGGAACTAGAGATTCTAGTTTCTACTCCCCTCAGCTATTTCAGGTTCTCAACTTAAGGAATTTCTCCAATTGGAGCTAGCTGTTGTTCTCCAAAAATGTCACTCATTTTTGAGACAACATATGAGCTATTTTGGTCCTGTAAGGCTAAAATTATCTCTTCTCTTCTCAAAAAATTGTTATGAGCAATCAAATTCCCTATTTTTCAAAACTTTTTCACTAAGGGACTCAACAGATACGTTTCTACAGACTCTGTGGGCTTAAAACTATGGACTCTGCAAGAAAGAAATACCAAGCAACCAGTGACATCCCTGCAAACGTCAAATTCAAGTTTTTCCTAAGCTTCTCTCAGGATCCAACAGATGCTGCCAAGTGTCATCTGTCGAGTCCCATTATACCTTATTTTCAAAAGTAGTGAAAGTCAGCACGTGTCCCTGATGAAGCTTGGTGGACTCTGCCAAGTGTTGATGGTCGTTGTATCTTCCTTTGGTTTCATTATCAAGTAAAGATTGTGGCGGGCCCCAGGCAAGTTACTAAAAGAATAAGTGGAGCGCTCCAAGTGTCATCGTCTGTGTGAATCCAAATGAGTCCCGAATGTTTTTGTAGTGTTTTTTGAAGCCCAACAGAAGCTACCATGTGTCATCTTCTGTGGGACCTTCAAAGGTATCAAAAGCTTCTATGAGTTAAGCGAAACACGCCATGTGTCCCATACTAACTTAGCAAAGGCCGCTAGGTGTCGGCATCCACGTTCCCATTTTGAAGCTACTTAGGCAAGGAATATTGTGGGTCTCAGTCTCAAATAAGTCTCAGAGCAATGAAACGTGCTACGTGTCAAAGACACAGATCCAAGGAAAGATTTCCTTTGGACAAATTGTTTGAAGGAATTCCTTTAGACAAATTATCTGATGGAAATAAAGGATCAAGCCTTAAAGTGCAGTAGAAGCTACCAAGTGTTGTATGTCGTGACATAGTCTCTAATAAGTTTCAAAGCAGTGAAACATGCCACGTGTCCTTTGTAAACAAACAGAGTGCGATAAGTGTCTGCATCTGTGCTTCAGGTTTCTAGCAAGTTTCAAAGCTTATTACAAAGTTGCAGATGCTACCACGTGTCCTCGCCTATGTCACAATGGGAAGCAGCCATAGCAAGCAAGAAAGACATGAAAAAATTGCCAAGGAGAATGATAGGCTCGCAAATGTCAAATTTAGGATGACCGACTAGCTGTTAACCTTCAAAAGATGAAAGACCCACAGACGTCAAATTTGCTACAATAAAGTGTTTATTGATCTTTGCAGGCTTAGAACATGGACCCAAATGCATTCAAAGACCTTAAGGCCAGGGCCAAAAGGAAGAAGAGACAAAGAGGTAAATATCTGTAGGAGTTATTTCTAGTAGGTGAAACAGTCCACCAGGTAGGTATTTGGGCCTGCAAACATTGAAAGCGTAGCCTGTTTGTCCCCTTTGGAGTAAAGGCAAAGTGGACAGCTGCGTGGATAATAGGTAATAGAATGAGTGACTCAGTCTCAGGAGAGGACATTGGAGATGAATCAACACACCATAGTTGTGGCAATGTATTGTTCCCAGCATGGTCCCTCTAGATAGAACTAAAGGTGCATTGAAGGCATTCTATTTAGCATAGGCCTTTTTCATGAAAACAAGCACCCAAGTCTTTTTTAGAGCACTATATATTGTAATCTATCATTTGTTACAAGGGAGACCTCTTTATTATTAGAAGCAAAACTCTTCCCAAATTAAAAGGCATTATTGAGACTTTGAGCTCAGATTGTTGTTCATATTTCTTTGTTTGAATCAGAAAGCAAGTTACTTTCAGACTCTGTGCTGTTATAGCTTGTATCATTCTAGGAGACTGTTCTTATGTCTATTTCCTAAATGTATTCTTGTTTATGAAATTTAACAAGCAGATCTATCGAAAGTGATAAAGAAGGTGTCCTGAAGCCAGCTACTTTCAGACTTTGAGCTGTCATAGTTGTCTTCAGTGTGTAGTTATTTTCTGTTTCTATGTAAAGGACCTTGGGACGACTTTGTGCCCCCATTGTTCTTCATATCTCACTCTTTGGGAAGCTGAAGTGGAGACTTTGTGCTACACTTCATTCTACCGGTTATTGCACCCTGTTACCAGTTACTTGTCACTACCTAAAAGAACTCTTATTGTTCCATGTAAGAACACTTCTAAAAGAAGAGAAGTGTGTCAGTGTTTTCACCAGGATTTTCTCCTTTGTTTGTGAACATCATCTCTGAAAGAAGAGAGATGGATGGTGTATCCTAACCCTAAAAGTTATTTTATACATATATATATATATATATATATATATTATATAGTGCCTCATACTTATAGGGAACCTCCCCTTGATGAGAGGAGAGATTTGTCCCCTATTGATGTAGTAAACCTGCACATCTGACCGACCAATCTCCCTATGCTGTGGTTGAAGAGACCTATTTTGCTCACCAGTTAGTTGGTTGACAAAATATTCACCCAACAAAATCAACCCAAAGAAATATGTGTTTGGTGTAACCTCAGGTACATTACTTGGCTTCATCATGTCTCATAGAGGTATTGAAGTTGATCTGGCTAAAGTCTATGATATAATCGAGATGCCACTACCTACTAATTTGAATCAAATTCATAGTTTACAAAGTAAGATTCAATCAATCTGATGCTTCATCTCTTAGTTAGCAAACAAGTGTCATCCATTTACACATCTTCTAAAGAAGGGAGTTGCATTTCACTAGGATAATCACTACCAAATAGATTTTCAATAACTTAAAGACTATCTTGTTAATCCACCTATTTCATTACCTGCCATGTTAGGAAAGTTATTCTTGTTATACCTATTAGCTATTGACAATGCCCTAGGGGCACTCTTGGTTCAACATGATGATAATGAAAAAGAACATGCCATATACTACTTAAGTTATACCTTGGTCGCATATGAACATAACTATAAACCTATTGAAAAATCTTGTTTGGCCATGGTCTTCATCACTCAAAAACTATGCCATTACATGTTGAATAATAAGACCATGATCATTTCAAAAGTAGACCCGCTCAAGTATCTACTATCTAAAACAACTTTGCAAGGTAGAATGCTAAATAGATAATACTTCTCAGTGAGTTGGACTAGAGTATGTCAATCAGAAGGCAATCAAGGGACACGTTCTTGTAGATCAACTTGTTGAAGCACCCCTCTCACAAACACACAACCAATGACATTTCAATTTTTTTACGAATCCATAATGATCATCATTAACACACCCCTTAAGGAGCAGCCTTGAAAGCTATATTTTGATGATTAATTTACTACAAATAGATTGGGGGTAGGCATATTATTTATTACACCACAGGGGGATCTAATCCCTGAATCATTCATAATTATCTTTCCTTGTACAAACAACATGGCCGAGTATGAAGTGCTTATTGCAAGACTTTGATAGGTAGTGCATTGGAACATATCTCATCTCCAAGTTTATAGTGATTCTTAGTTAATCATCAATCAGGTCACAGATCATTTTCAGACCAAAGATGACAAGTTTGTTCTATATAATGCTATGGTCGACACTCTTAAACAACAAATTGCTAACATTCAGTTTAAGCACATACCGAGGGCTAGTAACAAAACTTTAGATTCCATATCTACTATTGGCTCTCTGATTTGATAAATGGATGAAGCTAGAAACTATCAATTGCTCATCAATAATTTGTCAGCACCAGTTCATGAACCTTCAACCATTACAATGATTTGTGATATTGTTGGTCCTAATTTTATCTAGTATTCATACCTTTATACATATCTCCATGACCAATTTTTAAAACCTAACCTATCTAGTAACCAAACCAAAACCTTTATCCATCAATTCACTCGTTATACTCTACTTAGATCCACCATTTATCGGCATAGTTTTGATGGACCTCTGCTTCGTTGTTTAACTTTAGTAGAGTCTACACTAGCGTTAG
Source organism: Torreya grandis (assembly GCA_037957365.1). Taxonomy (NCBI): domain Eukaryota; kingdom Viridiplantae; phylum Streptophyta; class Pinopsida; order Cupressales; family Taxaceae; genus Torreya; species Torreya grandis. The sequence goes on from JARHVA010003243.1 coordinate 1,432,335, forward strand.
GAGAACTTCATGAAGGGATATGTGGAACTCACTCTAGTGAGGCAATCCTACCCAAAAAGCACTTATGTACTAGTTATTATTGACCCATGATGGATGCAGATGCAACTGCATATGTAAAAAAGTGTGACAAATGTCAACAACATGCTAATTTGATTCATGCCCCAGCGCAAACTCTAAAACTAATGTTGGCACCATGGCCATTTACTACATGGATACTTGACCTCATTGAGAAAATCAACCTCACTTCATCTGATGGCCATAAATATATCCTTATCGCCACCAAGTATTTCACTAAGTGGGTTCAAACTATACCCCTCACATTATTGGAAAGCAAATTTTCAAATTCATCTTCAACTATCTCATTTGTTGTTAACGGTATCCCCTCTGACATTATATCTGATAATAAAGGATCATTCAAGAACAAGGATGTAGATCAACTATGTATCGAATATAACATCACATAACATTTTTCTACAACATATTACCCTCAAGGTAATGGCTAGGTTGTAGCATCGAATAAAACTATTATCAATATTCTCAAAAATATTGTCAATGATGTCGATCATGATTGGCACTTGCAAATATTCTTTGCCTTTTTGGAATACCATTCCAATCATCGTACCCCCACAAGAGCCACTCCATACTCACTTGTTTATGGTATTGAATCCATCCTTCCCATTGAGGTTGAATTGCCTTCACTGCACATCTCTTTCAAGCATGTCTTGAATGATCATGACTATCGAGTAGCTCACTTACAGGAGCTAGACCTGCTTGATAAAAAATGCATAGCTACACTCAATAATCTTTAGGTATATCATAATTGATTCAAAGGCCACTACAATCGACATATTAAGTATAGAACATTTAAACTTGGTGATCTTATTCTTAAAGAAAACAAAAAGAATACCTTAGTTGAGAAGAAGCATAAAATAAAATTCAAACCAAACTGGATAGGGCCTTTCATCATTACTATAGATTATGGATCAAGAGCATACAAGCTTGCCACACCAGATGGAGATGAACTTCCTGAGCTGATGAATATTATTCATCTCAAGTGGTACTATGCTTGAGCACTAAGGTGTATTGTTTGTGAGGACCATTTTAGTTATTTCATTTTACCACTATTCTTCTTTCTATAAATATCATTCTTAACCATTCTATTAGTTGTATCCTTTTTATCATTCTGTTCTATCAACCCAGTGTGTTCTAAAGCCTAGCCCATTTGACCTTGGTTTTTGCCATTCGTTACGTATTTTTAGCATTGAGGAATTTGATCAATTTCATCAGTTGGTTTAAGTACTTCAAATAAAGATCATATTTTGGAGTAGTGTGATAGAATTTTTGATAGTTGGATCCTTCATTTGTTATTACTTTCTTATCACCGATCTTGTTGTTAATTATAATCGTCTTTAGAAAAAATAGAACCATTACGTTGTGTCTTAGTTATAACCACCTATGGGCAAACTAGGGGCAACATTTGTTTATTAATCCTTGACATACCAACTTTCCACTTCTTATGCCACATTGTGACTTTTTACCAACTGTGCTTGCTTTGTTTGAATTGACCACTACACTAGTCAAATTCCTTCATTATAGGGTAGAACTACAATGAATTGAGGTCCTACTCTAGGACTATATAGGTAGCACTTGATACTTGTTAAGGCTAGCTCAATCATCCCCTTGTCATGCTCTCATCATTTTGCAAGCAACATAAGCCACGCTCTCACCATTTTGTGAGCAACTTAAGTTTGAATGCTTTCATCATTTTGGGAGCAACCTGAGTTTGAAAGCTCTCACCATTTTATGAGTCAACCTAAGTTTGAACACTCTCATCATTTTGAAAGCAACCTTAGTTTAAACGCTCCTACCATTTAATGAGCTTGAACCATTTAGTATCTCGTCATTCTCGATTGAGTTGAGATACTCTAAAATAATTCCTAAAACATTTGAAAAATCGTTAGAAAAGAACAAAAATATTGACCACTTCTTTACCTTAAAGATTCTGTGAACCCTTATTAAGTTGCAAGCAAATCACTTCTCACTTAGTTTTTCCCTCTTTTTTGGCCTTTTCTCTCACATACTTGTCATTTTTTAAGACCATTCCTCTTCTTCTATCACATCCATTCTGTTTGTTTTCATTAGTTATCACATTCTTTCCATTCTCTGCAAGAACTACATTAAGCCTAAAGTTTTTTATTAGATATTACATCCATGGAACTATGTAGGCAATGTCCACTTGCCTAGTGTATATGGAAACAGCTCGGCAAACCTCTTCCTTTTCTTTTATTCCTCTATTTTGTTCGTATGTTAAGTTGTCACCTATTTTCTAGAGGCAACGTTTATATGGTTTTTATTGCATTGTTTGTTTGTTTGTTTGTTTCTACTTATTTTGTTTATTTATCTGCCTATTTATTTACTTTCAGCATTGTTGCCTTGATTCAGTTTATGTGTGTTCATTGGGTGATTTCTTATCCACACTTACACTTGAATCCATCCATATTCATATGTTCACATTATAATCATGGTTTATATCACTAGTGCATTATTTTCTATTGAGTATTGGATTATGGGAGTCAATCTTTATGCATATTTTGGCCAAGTCCTCATGATGTTATACCATGATGCCTATCGACACATGCTACAACAAACCTCAACTTCAAGAATTCTATTCAACAATGGTGGCATCTCTTCGGCATTGAAATTCTGATTCTCATCCTAATCATATCCCAAATAAAGTAATTAAACATGAAAGAATTTCAACCTTTATTAGTTTGAATGAGCATCTCTCTACTAGTAGGTTGTTCAAATTCATCATTAGCCTCTATGTTAAATTATCATCATCATCAACCAAGTTTATCATGTTTTCCATAATCGAGGTCCAATGACTATAATTGTCTATAGGCAAATCATTGCACACCATCCCACCTACACACAATGATTTGCTCAAAGGTGGTTATAATCATTAAGAAATGTAATGATTTGCTCAAAGGTGGTTATAATCATTAAGAAATGTAGGTGGGATGGTGTGCAATGATTTACTCATAGGAGGTTATAATCATTGGACCCTAATTATGGCAAACATGATAAACTTGGCCAAGGATGATGATAATGCAACATAGAGCGTAATGATAAATTAGAACAACATACTAATAGGGAGATGTTCATCCGAACTAATAAAGGTTAAAAAAATTTCATGTTTAATTACTCTATTTGAGATATGATTAGGATGGAATCAGGTTGCTAGTGTCGAGGAGATACCGCCATTATTGAATAGACTTTTTGAAGCTGAGGTTTCTTATAACATATGTTGGTAGGCATCATGGTATAGCATCATGAGGACTTGGCCGAAATATGCATAAAGACTAACTTGCAAAATTGAATACTAAATAGAAAATAATGCACCAATGATAAAAACCATGATGATAATGTAAACATATGAATATGGATGGATTGGAGTATAAGTGTGGGTAAGGAATCACCCAATGAACACACATAAACTTAATCAAGGCAACAGTGTTGAAAGTAAACAAATAATTAAACAAAATAAGTAAAAACAAACAAACAAATAATGCAATAGAAACCATATGAACATTGCCCTTAGAAAATAGGTGACAACTTAACAAACATGAACATAATGGGGGAGTAAAAGAAAAGGAAAGGGGTGGTCAAGTTATCTCCATATCACTAGGCAAGTGAATACTGCCCACATAGTTCCATGGATGTGATATTCAATAAAAAAATTTAGGCCTAAAGTAGTTCTCCCAAGGAATAGGAAGAATGTGATAACTAATGAAAATAAACAAAATGGATGTGATAGAAGAAGAGGAATGGTCTTGAAAAATGACAAGTGCGTGAGAGAAAAGGACAAAAAGGATGGGGAAACTAAGTGACAATTGGTTTGCTTGCAACTTAGTAAGTGTTCCAAGAATCTTTAAGGCAAAGAAGTGGTCAAATGTTTTTGGTTTTTTCTAATGGTTTTACAAATATTTTTGGATTTTTTTAGGAGTGTTTCGACTCAATCAAGAATGACGAGACACTAAATGGTTCAAGCTCATAAAACGACAAGAGCACAGCTTAGGATGCTCGAAAAATGGTGAGAGCATGGCTTAGATTACTCGCAAAATGTTGAGAGCGTGGCTAGAGGGTGACTGAGCTAACCTCAACAAGTATCAAGTGTTGCTTACATAGTCCTAGAGTAGAAACTCAAGTCACTATAGTTCCACCCTTGCAGCAGAGGAATTTTATTAGTGTAGCAGTCAATTCAAACAAAATAGACACAATTGGTAAAAAGGCATTGTACAACATAGGAAGTGGTAAGTTGGTATGTCAGGGCTTAATGTTGCCCCTAATTTACCCATATGTGGTTATAACCAAGACACAATGACATAAACCAATGGTACTAATTTTCTCAAAGACAGTTATAATTAGTAGTAAGATTGGTAGTAAGAAAGGAATAACAAATGAAGAATGCAACTGCCAAAACTTTTGTCACACTTCTAAAATATGATCTCTATCTGAAGTACTTGAACTAACTGATGAAACTGATCAGATACCTTGATGCTAAAAATGCATAACGAATGGCAAAAACTAAGGTTAAATGGGCTAGGCCTTATAACACACTAGGCTGATAGGTCAAAAGCAAAAAGTGGATACGTCCAAGAGGACAGATAAGGATGATATTTGTATAAAGAAGAATAGTGATAGAATGGCATAACTAAAATTATCCTTATAGACAATATACATTAGTGCTCAAGCATAGTACTACTTGAGATGAATAATATTCATCGACTCAAGAAGTTCATCTCCATCTGGTGTGGAAAACCTATATGCTTCTGATACATAATCTACAGTAATAATGAAAGGCCCTATCTAGTTCGGTTTGAATTTTCCTTTATATTCTTTTTAGTCATGGTATTATTTTGGTTTTATTTAAGAATAAGATCACCTAGTTCAAATGTTCTATACTTAACATGCCAATTATAGTGGTCTTTGAGTTGATTTTGATATGCTTGAAGATTATTGAGCACAGTTGTGCATTTCTCATCAAGTAGGTCTATCTCATGCAAGTGAGCTACTCGATAGTTATGATAATCCAAGACATGCTTGAAAGAGATGCGTAGTGAAGGCAATTCAATCTCAGTGGGAAGGATGGCTTCAGTACCATAAACAAGTGAGTATGGAGTGGCTCCTGTGGGGGTATGATGATTAGTACGATATGCCCAAAGGGCAAGAAATATTTGTAGGTGCCAATCACGAGTAGTATCATTGACAATATTTTCAAGAATATTGACAATGGTTTTATTAGATTCCTCGGTTTGACCATTACCTTGAGAGTAATATACTGTATAAAAATATTGTGTGATGTTATATTCAGTACATAGTTGATCTACACCCTTGTTCTTGAATGATCCTCCATTATCAGATATAATGTTAGAGGGGATAATGTAGCAACAAATTAGATGGTTGAAGATGAATTTAAAAATTTGCTTTCCATTCATGAAAGTGAGGGGTATAACTTTAACCCACTTAGTAAAATATTCAATGGCAATAAGGATATGTTTATGGTTGTCAGATGAAGTGGGATTTATCTTCCTAATGAGGTCAAGTCCCCATGTAGAAAATGGCCATGGTGTCAACATCAGTTTCAGAGTTTTTGTTGGAGCATGAATCAAATTAGCATGTCATTGATATTTGTCACATTTTTTTACATATGTCAACGGCATCTGCATTCATCATGGGCCAATAATAACTAGTACGCAAGAGATTTTTGGATAAGGACTTCCCAGCTAAAATGAGTTCCACATACTCTTTCATGAACTTCTCTTAATGTTAGTGTAGAATCTATCAAAGTTAAATAACGAAGTAGAGTTCCATCAAAACTACAATGGTAAAGGTTGGATCCAAGTAGAGTATAATGAGTGGAATAATGAATGAAGGTTTTGGTTTGTTTTTGGGATAAGTTAGGTAGTAGAACTTGGTCGTAAAGGTAGTTTTAAAGGTCTGAGTACCATATAAAATTAGGACCAACAATATCACAAATCATTGCAATGATTGAAGGTTCATGAGTTGGTTTTGACAAATTCTTGACAAGGAACTGATACTCTCTAGCTTTATCTGTTTGGCAAATTAGAGAACCAATAGTAGCCATGGTATCTGTAGTTCTATTACTAGCCATTGGTATGTGTTGAAACTGAATGTTGGCAATTTGTTATTTAAGAGTGTCAACCATGGCTTTATATGAAATTGACTTATCATCTTTGGTGAAAATGATCTATGACTTGATTGATGATTAAATGAGAATCACCATAAATTTGGAGATGAGATATGTTCCAATGTACTGCCTATCAAAGTCCTACAACAAGTGCTTCATACTCAGCCATGTTGTTTGTACAACAAAAATTGATTCTAAATGATTCAGGGATTAGATCCCCCTACGATGTAATATATAATAGGCCTGCCCCTGATCTATGTGCAATAAATGAACCATCAAAATACATCTTCTAGGGCTGCTCCTTAAGGGGTGTGTTAATGATGGTCATTATGGATTGATCAAGAAATTGAAATGTGAGTGGCTATGTGTTTGTGAGAGGTGCTTTCACAAGTTGATCTGTAGGAACTTATCCCTTGATTACCTTTTGATTGACATACTCTATGTCAAACTCGGTAATCTGATTGGCATACTCTATTTCAAACTCACTAAAAAAACATGATCCATTTAGTCACTCTACCTTGCAAAGCTATTTCAGATAGTAGATACTTGAGTGGATCTACTTTTGAAATGACCATGGTCTTATTATTCAACATGTAATGGTGTAGTTTTTTAGCTGTAAAAACCATGCTCAAACAAGATTTTTCAATAGATGCATAGTTATGTTCATATGTAACCAAAGTATGACTTAGGTAGTATACAACATGCTCTTTTTCATTGTTATCATGTTGAGCCAAGAGTGCCCCTAGAGCATGATCGGTAGCTAATATGTATAACAATAATGGATTTCTCAGCCTAAGAGGTAATAAAATAGGTAGATTAACAAGATAGTCTTTGAGTTGTTGAAAAGATGTTTGGCAATGACCATCCCAATGAAATGCAAATCCCTTCTTCAGAAGGGTGTAAATAGATGACACTTGTCAGCTAACTGAGAGATGAAGCATCTGATTGATTGGATCTTACCCTACAAACTATGGAGTTGCTTTAAATTAGTTGGTGGTGGCATCTCGATTATATCATGGACTTTAGCCAGATCAACTTTAATACCTCTGTGAGACACGATGAAGCCAAGTAATTTACTTGAAGTTACACTAAACACATATTTCTTTAGATTGAGTCTAACTTTGTACTCCTATAATCTTTCAAATATCTTATGTAGCACTACTGGATGGTCAACCTTGGTTTTGGATTTTCCTAACATGTCATCGACATAGTCTTCAACAATATCATGCATCATAACATGGAATATGACAGTCATGGCCCTTTGATATGTAGCTCTAGCATTTTTAAGTCCAAATGGCATTACTTGATAACAAAATGTTTTTTATGGAGTGGTGAATGATATTTTATGTTGGTCTTTTGGTGCTATTCTGATCTGGTTGTATCTTGAAAAAATGTCTATGAGTGAAAGCATTTTTTAACCTACAGTGGAGTTAATGATCATGTCGATATTAAGTAATGGAAAATAATCTTTAGGACAAGCTTTGTTGATGTCTCAAAAATCAGTACAGATTATGATCCCTTCAGAATTTTTACTAATAGGTACTTGTGATCTAGGAATTTGACTTAAGAGAGGATGGTTAGTATGGTGTTAGTTCCAAAATGAAAACAAAATGAAAGAAACACACTAATAGCATAACATCTCTAGACCTAGAGACTAGGGAGAGCTTAGTTAACAAAAGCAAATGACAAACACAACTAAAGAGTAAGAAATCAAACACAAGAATTCTTTCACCTTCCTTGGATGTTCCAAGTGCCTTTGTAATGGTGGCTTGCTCTGCTTGTGCTCATGAAGTCCTTGGAAATAGAAGCTTGACTACCTCCATCTCTCCTTAGCACCTTTAGCTTATGGCTTGGCTTGGCTTGGAATCAATTTGGCAAGGTAACAATAGTTTCTTGAAGCTTTTAGAACCGTTTGAGCATTATAAATTTGTATTCTCAAGCCTTTAAAATCATGTGGTAAGGCCTCCTATTTATAGATTTTTTACAAATGTCTAGAATCAACCTGAACTGTCCATTTCAAGATTGAGATGTGTGTTTGAAGATTAATTCAATTTTTGGAATTAAGTTTATAATTATCTTCATCATGAAATTGGAATAAGGGGTTATTAAGAGGCATGGAGGGCATCATAAAAGGCATTGATGAGGCGTAGAGGGCATGAATCTTGATATTTATGGCATTTATGGCCTAAGAATGTCTTCCTAATAAATGAGGTCACCTGATGATGCAAATATTCAATATCTAATTCCAAGAATAAGTTTTCAACAAGTTTCCATGGAATTATGAATTAGGCCTTGATTTGGATTAATTAGCTCCTAAGCATGTTTAAGCACTTTGTGCACAAATTACTCAAACTGATCAGAATGCCTTGTTATTGGTCCAAAATTTGATTGGATTAAAATTGGAAGTCAATGTCAGATGCATTGGAATCATATTCCCATTTAGGATGTTACCAACAACAAATATCAAAGACATGCATCTTGTGTAAGATATTTGATAGGAGAGAGCAATCTAAAGCACCTAGATGCAAAATTGGTATTTTGACTCAAAATAATCTGATCAAAGTTAGCTGGCCCATAAATTGCATTGCCCTATTTAGAGATACCCTAGCCAAAATCGGCACTTGAATATGTCAATTTCATAACATTTAGCATGCTTTAGTGTTTTTAAACCAAATTGTGCATTTTGAGTAGAAATTGGTCAAAAGCCTGGTTGGAGGTTATTGATGACCAGTTTTAGGTGTCTACAGTACTACATTAGAGATCCATTCTGAGTAGTCAATGGATCGAATACATCTTGCTTCTAAAAGTTTTTCCAACTCTTTATTGACAAATATAGCAATGTGAAGATGCATCTTACGTAGAATTTGTTTTATCAGTTTGGTGTCAAGATTAACCACAAGGTGGTGTAGAACCAAGGTGGGGTCTAAACCTGGCATGTCAGAATAAGTACATGCAAATATATCTACAAATTCTCTCAACAAAGTTGTAAATACTTCATGTTCCTCCTTAGTGAGAGACATGTTTAATTTTATCTGTTTCAGGTATGATGGAGTCCTGATATTTACCTCTGTTGTATCTTCGACTAGAAGGGTTAAACCATCTTCTAGGATAGTAGGCAACGACTTGAACTATTGGATTATGTCAGGGTCCTCTATTAGGACTTGTTATTCAACTTCTCTTAGGCATGATGAATCTGAGTCCCCTAATGGGAGATTTGGCCATGTGATAAACACAGTCAAAAAATTTTGAAGAATTTGATCAAATACTTGTTGTTTCTAAAACTTAAATTCATATCTATAGGCAAGTTCATCATTGGTGGTCTCCTGGTCTAAATTCAAAGAAGAATGAACACCCCTATCTAATGGTGCCTGAAATAGGTTTTTACCACTAGACTGGCCTTTATCTTTACTTTTAACTTGGTCAAAAAGCACCTCAGAGAGGTTTTCATTTTGGGACTGCAATGTTTCACTTATTTGTGTTTGGCTGAGGGTGTTCACTCGCTCTACAAAATAGGCTAGAGGATCTAATGTAATTGAGAATATTGACTTGTGATATCCTAAAAGAATGTTGTCTCTAAGGCCTAAGAAGTCAAAGTATGCCTCATCATTTTGGAACTCATCAATTAGTGGACTAGATTCTTGTTGGTCCCAATATATCAGTTGGGGATAATATAATGGCAATAGATTTCGATGAATAGCCAAGGTAAGGGTATAAATGGCATTGTTATCAAACAAGGTGGTTTTAGCTAGGCCATCAAAGATTAGGCTATGATTGGATTCTGCTTCATTGTCGACATAATCATCACTAGTCACTGGTGATGGAGTTTGAATAAGATATGTGGGGTCACCCTCAGGGAGTTTAAATCCAAGTCCATAAGGTCTTTCATACTTAGTCATAAAAATTGGCTTGATGGTTCCTTGTTGATTCACTTTGAGGCCTCCTATATCATAATTTTGATGCCCCACAATCCTATTGGGAATAAGATACTTTATACTTTTATAACAATTAGCTTGGTTGTCATTGTATAACCATGATTTATCCTCTTTAAGAGGGTTGGGTTCTAGGCCAGATGCTGGCACAGATGTGACAAGTCCCTTATCTTTGTTTTTTTTTTGGTAATACATATGTGGAGTGACTTTAGGTCACCTAAAGGTTTTTTGATTCTGAGGAAGATTGGCAATATGAAATGTATCATGGGTCACATATTCTCCCGATCCATTATCTGAAATAGTGAAAAGATTAGAAGCTTCAGGAGGCAGCATGTGGGAAAGGAAATCCAAGGTATTAGGATATATGCAATTATCTGGTGAAGGATCTATAAGTATAGCCTTTCTTTTATCCTACTTGGAACTTGGATTCATGTCATACTAGTAATTATAGCTTTGAAATTCGACCTCAAGATGTTTGCAGTGTTCATATGGGTGTAAATCTCCTAGAATATTTACTTCCATCCTTGAGTGGGAAAACTTGATACATTGGTGCAGCGTTGATGGGACTGCATGAATCTCATGCAAACCAAGGCCTACCTAGAAGCATATTATATGATAACTTAAGATCAAGCACATGGCAAAGTATATCATGGGTCAAAGGTCCAATGATAACTGACAAACTAATGGTGCCTTGTGATTCTCTTTCCTAATTATCATAGGCTTTGATGGTTATCATTTTTGGTTGTAGATCTATCATTGTGTACTTGAGAAGCTTGATAAGCTTTGGAGACACTATGTTGAGGCTTGTTCCATTGTCTATAAGGACACGTTTCACTTTATGTTGCTTTATATAAAATTTTATGTACAATGGGTTATTATGGAGTGGGCTAAGAGAAGACATATCGCTTTAGTTGAATGTGACTTGTTAGGCTAGAGCTAGGTGTCTAACCAAAGCTTGAAATTTATTAGGAGATATGTCACTAGCAATAGTGGATTGGGTCAAAAACTCATTCAAGATGTTCTTGTGGATTATTAACGTTCGTAATAAATTTAAAATACAAATTTGTTCTAGTGTTTTTTGTAATTATTTCACAATATCAAACTTATTATCTTGGTTAGGAATGAATGGTTTATTCCAAGGCTAAACAGTTGGTTGGATGATAGGAAAAGTGGTAGATGGTTATGGGCCTGAGATAGTAACCTTTGACTTCTAAGTTGTGATTGCACAATCAGGATTAAATACTAGACTATTATTTCTAACCAATGCTGGGAATGGTGTGGGATTAGATAGGACAAGTCTTAGTTGTCGATGCACTCATATTTGGTCACATGACAAGGATGAGTTATCGATATAAGGTCCAAACGGGGAAGTCCTAGTTTGTTGGTTTGCCTATTAACAATAGTCTAGGCTGCTTAGTGTTTGCTCTAGGATTAATAGAGATGGTATTCCCATTACCCCCTATAATATGACCTACAACCTTGTTGTAGTCATGTGCAACTGCATGGTAAGTTTATTGGTTATTACCATTCTAACCTTGATTTTATCTATTGTTCTGTCATTGTGAGTTCTAATGTTGATTTTGTTGATTCTACTAGTTTATCCTTTGATTTTGATAATATTGATTTTGTTGTTGCACTGGTCATTGTTGTTGTTAATCATTTTGCTACTATTGATTATTATGTCAAGGAAAGGGGTTTTGATAAATTCTAAGAGTTTGATTGGAAGTGGAAGCACTATTATTTAATATTATCTCTCCATTCTCTAACATATTCTCAATTAAATGCTTGATTTCAACACATCTTTGTAGATTATGCCCGTTGACCTGATGATAGTCATAGAATTCATTTTCATAGTACCAATCAGGATAAGAAATGTCTTGCAGATAATGCTTTGGTATAAGCCAACTAATCAGATTAGTGGCAACAAGATTGTGAAATACAAACTTAATAGATTCTCCTAGGTCATTAAAGACACGATGTGCAGGCACGGTTCTCCTAAGAGGAGGGGTCTGCAATGGTAAAGGTTGTTGTATTTGTTGTGTAGGTCTTGGTTTTTGTGATTGCAACATTGGTTGGAGAGTTTTTGGGTAGGATTAAGATGAAAAGGTGGTATAGATGATGTTTTCACCATTTGGACATGATGAGATTCGTTTACACCATTTCCCACAACATTCCTATTGCGATTGAATTACTTCGGTCTTTCTTGGTTATTGGCCTGTGCCACTTTTGATGCCTACGCTTAAATGGGATGTCGATGTTGGTCATTTCTCTAATTGTTACCTTGATTTTGATTAGTTGAATTAAGCTTGATGACTCCTTTATTGATGAGCACTTGCTCAATCAACAAGCCAAGCTCTTTGAAAATAATAGCAAAAGGTATATGTCACTATATGCCATTGGTTGACATGTGACAAAGAATTTAGTTAAATGGGCCTTAGGGTCACCTTTCCCTTTGTATTTATTGAACTTTTATGGTTCGTATCTTGGAGGAAATGGTATCTGCAAATACTCCATGTTGAATGGATAAAAATATACGTCATCCAATTTGAATTTTTTAGTCTATTTTCCAGCCTGAATGGTAGCAATTGCATCCTTCATCTGTTGCAATTCTTGGGATAGGAAACTAGAAGGAACATTGGTTTGAGCAAGAATATTAGTTTGGGTAAATGGTTGGGAAGTCACAAGTGGGACACTTTGACCAAGGTATGATGGAAATACCTGTTGGGGCATATTGGTTTGGTTAGGGAATGAACCAGGAATATGCATACGTGGATTAGGATGTATTTGAAATTGCACATTTGGTTGTGCAGTATTCAAGTTTGGGTTGGTGATAAAGGTTTGAATTAGAGGATTCTGTGGTTGGGATGGAGGGATATAACTATACTATGCCTGTTGTGGTTGAAAAGGGACATATTGTCGACTAATCGAACCTTCCTATTGAGTGGAAACTTGTGGACCAAGACCCTGTCTCTGAATTTATGGCACATTTTGAACCAACGATTGTCTAGTAGGTAATTGATAAATATGGGGACCTCATTATTTCATGAATCCCTATGGGGAAGTGAAAATAGAATGTATATTTGACATCTGTCGTTTACCAATATTTGCACATTGTTGACTAGTCATTCCTTGGTTTTAAATTATCATATTAGTCTATGACTGAAGAGGTATGTTTATCATTACCTGACAAGGTGAAACATAGTTACCCCTAATTGAGGTAAAAATGTATTTGTCCTCTATGGCATTGATACACTAGATTATGCCTATTATTATGGAATACTACTCATTACTTATTAAGGAGTAAGATTCATCACATTTTGTCATTGAGTTGTGACATTGGCCATTATTTGATTACCTTATCTCATAGGTTGTACACTTGAGGAAGCAACTGGTTGAAGTTAGGATGTAGAAACTCTTATTTCTTGGTATGATGATCTACTCATGGCATTAACTACAGGCACATGTTGTTGGCTAGTTGTTTGCATGTTAGTACCACTTTGATCAGGATTGGACGTTGTTTGCAGATTTTGTCCACAACATTTGGCTCATTATTATGTGTAAAAGTTGAAGATACTTCTTCAATAATGGGCATGTGCATCAAGTTATATATTGAAGCAGTTTGTACGAATGGGTCAGAACTTGGATTCAATTATCTAGTTAACTCTATCAACACTCCTATTGAAGGAACTAGGTCAATAAGAGGCTTACTCACCATGTTCACCTGATTGAAATTATGTGTTAGATTTAGGTAGGTTTGATATGCTATATGTATTTGGTTAATAAAGTGATCTTCCATGATGTTTTTACCTCTATTACATATATTAGGGTCTTGATACGTTGTTTGGACTAGAGCCATAAGATTGCTATAATAAGCATGTTGATCATAAATGATATTGTGCGGCACTCTTACTAGACTTGGTAAATTTTCATTGGGGAAGTATACTAGAAACTTGGCCCTTACCTCTATGGCTCTAACCAAGATCTTGTCTTTGTTCTCTAACAAATGTCACTCAAATAAAAATAGATTATACGTGGAAGTTGTATTAGTAGAATATGATTGTTGAAGAACTAGCTCGTCCACTATGCGTATTATAGCTAGGTATTGTGTGGCTTATTCTTGATCTTGTTCTGAATAGGATGGTGTGTTAACCAAATAGTTAACCAATGGATCTTGGCTTTGTGCCCCTGATTGAGTATTATAAAAGGGATAAAAATCCATTTCATAAGGAATATTATTCGCATAGGGGTCTTGCACCATTTCTTCTTGTGCAACTACAATATTAATCCTTGGATTGTACATGAGTCCACTATGAGTGTAGGAATACATGTTGGGATCCATAGCAATGCTTTGCAATAAAAGGTTAAAGAGTTATACAAACTCTAAAAAGAACAAAATCTAAAACAGATGATGTTCTAACTTCGTCTAGATTCATCAAAAGGATCAAAAGGTTTATGTAAATATTTGTGAATAAACAAGCTAGCGTGAAGTATCTAGCGTTTCACTATTCACACAAAGATAAGCAAGTAAATGGATCAAAAATCAAAATGCCAAACTCTAAGGTCGAAGTGTTTCAAATCAGTCTAATCTAGAAATTTAAAAGTTGCTAGGTCTTTTGGCCAAATGCGACATCAAAAGCTAACCTGAAACAAGGTATGCGCTAGGACTCTTGGCCAAATGATGTCAAAACCTAGACTTTGAAATAGATGAAAGTTTAATCTAACGGATTTGAAACAATTTTAACAAAAACTAGGCATTTGATTCTTGGATATGAACTTGACCCACTAGGTATAAGGTATGAAACAAAAGGCACTTTAGAAATAGTTTATTTTCTCATAAATAATGATATAAAACTTGGTTCTTTTTACAAATAAGCTAGATAAAAGTGAATGATATAACTGCGTTAGACAAAAGATCACAAAAAGTACACTTGGATTGGTCTAAAAATGTAGGAACAAATTTGAATTCTATGCAAGAGGGTCTATGAAATAATATTTGAAATGTTTTGGGCAGCGTAATGATGCTGCACTACCCAAAAGGTGTGATAAAAAAGTTTGTATCAAAAACTCTCTAAGGCAAAGATAGTTTACCACAATTTTGACAACATACCACTACTTTTCTTGACTCAAAATGTTGTGGTGCATAGACTCAAAGTGCAAGTGTTTATCACAAAATGGCTTAACTCTATCAGGTGGTGACAATGATCTTGAGTCTAAAATGGCCTTCAACTCAAATTGGAAATTGAACCTAAGTTCCCTCAAGTTTAGTGTAAATGGTGAACCCACTTAACACATCAACCCCATGAACTCATAAATGTGCAATTTTGAATATAGATTATAAGTGAAGGGTTTTAAACAACTTTGGTAAACGTCTAGACTCAATTGGGCAGCATAACTATGCCAAAGTGGATGATATGACTCCTAAGCTTTTGATGAACTTTGAACAAGGCAAATTGATGGTTTCACACAGGCAGCAAAATGCCTCTTTGTTCAAAGGAAAATTAGGACCATGTGCTTTGGTTTGAATTTTTTTTTACACCAAGTTTTGACTCTAAAAAGGACTTTAATTTAGGATATAACTCAATTGATTAATCGCTTTTAGACTCTAAACTGACAAGGTTGCTTGGTATTTCTAGAATCTGTCTATATACATTATTTTAAAGGATTTTAAGTGTTCATCCAAAAGTAAATGTGCATTATATAGTAGGGTTTTTACACCTCCCCTTCTCTCAAATGATAGTACTGTGACATGGACCTTTAGGTGCACCTTGCACCAACAATACTTATACGACAAGTGGGGGTTTGTGTAAGATCTAAAAAGGTTCTAAATGTTCTAGGAGAATCAATTACATAATGACTTTCACTCCAAATAATGCACAAAAAAGCATGGATTTTGGGTTCGTATCACTTGGCTTGTTGCAAAAAGGTCTAGTCCTTTTAGCAACCACTACATCTTGTTGTTTGCTCAGTGTAGTGCGATGTCCAAAGTGCCAATACATCCCATGTGCAACTCTAACTAGGAGCCAAATAAAGTCAATGCCAGGAGGTGAAACCCTGGGTCAAAGCTTCCCTAAAGAACTCATGGGAGGTAATGAAGTCCTCGTCGCAAGCCAAGTTTCCATAAAAATAAAGAAAACATGAAAATAGAAATACTTTAGGGTCATTTTCAAGGTCACCCAAACTTTGATGAGTTTTGGAGAGTGCTTTAGATGGCTTTCTTTCTAAGCCTTGGACTAGGATATTTGCAATAGGAATGGTGCTTTTGATTCCAAGGGTTCCCTAAAGGGGACAAATGGAAGAGCATACACGCAACACCCCTCTTTTTGTTAAACAAATATTTAACTTAAATAACTAAGTAAATAAAAAATCTTGGAAAGGTGAGCTCATTTTTAATCCCGAATGGAAAATGAGGTGGTGTTCATTTGACCCCTTGGTCTTAGTTGCAAACTTTGAAAATATTCACCATAAACATCTTTTTTTTTTGTTAAACACTAAAATAAGGTTCCTAATTGATTTTTAAGCATGCACAAGGTGATCTAAAAAATGTTTTAAGCAAATGTCAAGCTTGATCCTACAACAAAGATGTTATCATGTCCTTTACCCTTGAAGCTCTTTTAGGTTTGAAATAATGAACTTTAAAAAAAGAGCTCTCATGTCTATGTTTTAAGAAAAACACAGTGATCAACATCGGTTACATAACCAATGACAGTTACATTTGCTAACCAATGACAGTTGTCTAATTGACATCGGTTATACCAATGTGACCGATGATAGCTATCCAACAGATGTCATTTTTACTAATGACGTCGGTTATTATGCAAACTCATGGCAAACAAAAATGGTAAAATAAAGTTAGAAAATGAATTTACACGAGTTTTAATAATCCAAATGAAGATTTTAAAGCTATAAAATGATCTTCTTCATATGTGAGATGTGTCTGATCCCACCAGGTGTGTCATATGTGATCTAAAAATTTGACTCAAGAGAGGATGGTTAGTATGGTGTTAATTTTAAAATGAAAGAGACACACTAACTAGCATAACATCTCTAGACCTATACACTAGGGAGAACTTAGTTAACTAACATGAATAAAAAATACAACTAAAATTCAAAATAAAGCCTCTTTTACCTTCCTAGGATGCTCCAAAATGCTTGTTATAATGGCTTACTTAGTTTGTGCTCATGAAGTCCTCATCAATGGAAGCTTGGCTACCTCCATCTTTCCTTAACACCTTTGGCTTGTGGCTTGGCTTGGTTTTGAATCAATTTGGCATGGTAACACTAATTTCTTGAAGCCTTGTAATCAATTTTGCATAATCATGTCTTAAAATTCATGTTCATGGCCTCTCTATTTATAGATTTTTGAGAATGTCTAGAATATACATGAACCGTTTATCTTGAGATTAAGATGTGCAGTTGAGGATTAATTCAATTTTTAGAATTAAATTTATAATTATCTTCATCATGACATTGGAATAAGGGGAAATTAAGAGGCATGGAGGGCATCATGGAAGGCATTGATGAGGTATAGAAGGCATGAATTCTAATATTTATGGCATTTATGGTCTAGGGATGTTTTTCTAAGAAATGAGATCACCTGATGATGTAGATATTCAATATTTATTTCTAAAACAAATTATTCAACAAGTTTTCATAGAATTCTTGATTAGGATTTAATTTGGGTTAATTAGCTCTTAAGCATATTTAAGCACTTTGGGCATAAATTACTCAAATTGATCAGAATGCCTTGTTATCAGTCTAAAATTTGACTAGATTGGAATTGGAAGGCAATGTCAAATGCATTGGATCCATATTCCCATTTAGGATGTTACCAACAACAAATAACAAAGGCACATTTCTTGTGCAAGAGATTTGATAGGAAAGATCAATCGAGAGCACCTAGGTGCAAAATTGGCATTTTGACCTAAAATGATCTGATCAAAATTAGCTATCCCATAAATTTGCATTACCCCATTTAGGGATACCCTAGCCAAAATCAGCACTTGAATATGTCAGTTTCACATCATTTAGCATGCTTTAGTGTTTTTAGGCCAAATTGTGCATTTTGGGTAGAAATAGGTCAAAAGCTTGATTGAAGGTTATCGGTTGCCAGGTTTAGGTGTCTACATTTGGTATCCCAAATTGAATGTTATGTTGGTTTATAAAGGATGAAAAGTGTCCATGAGAATCATGCCATAAGTAGAGCCATGGTACCCATGCTAAGGATTAGGTTAAGGTCGTGATGGATAATCACATTATCCTATTTTAATTAGTTACCCTTAAAATAAGGAGATGAAGGTGGTTGAAAATAAGGGATGAGCTTAAGTTAGACACAAGATGACTAAGAACTTGGTTGAACAAAACAATGAGATGTGAATGCAAAAAAATGATGGCCTTAGGTCTTGATATGCCCCAGATCCACACTTACATGTAAATAATTTGATCCAATAAGGAGTGAAGATGTCCACCAGTTAATTTCTAACACAAGATTAGATGTGGAAATGATGTTGTAGTGAGTATGGTTAAGTAGGCATAATGAAACAAAATTATTTTATTTGTCTCCACAAAATTGGTTAGGTGATAGTTGCTATAATTTGCTCGAATTGCAATGGTGGTTGGTTTTTGGTTAAGTTAGGTATGTTTAGGTGTTGGTTCAGGTTATTGATGAAAGGTTCGTTAAGGTCAAGGTTTGTTTAAGTTTAAGTTTGGTTTGGTATTACACTAGGTGCAGGTTGAGGAATATGTGCCAAGGGTTAGTTTGGTCATTTTCTTAAGGCAAGGTTTTGAGTTGATAAATGGACAAAGCCTCTTAAAGGGAGAACTCCCCTAGTTTGCTCCTTCCATGGATAGTTGACAAAGCAAGGGGCAAGGTTGGGTAGGTGATGATAGTTAGGCTTTGAGTTGGATTTTAGGCTTAATGGTGGTTGGTTATGATTTAGGTTTTGGTCTAGTGGTTGGTCAAGGTCAAGGTTTATTTAATTTTAAGGTCGGTTTGGTGTTAGAATAGGTGTAGGTTGAGGCATAAGTGCCAAGGGTTGGTTTGGTCATTGGTTAATGTTGGTAGGCAAAAGGTGAAGGTTTGGTTTAGTTAGTGGTTAATGTTTGGTCAAATATTTTAGAGGGAGAATTCCCTGAGATGCTCTTCCCATGAATGTTGAGGCGGGGAAAAAATTCCTAGGTAAAGATGTTGGTTAGTAAATAGGGTTTAGGAAGGATGAAAATGACCTCATCTGCCTCCAAAGGGTTGTTAGTTTTTAGTATGGATTTCAATTTGTAGGTGGTGGTTCATGTTTCTCTTAATTTTTGCTCATTTTTTAATTTTAGAAGAAGATAAGAAACTAGTAATAAGGGTGTGGTAGAAATACTGGGTTGATGATGCATGCATAATCGAGATGAGTATGGAGAGTTCCTTTTTGTCTTAGAAGGAATAACCTATGGATAAGAAAGCACTAATAAAAGGGGTTGTTAGTAATATAGTTATGTAGACTGCCTAATGTGAGCTAGATCCAAGAAGCATGAGCTTGTTAGGAGGCTGTCAATCCACTTTTTTTATAACAATTAAGTTAGAAATGATAAAAGTAAGATACTTGCATTAAATAATAGAAAGTACTAAAATATAAGAAGTATATGAATGTTTGATAGAGGAAATGACTAAATATAGCAAAAGTGGGTCAATACTGATGATAAAATAGATCAGGTCAAGTTCAAAAATCAAGCAGGGGTCTGTGAACAAGTAGAGACATAGAAATTTAGATTTGGTTGGGGGTAAGGGGTTAGAAATAATTTATTGTTATTTTATGCCATAGTGACCATCGATGGTTGGGTTGACCGTCAGTGGTTAAGTTGACTATCGATAATTAGGTAACCATCGATGGTTAGGGGTGATTCTTGACAGTTGTGCTAATCATCGATAGTTGTCTATGGATTTCTAGAAGTGTTCGTAAAAGCATTACAAAATAGTTTACTGATCAGGTAAGGCCCTGTTTAAGGGTCTAGTTAGAAATGAGAGGTTGGAAGATAGGTGCAAAAAGCTCTGATGGGGGATAAAGGTTAGAAACTAGAATAACAAAATAGAAGTATAAGTATACTTGTTGCTTACTAAATGGTTGATGGCTGGAGCAATTTTGGTAGAGTAACATTACATTACCTCGAGAGCAATTTTGATAAAGGCTCAAATATCTATTATTGTTATTGAATTGTGGAAGAAGATGGCTGGCTCGTTAGAAGCTTAAATACTTGTGTACAATAATGCTTGTGATGATCCTTTTCCCCTCCTACTCCCCTCCTTTTATAGGCAAAAAGAGATGGAGGATAGAAGGTTCCCTAGTAGGTTGACTTACTAATTTCAATGCTTGGGAGTTAGTTAACAATAGGCAGGGTGGAATATATTAAATTGTGTCATGTTATCTTGCATAGTTGGTATTTGTGTAAGAATGAAGAGGACTTGATCGTCGATGGTCAGGCTAATCATCGACAGTCAAGCTGACCATTGGTAGTTGAGTGTCTGAAAGAAAAGAGGTCAAGGTGAGTTGAAAGATGTTGGGTAATGGTTAGGTTAGTAAATTAGTGAGTTTAGTTAGCTAAGTAGCTAACTAGACTCAGGGTCTAATGAGTTAGTTAGTGGGTTGAGAAGGATTAGGTGGTCCTTAAGGTATCCCAAGGCATTTTGACATCTAGTACAGTTTTCTAAAGTCTACATTTTACCCCCTTTTATTATGCAAAAAACAAAAATGGATTACTTGGTTGAAGGTCTATTTGCCTCGAATATGGGAGGAGGTGTTTCCCCTCAAATCAAGAGTCGATGAGGTAGAACTAAAATCAAGTCAAGGTTTGATAAGCGATGTATGATGAGTCATGAGGTAGGTGATAAAAAGGTGGTTGGGCATTTGAAGTGCAAACACGCACACAAAATATGACTAAGTGCGATAGCCAAGATCACACACAGACTAAGGTTGCCAATGTTGGTAAAAATAAGGTTAGTTTTAGAAGTACAAGTGATAGGGTAACTGGTCCATAATGTTAGTCATATCTAATCAAGTTACTCTATAATTATCCTAGATAGGGTTAGTGTTTTTGTAGGTATCTGAGGTAGGAAGTGCTCCCTTGAAAAACATAATTGGTCAGGTTGTGTAAGAGGTGATGTAAATTTCAAATTCAACATGGCAAAGTTGGTTGATGCGCTCAAAAAGACCCGGTAAGGTTGTCATAGAATATACAATTATTTAGGTTAAAAGTGACCAACATCAAGGTGGACGTGGTCTAATGGTTGGTTGGAGAAGGGTTGTCTCCAAAAGTCTAGGTTTTGGTTTGATGGAGAAAGGTGATCTCCAAAAATTAAGCACTTAGGTGTGGGTGCCTAAAAAAAATTAAATGTGATACCTTGATCGTCGGTGGTTAGGGGTTCTAAGGTTGACCATCGACAATCACCCTAACTATCGACAGTTAGGGGGAAACCCTAAAAGGCTAAGGATAAGAATTGTAAAACAAAAGTCATTGTCACTTTTGACTTGTTGAATCTGAGCTTTTCATTTGTTTTGGTGATTGGGTGTTTTGTATTTTTTGTTGTGAGAGGTTTTGACTAAGTGATTGTTGACATGGTGACTATCGACTGGGTGGAGGTGTGTGTTTGAGGTAAGTTAGATATGATTGAGATGCATGATGGATGAGGACATGGTTGAGCAGCTAGATGTGGGCTTCATCCTCAACAACAGTCAAGAAATAAGGTACATGATGTTTTGAAATGATAGATTAGTTGATTTGGTTATTATGAAGTTGAATTTGGGTAGTTGTGGTTTGTTTTGGTAGGGCTTTGGGGGGTTTGATCTAAATTTAGGTTTTGTTTGTGATTTGAAAATTTATTCAGTGACTTTACAGGGTCAGGTTGCCACCATTACAAGTGAGAGAGATCACATCATGACCTCCCTAGGTTTGGTGACCTAGGAGAAGGATACCTTGAGATAGAGGATAGGAGTAGTGGCAACACCAATATAACCACCAAATAATATCCTAATGGTGTGGTACTTGGCCACAATGGAGGAGTTAAGGTATTATGAGGCCATCGTTTTAGCATATGTCATGAGCAACCCTGATGGGGAAAGTATAAAGGCAATTTAGCAGGTGGGGCAATTGTGGCAACTCTAGGTGAGTGGGTTGCATTAGTGAGTGGATAAATAGGCATCCTTGGAGGACCAACACCAAATGGTAGTGGTGGTGCAGGTGCAGGAGGGGCCAGTGGTAGTGGTGCCCCTAGGGGCATGATATATGACATGATACGATGTATAGATATAGATGTACATGATTTTGATATTGGCTTGTGCACTAATGCAATGAGATGTACACGCTTTGAGAGAGAGAGATTATACATTATTACATGTATTATTTATTTTGATGACATGATGTATATGATGCTCATGATGGTATGTATGTTGTATGTTCCTAGTTCATGATTTTGGTTTTGATGTTTTATGCTTTATGCTTATGAGATATGGACTCAGTAGCTTTAGGCATATGATGATTATGGATGATGTTTTGTTCATGGATTTGATGTTTATGATTTATGGATGGTTTGATTATGGTTATTGATGGGAATCATGATATGATATTATATGATGTGATTTGATTTGTATGGTTACGGATGTAATGTTTGTTTATTGTTATGATGTTATCACATAAAGTAAGTTAGATCACAAACTAAATGTAAGAAAAGAGGTGAGAATCACGAGACATATGTCTACATGAACCAATGATCAGAGGTAAGGAAAAAACATGATGCCTTTTCATTGGTAAGGATAAAATAAAAACCCTAAAGTAAGACTATTTTAGGGAACATAAGCCTTTAAAATGCTTCACATTAGCATGCTTTGGTTGATAAAAATGTGTCTTGATCACATTGTGTCAAGTAAGCATATGATCCTTTGATTTATAGATGATATAAGGGGGAGATAGGTGGTAGGTGAGGTGTAAATGGGTGATAGGTAAGGTAACCTTATGTGGGTTGGTTTTCCCCTTCTATAGGTGACCTAAGAACCATATTAGATAAGTCAATATCTTCATGCAAGGTATAGACTAATCAATGCAGGAAGTCTACTAATGCTAGATATAAAAGCTAATTACAGCTATCTTAGGATAGCTTCTTTTGATTTTCATATAGGGTCTTTTGTGATTATTGTGGTTTTGATAGGTTTGTGAAGCTGATCGATGCAGGAAGCTTCAAATGATTGCTTTTGACCCATTTGACTTAGTCATCCTTCAAGGGAGTGGTCTAAGTTTGGGTTTGTTTATTTGGTAGATGTCCTTCAAGGGAGCAGTCTATCTTTTAAGAAATTTAGTTTTATGCAGTTGTCCTTCAAAGGAGTAGTCTGCTATGCTAGAGACATGTGACCCAAGTGATATTTTAGTATCCCAAATTATTTTGATGTTAGGTTTAGACATGGACAAGTCTATATGGGTTTAGAGGTTTGCCTTTATGAGGGCAAAACTTTAGAACAAAAAGGTTAATGATAGGTGAAAGGGGTGGTTTTGAGAGACAATGACCATGGGATTTTGTCTGATTAGAGATGAAAAGTATCCATGAGAACCATGCTATGGGTAGAACCATGTTACCCATATTTAGGATTAGGCTATAACTGTGATGGTTAATCACATGGTTCTATGTTGTAATTGGTTGTCCTCAAAAGGAAAGGGATAAGTAAGTGAAGGTGAAAATCTTATAAATCAAGGGACGAGCTTAAGTTAGACAAGAAGACGAGTCTTATCCTTATTTAACAAAAGAAAAGATGTAGATGTGAAGCATTGAGAGGCTTAGGTTTTGGTTTGCTTTCGAGAGAGGATAAATTGTAAGCTCTTGATCCATACTTATGGGTTATGATTTAGGGTCCAAGCCAATTGAAAGCAAACTTGCCTCTTTTGCTTTTATCCATATTGGTTACATGTTGGTTTTCCTTTAAGATGAGGTCTCCCATATTGAATTCTCACTCTTTCAAGTGTTTGTTATAAGCGTGCTTGATTCGCTCTTATCAGACATGAATATAGTTAAGCGCAACTAGGTGATGCTTGTCAAGTAGCTTAAGTAGTGCTAGATATTCTTGATGATAATCACTCTTAGAAATGATGTCTTATAAGGATATGCAAAGAGAAGGAATCTAAAATTTGAGAGGCAAGACTACCTCTACTCCGAAGACTAGAGAGAAAGGGGTAGGACTTGTAGAGGTTTGAATGCTAGTGTTATAGGCCCATAAAGTGAAAGGGATGTGCAAGTGCCAATCATGACCTAAAGCATTGACTACTTTGGTTAACATTTTGTTAAGGGATTTATTATAGGCTTCTCCTACCGACCCCCTGTCCATTTGCTTGTGGATGGTAAGGCAAGGAAAATCTTAACTTGATGCCAAATACATCATAAAGACATTGGACTTGCTTATTTTTGAAAGATTCGCCATTATCATTGATGATTTTATGGGGAACACTAAAATGGCAGATGATATGATGGTTGATGAAGTTGACTATCTTGTCAATTTTGGTTGAGATGAAAAGAAAAGCTTCCACCCATTTGGTGAAATACACAATGGCGGTGATGATAGATTAGTGTCACTATGAAGAGTGAGGATTAATTTCCCCAATGAGATCGAGTCACCATTATGAAAATGGCCAATACTCTTTAGATATTTGAAGGTCATGGGTAGGTGCATGATGTAAATTGGCATGTTATTGACATTTAACACACTTCTTGACATAATCAAAGCAATCTTAGTTGAGGTTGTGCCAATAGTAGCCAAGGCAAAGGATACGTTTAGCAATAACTAAACCACTAAAGTGTCCCCCATGGATTCCATCATGCATTTCCTTGATGATGGCATAGGAAGCTTCATGACTATGTCGATAATAAAGAAGGATGTCATTGACGTTGTGCTTGTAAAGGATTCCCCCTAGTATGGTATAATGAAAGGTACTCAAAACAAAGGCTCTTTGGGCATTCCTTAAGAGGTTAAGAGGAACGATGATGAGGTTGAGGTAGTTAAAGGTTTGCTTGTACCATGTGTCAAATGGAGATGCTTCCACATTACAAATGGTAGGAAGGTTGAAATGGATATAAGATGGAGTGATAAAGTGGTGGATGGTAATAAAGAGTTTAGAATTGACAGGTTGAGATGGGATTTGGGAAGTAAGGGAAGCCATTGTATCCACGAACTTATTAGTAGATCATGGAAAAAATTGGATAAGGTAATGATCAAATGATGTTAAGAGTTCATATACTAGTTGTTTGTACTTTAAATTTACAAGACATCATTGTTGCATTGATACGATCCATTGACCTGGTTGACCATAAGTTGGGAATCATCAAAGACATTGATTATCTTAATTCTCAAGGCTAGAGTAGTTTAGAGACCTACTACTAGGGATTCATACTCAGGTACATTGTTGGTGTATTCAAAATCAAGTTTAAAGGAAAGGGGAAGAGGTTCACCATCAAGGGGAATGAGAATAACTCTGGCACCCCCATCGTGCTGGCATCTGGAGCCATTGAAGAACATGGTCATTTGGTAGATGGGGTCATCCTGCAAAAGAGTTGTGATGGACTCATCCGGAAATGCAAGAGGAAATAGTTGGTTGTATGGTAGAGGAGCTTTGGCCAATTGATTGGCAATTACTTGCCCTTTAATCAACTTCTGCTGGAGGAACTCAAGGTCAAACTCAACTAAGACCATGAGCTAGTTATCCATATATTGGTTTTGGTATGGTTTAGAGTGCACGTGCTTGAGTGGGTCAATGTTAGTAATGACAAAAGTTTTTTGATTGAGAAGGTAATGATAAAGTTTGGAAGCCACAAAGACTAAGGTCATACAAAGTTTCTTGGAATGGATGTACTAAGTCTCATACTCTATAAGTGTTCACCTTATGCAGTAGACAACTTGCTCTTTATTTTCTTCATCATGGTGAGCAAGCATTGTCCCTAAGGAGTGGTTAGTGGAGAAAATATAAAGGTAGAAGGATTGGTCCTCTTTAATAAGGGTAAGAATAGGTATAGAAAGAATGTATTCTTTGAGTGAATCAAAGACTAGTTGGTAGTCCTTGGTCCACTTAAAAGAGGTGTCTCTCTTAAGAATATGGTGAAAGGGTTGACATTTATCTCATAACTGAGAGATGAAGCGACGAATGGATTGGAGCTTTCCCTACAGGCTGCAGAGCTGCTTAAGGTGAGTTAGAGGAGGAATCTCTAAAATTGCTCTGACTTTGGTAGGGTCTACTTCTATTCCTCAAAGAGAGATGATAAAGCCAAGAAGCTTTCCTGATAGGACACCAAAAATGCATTTCTTGGGGTTGAGTCAGACACAAAAATGGATTAGGTATTCAAAGATGATGATGAGAATGACTAGGTAATCCTTATGATGTTTGGATTTCCCAAGGAGATCATCTACATAGTCCTCTATGATTTTATGGATGAGATCATGGAAGATGTAGGTCATCACACACTGGTAAGTTACTCTAGCATTTTTTAGCCCAAATGGTATGACCCTATAGTAAAAGGTCCCCCATGGAGTGATGAAAGAAGTTTTATGTTGATCCTTGGGGGCAATTAAGATTTGATTATATCTTGAGAAACCATTCATGAGAAATAACATCTCATGGCCAGTTGTAAGATCAACAAGTTGGTCAATGCTAGGCAAAGGGAAGTCATTCTTTGGGCAAGCAAGGTTGAGGTCATGAAAATAAATACAGATGAAAATTCGCCCTATGGGTTTGGTAATGGGAATGATGTTAGAAACCCATTGAGGATAATTGATGGGTTGGATGAAGTCAACAGACAAGAGACATTGAAGCTCTTCTTTGACTAGAAGGGTGATGTGAGGGTGCATCCTGTGAAGTTGTTGCCAAACAGGCTTAGTGTTAGGATGGGTGATAATGTTGTGGAGAGAAATAGAAGGGTTGATTCTGAGCATATCTTGATAGGACCAAGCAAATGTTATACTTTGGTCATGAAGGAAAGAAGGGTAATCTTGTTGCTCTTTGGAATTTAAGGATTATCTTGGCAATGTGAGGGTTATCTTGAGTACCCAAGTTGACATTGATAGTGGATTTGTTCAACATGGTTTGGTTCTCAAGAGGAAGGGATTTATGGGTAGAAGAATCACTCACATTGAGGTAGGTGAGAATGAAATTATCATCTTAATGTTGGATGGCGTTGATGGAAGGAGAATTATTTTCTACCATTTCAGGATGAATCAGAGGAAGGGTTTTAGTTTAGCTATCCTTTTGATAGGTCAAGGGGCCTACACTAACAGTATTGATCAAAAAAAAAGTTAGGAAGATTGATCTCAAAATCATTACACTTTGAATGAGGTTAGGTTGGTGAGGATGGGATATTTTGTTTAGTGGTGGTGATGGGTTTTGGTGAATCGGTGGGTTTCTTTGGTGGTATGAACCCAAGGCCAAATAGCTTATGAGGTTTCTAAGTTTTGATGGAAGGTAACTCATGAGGTCCATGTTCATAATAGTTGAGGCCAAATCCCTTCTAGGCATAACTATGAAGGTATAATTTGGTAAATACCAGTTTGTCGAGCTAAGATAAGTTAGAGGTAAAATATTTGAATGGTAAAAGTAGTGGTGGAAGCAAGAAGTGGATGATCAAGTCCCCCATAGATTAGGTTGGTTTGATGGTTGGGAGGCCTAAAAGGGATGATGGTTCTGATGTTGGGGTCATAACTAGGATCATGGGTGAGGTTCTTATACTCTTGAGGAGTAGGAAAAGTATCTAAGGCTAAAAGATGATACTCCCCCAGTGAGAGATGTTGGAATGTGGGTTCTAAGGGGTCCTCTATGGGGATCTAAGAAGAAGGGATAGATGAGCTAGTTGAAGCTTCATCGTTAGCAGGGGTGATTTGGTTATTCGTTAGTGGTGAGGTGGATTATGGAGGAAGGAGAACGTCATTGGGTCGATATGTCATGTTGTATGATGCAAAAGGACTAGGGTCAACTCTTATGGTAACAACTTGACCTTCATTTTCAAATTTGACACATCGATGTAAGTAGATGGGACACAATTCATGGTACAGATCCAAGGGCATCTAAGTAAGATGTTGTACTGGAACTTGCCTTTTACAATGTAAATGAGTTTTGGAATTATGTGAGGTCCCAAGTGGATGTGGAGGATGACTGTCCCAAAGGTAGTGGCCATAGGATCATTAAAGGAGCGAAGGACCACTATAGTTTCTGCCATGATATTCTTAGGCAATTAAAGTTGGTCATAGGCATGGGAGGAGATAATGTTAATACCAACTCCTCCATAAATCATCACCCTTTTGATGTGGGTTTGATTAATATATGTAGTGATGAAGAGGGGAGAATCAAGATCTTCTGAATGAACAAAAGGTATTTCTGAATCTTGGAAGGTGATGAAGGTAGAAAGTTGAAGGGCTCTGACAAAGGATGTAAGAGGTCGAGGATCTTTTAGTTAAACCTCTATTGATTGCATGGCCTCTATCAATGTTTGATGGTGATGGGGTGAGGTATTGATCAGTTCATAAAAGCTCATCTTCATCGATGTATGGTGAAGTTATTTTAGAACCACTCATTGGATATATTCAAAAGGTTTGGAGGGAGAGCCACCCAAAGTGGATATTTTGAGTTTTGGAAAAGGTGAAGGTGAAGGTAAAAGTGAGAGTGCTGAGGTTCAGTTGGAAGGTTAAGGGGTGGAAGGGTATGTCCATGGTATGGACACTTTGGCTTTTCCCTTGCCCTTTTATTGGGCCCTAGATTGGGTAACCATATGGATAGTGTGGATTAAGGGAGGTGTTTGGTTAGATGGTTGCTTCAATTCCTCTTCACTTTCATATGAAAGTGAAGGAGTAGATAAATGTTGGATGGGTTGAGTTGGTGATTGGGTTGGTAATGGGTTCAAGGGAGGTTTCTTTGATAACATATCATCCTCATCCCATAAGCTATGGATAAGTGTTTGAAGATCTTTGTAGTTCTTCGTGTTGTGTCCAAGAGTTTTATGGTGTGATCAAATCAAATTGTCATTGAACAATGATGGTTTAGGACATGAAGGGTCGAAAGTTTATATGGGTGGTAGGGTTAAGGAAGAGGTTTGTAACAACCTTTATAGAATGGTCAAATAAGATTCAATCGAAGGCATTGAGGGTGTTGGGTTTTTGGTTTTAGGAATGGGAGCCTTCTTAGGAGTAGGCTTCACTGTAGAAGTTATAGGTGGTAGAAGGGTTTCGGTAGGTGGTTTTGGTAGGGATTGCTTGGTTGTGGTTGGTTTTGAGGTGGAAGATTTAGAGGTGGATGGTAAAAGTTTGGTCATAGGTGGGTAGGTAGAGGTAGATAGGTTAGTTGAGAATGATGGGGATTTTCATGATTTGGTGGAGGTAGGTGTAGGTAGAGCAAAAGGGGAAGGTTTACTAGATGAGGAATAGGTAGTTGTGTGAGGGTTCACCTTCTTGGTAGAAGGATGAGCTCTTAGGATGGTATAAGGATGAGGTCCTAAGATAGAAGGTAAGTGTGAATGAGGTGGTATGGGTCTAGTTCCAGGTAGTTTGGGTGATTTCACTTTCTGAGTTGGTTTGGTTGGGGTTTTCTTTGGTGGACTAGACAGGGTTAAGTCCAACTTCAAAGATGGTTGAGCAAGGCTAGGTGTAGGAAATATTCCTTAATTCTTGATGGGTTTGGTTAGAGAGGCGTAAGGTGATTTGACAATTTTAGATGGAGGTGGCTTGGATGGCTCCCTTATAGTTTTGAAGGAAGAAGTGTTTAAGGATGGGATTTAGTTAACAATAGGTTTGATGGTGGATGCAAGTGAAGTTGAAGGTTCAGGTTTGTTTTGGTAAGAGAGGCCAAGATGATGTAAAAAGGTGGCTCTATCTGAATTGGGTTGGGAAGTGAAATCTAGACTTTAGACCAATCTAGAAAAAGGTTTGTAAATGGGTTTGATCCCTTGGTCATTGGTTTCAAAGGTTAAGCCCATGGGTTGAGGTGAGGGAATGGTTTATTCACCTATGTTCTTGGTGGAAGGTTCTAAGGTTGGGGATGATGTTTCCTCCATGGAAGGTGCAGGTAAGGTGATCTCTTCTTTTGGGATGGTTCCCAAATAGAGAATGCGTGGTTTTAGGATAGGGGAGGAAAGTTTGATGGCCTCAAGTGAAGGAATGAGAATGGCTGTTTCCTTAGCTTGGGTGTCTAAAGGAATGGAGGGTAATTCAACCATTTTATTAAACAAAGTGGGTGAGGAGGTGTTTGAAGCAATGGTTGTCCCCTTTGGTATTTCTATCGAAGGAGATGTGGATAGGTCTATGGTCTCATCAAGTAAAGAAAGAGGGGCAGTTACTTCCTCTATTTGGGTGTCCAAAAGAAAGAAAGGTAAGTCCACCACTTCAAATATTAGAATGGAGGAAGAGGTATTTGACATAATGGTCTCCTCAAAATAGTTTCACTAATAATGACATTAATCGCATGGACCTCCCGAGCGTGAGAATATTTTGGTTTATTATCATCATAGTTGGTGGAAGGGGCATCGTTGGAAAAAGAATTACAAAATATGTCAATGGAATTATTTGGGGGTACATTAGGATTATCAAATACAAGTTCTCCATTTTCAATCATGTTTTAGACAATAGTTTTAAAGGTATTACACCTAATAATATCATGTCTAATGATGCAGTGGAAAACACATAGATCATTCTCATTGTACCAACCAAGTGTAGGGTGAGAAACATCAAATTATTGGGGAGGTTTTATAGAAGGAAGTTGTATGATGTTTTCTTTGAGTAGTTTATCCAAAATTGAAGCATAAGACCCCCCTATCAAAGTATATTATTTTGGGGAAACTCAATTTTGGTTTTGGTTTTGTTAGTTAGAAGAATTAGAGGAATTAGTT
The DNA here is from genome assembly GCA_037957365.1 of Torreya grandis. Classification (NCBI taxonomy): domain Eukaryota; kingdom Viridiplantae; phylum Streptophyta; class Pinopsida; order Cupressales; family Taxaceae; genus Torreya; species Torreya grandis. Next base: position 1,463,344 of record JARHVA010003243.1, read on the forward strand.
AGGTTGGGTTGGTTAATAGTTGGAGGTGGAGTGGTTTTAAGGACAACCAAGTTTGTGGATGCCTTGGGTTTGGGATGGTTAGATTGATTAGTGATTTTGGTTGAGGAAGGGTCATTGGGTTTAAATCTAGAATTTTTGTTCCTAAATTTCAATTTTCCCTCATCAATGGCTCTAATTTCCTATTTTTGTGCCATGGTAAAAGCCTCGTCAATTTTTTTGAAAGTTTGAACTTGAAAAGCAAGGGAAATATGTTTGGTACAACCCTGATAGAAGACTTTAATAAACTTAGGTTAGGGTAAGGAAAAATAAAGTTGATTGATAAGACCTTTCCATTTAGCTACAAAATCGGTGATTGATTCGTCATCAAATTGCCTAATAGAGTAGAGGTCGGTAATATAGACCTTTTTAAATATATTGACTGAGAAATGATGTAAAAATACTTGGGCAAGTTGAGAAAAGGAAAAGATGGACTACTTGGTGAGATAACTATACCAATATAGGGTTGGTCCTGATAAAGACATGGGAAAGGTACAAAGGAAAAGGGCATTGTCATATGCAATCAAATAGCAAGAATGGTGAACTGCTCTCAAGTGTTGTTTAGGGTCCTCTTTACTTTAGAATTTAGAAAACTTGGATATTTCATATTGAGGAAGATAAAATCAGATACGGACAGATGGATGGATAGGTTCATTACAGATTTGATCATAAGATAAAAGGTTATGAGCCCCACAGATAGATGACTCCAGGTTGGTCATTTTGTCCATTAACATTTTGACCAAATCTGTTTGAGGTTAGGAAGCTCCATAATTATGTGGTAAGTTTGGTTGAGGTTGGGTGGTATCAATATATGGATAAGTGGTAGATGGTTGAGAAGATACCACATATTGGTATGTGGTCATCAAATGTTGGGATGGTGCAACATAAGGGTTAACGGGCACAAAAGGTTGGGTAGAAGGTGTTATGTATACTTGTGGATTAGAAACACATTGGTAATATGTCATGGGTATTTGTTATGGGATTTATATGGGTTGATTTATAGGTATGGATGGGTTAGTAGATGGGTTGGGTTGGGTGGTAACTCTTATGCTAATAGGTGTAAGGGTAGGAGGTATGGAAAGTACCAAATTTTGAATAGGGGTGGAAATCGGTGGGTTAATAGTGATAAGAGGAATGGTGGAAATACGGGTAAAAGTTATCCCTATGGTGGATAAAGTATGGGTAACAAGAGGTGAGGTTGCTGCTATATTGAAGGTGTTGGTTGGTGTAGGTGGTGTTTGGCTATTAGTTGGGATGTTGGATTAGGTTTTGGTGGTGGTATTGGATGGGATATTGTTGGAAGAAGATGCTTAGGTGATCATAGGTTGGATAGAGGTAGCACCCACCATAAGATGGGGAGGCATACCATAAAGTGGATCCATAGGAGGAACCAAATCAATAAAGGTACAGTAAGCTAAGGTGTTGAGGTAATGTTGGAGGGCCATAGGGTTATTATCAAGGAAGGTAGCGAAATCTGCATCACCCATGACAACTATTTGAGGCATGCTAAGAGGGGGAGAAATATGAGAACTCTCAGCATCTTAAGTATATTCCATGGAAGAAGAGGAAGAGGAAGAGGGTGCTTCTTGGTTGTTTTGATTCATCAACTGTTGTCTAGTAAAGATCATGTGAGGAATAAAAAAGAAATTACAAAAAACTCACAACTCAAACACAAAGCAAGCAAAAGGAAAAGAATCTCAAGACAATCAAAAAATACACTATAGTGCATTTAAAATTTAGGATTCATTTCAGATAATTTTTGGCTTATGCCTTAGAAATTATGAAAATGAAATTTGGTTTGTAGATCAGGCACTAAAGAGGAAATCCAAGGTTGGTTTCAAGTATTAAAGGCTCTAAAAAAGAATTTGTATTGAACGTTAATATGTGCCTTGATATTGGGGCCTACCCCCTCGCTTCACACATCACAACGACAAGGGTGTTGGGTGCTTAGCCAAGATATACTAAATTTCAAAGTTTATACTCAACTAGAGAGTTGAGTTGGTTTTCTCCTTGATACTGACCTCTAAGTAAGATTGTTAGGAAAGGGTAAGGTTATCGCTAGGTGATGAAATTCTAGTCGGGCCTTGGCTCAAGTTTGTTTTGATGTGTTGATTGATTATGTGGTTTGGTAAAGTGTGTGATAACAAGAGTGAAACTATGATCAATTACTTTGATTTTAAGCTACTAAATGAACTAAAACAGGCAAGCAATCAATGTATGCAAAGTTTATTTTAAGCCCAAAAGAAATTTTAGATTTCATTGTATGAGCATAGAATAAAGGAAGAAAGGGGGGCACCTAGATGATGTTAGGTTCCCATTGGGCATGCCAAAATGTTTCTCTTAATTTATGCTCATTTCTTAATTTTGGAAGAAGATAAGAAACTAATAATAAGGGTGTGGTAGAAATACATGGTCATTGATGCATGCGTAATCCAGATGAATATGGAGAGCTCCTCTTTGTGTTGGAAGGAATAACATGTAGATAAGAAAACACTAACAAAAGGGGTTGTTAGCAAGATAGTTAGGTGGACTGCCTAGCATGAGCTAGATCCAATAAATGTGAGCTTGCTAGGAGGCTGTCAATCCACTTTTTGATAATAATTAAGTTGGAAATGATAAAAAAAAGATACTTGCATTAAATAATAAAAAAAACTAAAATACAAGAAGTAGATGAATGCTTGATAAAAAAAAGACTAAATATAGCAGAAATGGGTCAATACTAATACTAAAATAGATCAGGTCAAGTTCAAAAAATTAGGCAGGGGTGTATGAACAAGCAGAGACATAAAAAGTCAGATTTGGTTGGGGGTAAAGGGTTAGAAATAACTTGTTATTATTTTATGCCATAGTGACTGTCAACAGTTGGGTTGACCATCTACAGTTAGGTAACTGTCAATGGTTGGGGATGACCATTGGTAGTTATGCTAATCATTGGTGGTTGTCTGTGGATTTCTAAAATTGTTCAGAAAAGAGTTGTAGAATGGTTTACTAATCAAGTAAGGGTTTGTTCAAGGGTCTGGTCAGAAATGGGAGGTTGGAAGATAGGCACAGAAAGGTCTGATGGGGGAGAAAGGTCAAAAACCAGAATAACAAAACAAAAGTACAAGTATACATATTACTTGTCTAAATGGTTGATGGCTGGAGTAATTTTGGCAAAGGTTCATATCTTTGTTATTGTTGTTGAGTTGTTAGAAGATGACTGCCTGGTTGGCTAGAAGCTTGAATCCCTATATGCAAGAATGCTTGTGATGATTCTTTTCACCTCCTACTCAAAGAGAGGTGGAGGATAGAAGTTTCCCTAGTAGGTTGGCTTACTGATTTCAATGCTTAGGAGTTTGTTAACAATGGGCAAGGAAAAATATATAAAATTGTGCCATGTTATCTTACACAACTAGTAATTGTGTAAGAACGAGGAAGAACTAACCATCGACGATCAGGCTAACCATCAATAGTCTAAGCTGATCATCGATGGTCGAGTGTCTAAAGGAAACAAGGTCAAGGTGGGTTGAAATAGGTTGGGTAATGGTTAAGTCAGTAAATTAGTGAGTTTAGTTAGCTAAGTAGCTAACTAGACTCAAGGTATAATGAGTTAGTTGGTGGGTCGAGAAGGATTAAGTGGTCCTTAAGGTATCCCAAGGCATTTTAGCATCTAGTATGATTTTGTAATGTCTACAGTTCAGGTGGGATCTCCCTTATGGTGATATGGCAAGGGAAATATTGTTAGGTTAGATTTGGGTAGGGTTGGGGTCTAGAAATGATGTTGGGAACATCATCTTGGAATAAAAGTGGGTTGGACAAGATTGTTGGATTGTCCCATTGAGGGAACTTAGGTGAGGTGTGGGTAGCTTGGGTAAAAGGGTAGCCAAGATTCAAGAAATCTTGAATGAAGGGTTGATGTTGGTTTGGGTTGATAAATAAGTTGGTTATGGTTGGATCAAAAGTTGGGTTGATCATGGTTTATTGAGTTGGTTTAGAGGTTGGTTTGATTAGTTGGGGGAGACAGGATGGGTGGTTGATTTGGTTTGTTGGTTGGGTTTGCTTGTTTGTTTGGGTTATTTGGTAAGGTAAGGTGACAAAGATTTGACCCTATTCAAAAAAGAATGGAATCAAAGATAACGTCATTAGATAGATGAAAATGAGCATATTATAAAGCAATAAAATGGGTTTGGTTTTAGTTAAGGTTGGGGTTGGTTGATTTGAGGCGAGGTTGGAATAGTTATAGGCGAGGTGTTTTGGATTGGCTTTACAAAAAGGGGAGGTGAAAGAGGTAGGTTAAGTTGGTTTGATGTTTGCTCCATTGAAATAGGCAGTGGAAAGGGTAAGGTAGCTTTGATTGGGTCCGCCAAAATGGTAGGTGGAATAGGTATGGTTGTTAGGGGTGATTCCACATTTCGAGAGAGTAAAAGAGCTAGGTTGATTTGAGGTTGATCAACTAAAAGGAGAAGTCGAAGAGGTGGGTTAATTTCCTTAATTTTGGTTTTGAAGGAAAGGGGAACTCAAAGAGGTGGGGTGATTTCTTTAAGCACGGGATATATTGAGGGGGGGTTTAAATCAATATATCATATATCTTATAAATTTTCACTTAATCAAATTTCACTTAACCATACATTAAAGATATGCAATAAAATTGAAACAATAATAAGTACCACACAAGAGAGAGAGAGAGACACCATATTTTTACGTGGAAACCCAATGTGGGAAAAATCATAAAGAACAATCTCAAGTATATGAATGAGCACTAACTCAAATTACAAAGTTCACAAGCACCAACTTGTAGGAGCACTAACCCCTTTGCCGAGCACCAACACAACAACTATTTGTGAACACCAACCCACAAGAGCATCAACCCCTCTTGTGTATAAAACACAACTATCTCTCAATGTTGCTTTCTCAACAAATGATAAAACTCTACAATAATTCTTTATATTCTCTCCTCTTTTCTTATGTAAAACAATTACAAACCATGCACTATCTTGCATATTAAAAATAGCTTCTCAAGCCTTTATTTATATCTTTCCAAATGACCTTTGGCATTCACCATTTTTGACCCTTCACTTGTCATGGAAAATGGCACCAAACTTGAATGACCCTTTGAATTTTTCATTTAAAAAGTCTTATGGTGACCCTTCATGAAAAAATGCATCCTTTCCCCTTTTATATTTATCTTGGTGACCTTTCAAATTCCTTAAGGTGATTCTTCATGGAAAAATGCACTCTTCCTCTTTTATCTTCACTTGGTGATCCATCGAATTCCTTAAGGTGACCCTTAATGGGAAAATGTGTCCTTTCCCTCTTTTGTCTTTTCCTCGTGACTCTTTGACTTCCTCATGGGCCCTCTTTTTGACTTTATGCAACCAAAAACATATCCGTTAATATTAAATAAATATCAACACATTTATCCAAAATATGAACATTAAAAACACTTTTAGACAACAAATGTTATGGGGCCTTTGTCAACAACAATGCTAGACCTTTGACATCTAATGACAATATTTCCAACATGGTTGATTTGGTTTGTTGGTTGGATGTGTTTGTTTGTTTGGTTTATTTAGTAAGGTAAGGTGACAAATATTTGACCCTATTCAAAAAGGAATGGAATCAAATATAACGTCATTAGATAGATGAAAATGAGCAGATTATAGAGCAATCAAATGAGTTTGGTTTCAGTTAAATTTGGGATTGGGTTGATTTAAGGTGAGGTTGGATTAGTTATAGGCAAGGTGTTTTGGATTGGATTCACAAAGAGGGGAGGTGAAAGAGGTAGGTTGTGTTTGTTTGATGTTTGCTCCACTGAAAGATGAAGTGGAAAGGGTAAGGTAGCTTTGATTGGGTCCACCAAAATGGTAGGTGGAATAAGTATAGTTGTTGGGGGTGATTCCACATTTTGAGAGAGTAGAATAGTTAGGTTGATTTGAGGTTGATCCAATAAAATGGGAAGTCGAAGAGGTAGGTTTATTTCCTTAATTTTGGTTTCACAAGAAATTTGAAAAGGCTTTGCTTAGTCAACAAGTGGATTGGTTGGGGTTTCGATTATGGCTTCCTTAGTTATAGGTTCACTAGGGACCAAATCTAATGAAGGGGACTCATTGTGTTGAGGGATTTGTTCATAGGTTTACACAACAATGAGTGAAGAAAGAGGTTCAATGATGGATTTCCTGATGATATTCAAGTCTAGGTTGGGGAAACATGGAGAATGTCCTTTGAAACCTACTTTTGATTAGTAAGGTTTTGGACGAACATCTTAAAAGACCCACATCTATCTACCACATGTCTATTTGTGTGATGATAAACACAAAAATCATTCTCTATAAACCAAATGAGATTTGGAGGAGAACAATTGATGGGTTTGATTGGAGGAAGTATAATGATATAAGCCTCTAAGAGTTTGTCAAGGATTGAGGCATATGATTCTCCCAGAGGGGTGTACTACCTAAAAAGAGGGTACATTGATGGCTCTTGAGGTTTTGAGCTAATTGGTTGGTTTGACATGGTTGATGAATTTGATAGGTTGGGTAGGCGTGATAAAATTGGTGGTTTTGAAAGGTTTTATTGGTAGTTGTTGGTTTGATTTGGGGAGATTGATAAGGTCGATAAAGTGGGTAGGGTTGATAAGGCAGGTTGGTTTGAGAGATTTGGTAAGGTTGATAAGATGGGTTAATAGTTATTGGTTGAATTTTATAAGGTAGGTTGGTTTAAAAAAATTGGTTGATGATTGAGGGGATAAACCAAGTCTTAGTTTTGAGATAAATAGGGTTGTCACAAAAGGGGTTCAGACAATTGATATGATGGTTGGGGTGGATAATCAAAAGTTTGATAAGGTTGAGTTGGATGATATAATGGTTGAGATAGGTAGCCCAAATATTGGTGAGGTTGAGATAGTTGAGGGTGAGGTGGGTTATGACAATGATCAAATAGGTGTTAAAAAGTTGTTGGTTGGTTACGATGATGATCGAAATGGTTGTTGAGAGTTTATTAGTTGGTTGTATATGAGGTTGGATTGATTGTAGGTAAGGTTGGGTTGGTTATAGGTGAGGTTGGGTTGATTGTAGGTGAGGTTGGGTTGGTTATAGGTGAGGTTAGGTTGATTGTAGGTGAGGTTGGGTTGGTTTTAGGTATGGTTGGGTTGGTTATAGGTAAGGTTGGGAGCACAAGTGGCTCTTGATGAAAGGTATCGCTCCAAGGCAAGAGGGTTATCTTCTAAGAATTTAATAAAGTTAGGATCTCCAAGAGAAAATATAGGAGTGCTCCCCATCGAACAAGGCAATGGAGATGAGGTGGGTGAAGGCAAGATGGTAGAAGTTTTTTCCAAGGGGGTTAAATTTCTCATAACTCAAACAAAGAGAAGAGAAGAAAAAAAGTTAAAGAAAATAAAATACACACTAAAGTACATAAAATCCTAAGGTTTCTTTTAGTCTCTTTTTTGGCTTATGCCTTAAGTTAGAAATAATACATGACCCCACTTGGTCTATAGGGGTTGGTTATAGGTGAGGTTGGGTTGATTGTAGACGAGGTTGGGTTGGTTTTAGGTGAGGTTGAGTTGGTTGTAAGTAAGGTTGGGAGCACAAGTGGCTCTTGATGCAAGGTAACACTCTAAGGCAAGAGGGTTGTCTTCTAGGAGTTTAACAAAGTTAAGATCTTCAGGATCAAATATAGGAGTGATCCCCATTGAACAAGATAGTGGAGATGAGGTGGGTTCAGGCAAGATGGTAGAAGGTTTTTCCAAGGGGATTAGATTTCTCACAAATCAAACAAAGAGAAGACAGGAAAAAAGTCAAAGAAGATAAAATACACACTAAAGTACGGTAACTCCTAAGGTTGCTTTTAGTCTCTCTTTTGGCTTATGCCTTAAGTTAGAAATAATATGTGACCCCACTTAGTCTATAGAGCAGGTACTAGAAAAGAAGTCTATGGTTGGTTTTAGTTTGTGTTTAGGCTCTCAAAGGGATATGTATTGGAAATTAGTACGTGGCTTGATATGGGGCCTACCCCCTCACTTCACACACCGTAATGATAAGGGTGTCAGGTGCTCAACCAATATATACTGATTGTCAAAGATTATACTCAACTAGAGAGCTGAGTTGGTTCTCCTTTTGGTGATGACATCCAAGTAGGATAATCAAGAAAGGTAAGGTGACCATTAGGTGATGAAATCCTAGTTGGGCCTTATGTCAATATTTAATGCTTGATTAGATGTAAGTGGTTTGGTCTTGTGTGTGTGATAAGAGTGAAACTATGATTAATTTGCTTGATTAATTAAGTTATGTGAACTAAAATAAGCAAGCAAACAATGGATGTAGTCAATTTTAAGCCCAAAAAAAAAACTTTTATTTCATTGTATGAGCAGAAAGATAAGAAAATGAAAGCACCTAGATGCAACTATGAACCCAAGAAAAGACTCAAAGGGTCCCACCGGATGTGCCAAAATGTTTCACCAAACTTTTGATTATTTCTCAAGAAGAAAGAGTAAAACTTGAAAGAAGGGTGAGGTTAGTAGAACTTGGATTTAGTTTACACTCTGTGATCTAGACGGTTGTAGATACTCCTATTTGGCTTGGGAGGAATGACTTGTAGATAAGAAAGTACTCAAAGAAAAATGATTGATTATTTGGGTATAAGGGTGGATTGCCTAACAAGCTAGATCCAAGAAGTACATAACTCCCTTAGAGGCTGATAATCCACCTTTTAAGACAAGTTAATGTTGATAAAGTTATTGATAAGAGAGGTTGCATAACATAAATGAAAGTACTTAAGCAAAACAAATAAATACTTTTCAAAATAAATGCTTATTTTAACAAAATAACATTAAAGATAAATGTTAAACTATCAAAAGTAGGTTCAAGTGTGGTCAGGTTATTTGTTCTTGAGTCTGTTTAGTGACAGAGGTCAAGAAAATAGGGTTTTGGTTAAGGTTGGTGGTTCATAAATGTTTTTTATTTTAGTTAAAATGATTTGCACAGTAACCGTCAGTGGTTGGGGTGACCCTCAGTGGTCAGGGTGAGCATCAACAATTACTATGGGTTTGGATAGGTTATTAGTTTCAGCCAGAATAGGTTATGGGTTGGTTATAATAAGGTTCTATAGGTTGTTGGCGGTTGGTTAATGGTCATGATGCAAGAGGGAGCCTTAGAGGTATCAAGGGTAAAGGTTTGGTGCTCAGGTGGTTGAGAATGGTCAGAGGGTGTTCTGGGGGAAGAGGTAATAAATGGAGTTGCAGTACTATTGAAACTAGATAATTGAAACTTAAAATAAAAACAATATACTTAACTTGAGGTTGATAGTTGATGGCTTGAAGAAGTCCTGGAGTTGGGATGCTAGAAGCTAGAAGAATACCTGCAAAAGAAGATCTGATCTCTTACCCAAGAAGTTATGATCATGATTGTTGATCCTAATCAATCTCCTTTTTTCACCTTCTCTCCTCTTTTTATAGGAAGGAATGAGAGATGCAACAATATGTTAACAAGATGTTCAAAGTGGTTGTTTATTTTTAGCATCAACATGCATCGATCCACATGCAAAATAGACAACTAAAAATTAAAAAACAAACTGTAGGTAAGCTAGAGATTAAGTGTTCAGGTGGTGGAAACTTGATTGTCGATGGTCAGGGTGACCATCAGTGGTCGACAAGTTAAAGGTTAAGTTGGTCAAAAGGTTAATCAATTTGACTTAAGTTTGCGGTTGAAAGGTTAGGTTTGGTCCCTAGGGGGTCCAAGGGGTTAGTTTGACAACTAGAACCATTGTGTGCAGTTTTCTAGTGTTTACAATATGCCTATTTAGGAATGAGCTCATTAGTTGATATTGTTGGTGTAAGTTGGTGTTTTTACCTTTTTTCCATTGTGGATCCTTGCTTGAGTTGTTGGTTAGGTGAGTTGAGTTTTTTCCTGATTGTTTGAGTTTTTGGTGGTTTATAAATCTCTTGCATATTGAAATGATCTTCTCCAAATCCTGGTGCCCTAACTCCAACATCTAGATAATGGTTGGGGTGGTGAGGGCCACTAATGGAGGGCTCATCAAGATGTGAGTCAAGGTTATTTTATGTTGGTCATGTACTTTACTTAATCTCTCTACTTTGGTGACATGTTACTTGGTATGCTTCCTTAGAGTTTGGTATAATGATTGTAAATCTCCAAATAACAGTATGCATATATTTACTTAAATGATGTGGTTTGCTCACTTGGATTATCATACTAAGCTTGTATCATTTTATTGAATGTGGAAGAATACTATCAGGGTTTAGATTTCTTATTAGTTGTGAATAGAAGCATATTGGGATATACCTTGACTTATGACACAATGATGTCTTGGGATGTCAAAAATTAAGCTATACATTTCTTCTTTTACCTCATGGTTAAAACTTGTTAGTACTTCGTTGAACTTGAAGGAAAACACTATAACCTAAAGGTTTTTTGTGAACGAAATGAGATTAGTGGCATGCTAAACCTTGTTGGATCAGTTTGTTTATTTCAAACAACTCATAGTATATGATTTTAATTTATATAACAATTGCATAGTTGCCTGAAGCTAGCATGGTGATGATTATGAATCTAGTAGGAGTTTTGGATTTTGTAGAATGATGTGATATAGAGGTGATGTCCAAATGTGTGAAGTTGGTTATTCTTGAATGAGTAAAAGTAGAATTTATTTATACAAATTTTTGTAATTGTGAAACTTTTTGGAATTGGTCTTAACCTGGTATGCATTCTCTTGCATGAGGAACCATAAGGGGGTAATATATTGGCATTAAATTATTGATGTAAATCATCTTCATATGGCTGAAAATGAAATGAAATTCTTAATATTTTGTCTTGATCATTTAGTAAAGTAATTATTGCAATTGAGTATATTTGAATTGATAAATGAGAATGGGCCTTATAGCATCATCCATCATTGTTACTCCTTATTTTGTGGAGCTTATGTAGTGGCTTGTGATAATATTAAAAATATCAATGCATATGATTATTATCTTAACCTTCGATTGGTGAGTTATTCAACCTTATGTTGCCATGAGGACAATGTAGTACGAGGATCCACAAGTCAAGGATGTTACAAGATCCTGGCAAGTAACACTATTCATATCATCTATGATAATCTTATTGATCTCAGTATCTCTTATAATTTATCTCACTCGGATAGTAACCCGCACTAGCAAGGTGATCTTCATAATGTGACAAATGGGTTGCTTAGGAATGTCAAGTGAATAATTGGTTATTCCTATGATTTTAAGAAATGGAATTGGGATAAAACCATATATTAATCCTTTGGTTATCGTATAGAATCAAGTTGACATGTTCTTCCTTCATAATCAGTGTTAAATTGTATTATGGCAATATTGCAATCTTTTATACAAAGCTGCAAGCCACATCATAACCTTAGATGTAATATTCTACCAATTACTATTCTTACGTAATGCTAAAATCTCCTTCTCTGGGTAGTAATTAACCTCCTTATGCAATAATAATGATTGCTAGTGTGATTCCCTTGGTGTGGGTTCCTTGTCTTGATTCTTTGTTAATCTTGACACTAATGCTAGAGTAAATACATTAATACCTTTATTTGGGTAGTAATTAACCTTCTTATGCAATAATAATGATTGCTAGTGTGATTCCCTTGGTGTGGGTTCCTTGTCTTGATTCTTTGTTAATCTTGACACTAGTGCTAGAGTAAATACATTAATACCTTTATTTGGGTCATCAGGTTCTCATCCTTATCTTGATATCATGATGAGGTCAATGTTGACTATGGGACAAAGTGCTACCTACTCTAGTAACCTTGACTACCTGATTTAAGTGCCCTTGTGCTTGCTAGGGATAGCTATGTATCCACTCAAAGCTTCAACCATACCCTACCAAGTGGCTATAGACCATATTATGTGGTTAAGGTAAGAATCATGCTAGTGTGCAATCAATTCAAATGATGTCTGGCAACATCAAGTTGCATAGTGGACCTTACATGCAATGTTGTTTACACTCTGATAACAAACAATCCCAAATTTTTTTTGGGTTATTGAACATTCAATTACCTTACTTGATATTCACTTTGCACAGGCATTTAAAATTATGCACATTGAGAAAATATTCCCTATTCTACATAAATTCTATAACATTCATAAGGAGCAGTCAAAAACCAAGTCAAGAGCCCTTTAAAGCGAGTCAAGAACTATCATTGCCAAGTATCAAATCCATGCATGTAGCCAAAGGAACACGACCACATATTCACTCTAGGTGGGAGATCTATGTGGGCTTGATTTCCCTCTTTGGAGTGTTGGACACATAAGCAATGATCAATCTTCAAGGTGGTGATTGAGGTCATCTCAATCATTACACTCCCTTATTTTTTCTTACAGATTTTTAAGCCATCAAGGTGCCCTTTTATTTTCAAAGACAAGAGAATACATACAATGATATTTGCATGGCCAAACCCTAAGTGTGATTCTCATATTTTTCTTCATCTATAGGCGCATCAAGGGCAGTGATCAATTATAACACATAGTCAACCCATATAAGTCTATGGTTAATATATTAGGGTACATTACACTATTATTTACCTATTGTGCTCTTGTCCAAATTCATATTTTGCTTCTAATTTTGTTTTTCCATTTCTAAATTCTCAATTTCTTTGTTTTTTCCTATCTCCTATCTGTTAAAGTTAGCTAAGACATTCATGATCAACAAACTTGGGTGCACTATGCCTCTGTCTGCTTACTGCGCTCTTGTCCAGATCTAGTTTATGATTATGTGATTAATATTAATCCTAAAATTCATGTCTTCTTCTGATTTCTACAATAAAATAATCATAATAGCTATAAGATGAGCGTGTGGGCTAAAAATTATTCCTTCGCAGTGTTTTCCAAAAATTAACAAGTTCTACATTTAACATCTTTGTCAAATTCATTATAGTTAAATATTGTGTATCTTTAGCATTATGATATTTCTAGTTTTACACTTACATAATAAACTTAAAAAAATATCTTAATCAATTCACATATTTTAGTGTTTTATCAAAAAATTAGGTGGAACATATTGGTGAACCTGAACCTTTTTTATCTATATCCAAGTTATCATAAAATACAAGTGTATTAAAAGGGTCTTTATGGATAATGTTTTGGTGTTAAAAATTTATAGGGAGGCATTTATTAGTGCATTTAGAATTATAATACTTACCTTTGTCCATAAGGACCCTTTTAATATCCATGGAAGATCAATCCTTTGCCTCAAAAAAGATGAGGTTCTCACAATCTATCAAGGTTTTTACAATAAAATAAAAGTATGGAGGTTCAATGCCATTTGGTAAAGTAGTGTCATGCAAGGCTCCATAAAGTATATATTTATAAACATTAGACCTTACAAGAAATTTTAGGATGTATATCTTGCTATGAATGTTCTTAAGTTGATTTATAATAATCATAATTTGTAGTGGCATGCACTATAAGCCCTGGGGATTGAGGAAGGTTAAGAGGGGGTATTTTGGTTAACCCCTCCTCGAAGTTGATACGGAATATAAGGGTTCATGACATTGTGTTCCCTACACCTTTTATTTGTTACATCATCCACATTATAATGACCCATCATACAATGTGTCACACAAGTTTTATATCTATAAGGTGCTAAAGCAAATATATGAATTGCAAGGATATCATCACATAAAGCATCACTAGTATATATAACTCTAACATGTTTCATACCAAATGTTATTTTTATATGATATATACATGTGTAAAAACATTCAATCATTGTTAAACATTTGCATAATAGGTATATCATCATGCATAATAACACAAAAAAGCTAAGAATATCCCATGTATAGACTATAATAGAAGAACATATCATAAACCAAACACATCTACCCATGAATGAGGTTAAAGAGCACAAGAATATAGAAAATATAAAATAAGAGGGATCATTAGGGATTATAAAAGTTAATATGGTCTAGTATATCCTAATAGAATTAACAAGAAAGGATAATCCTAATAGGAGGGCACAACACAATGGCAATGTATGAAGATACCCTAAGATAAACACAAGGAACTAGGGCTAATAATAAAGAAATAAATGAACAAAACCTTGGAAAAATCATATTTATGAGAATCACAACAATATCCAACCCTAGAAGGAAAGGGAGAATGTAAGGTATTGCGAATAACACCAAGCACATACAAGTGATAACACTGATAAGATGACAAAATAAGGTGAGGGCTAACCCAAGAAGGGAAGAGAACATGTGAGGCTGTGATTAATACAACCCTAGGCAATATCAGATGTGATATGTAATAAGAGTAACAATCTAACTCTAAGGGATGCAAAAGGACACATTTTCACCATAATGTTTATGGTAAAGAGGATTTAAGTCTAAATAACACTACACTAAGCCATAAAATAAGACCCCATTCAAATACAATATAAACAATAAATAAAGATCTAAAATGTGCTGAAATGATATGGTGAATGGAAGTATCTTGAGATGCGAGAAATTAAAAAATGTGTTTTATAGATAAGTGCTTGATCTTTGACTTACATGTACTCTGACAATGACTGAAAATACTGATAAATAGACTCTAAAACAAAGCATAATATAATCCAAAGAGATGAATATGATTTAATGATGTAACTAAAATTAGACTATTCCTACAGTAATAAACCAATATCATACTTCCTTGATAATGATTATTTCTCCTGACAATGGCAGTTTGATCCAAATAGTGGCAGGATAGGCTAATTCAGTATGAAACTCTATAAATTCCTTTGTTAGAACTTTCTCAACATAAACATCTCGTAGTTTATGAATTGATGTATGAAACTACCAAAATTTCTCCTTTATTTCTCAAGACCTAATCCAATCCAAGAGACTTTGTAAAGACATAAAAAAATTGTTGTTATTTTGAGGGACTTGCCTCAGTCAAACCCTTGCTCAATGACATGTTTGAAATTAACACTCATGCACGTTGATAAATAATTTGGTGTGTATGATGATCCAAACACTTATATTTATGCATTAAATGCAAGTAAGTGTCAATTGTATATGCTCTTTCACTAGTCCTTCTTTTGGCACAAGTAAACAACAATAACTCTTCAATAAATGGAAATGTAGTAAAATCAATGTAATAAATCCTTATATGTGATACTTATAATTATATGAGCATATGTTGTGATTATGCGATGTGTTTGAGGTCTTTAAATAGATCACCATAATACATTTAAAGACCTCAAACACATCGCATAATCACAACATATGCTCATATAATTATAACTATCACATATAAGGATTTATTACATTGATTTTACTACATTTCCATTTATTGAAGAGTTATTGTTGCTTACTTGTGCCGAAAGAAGGACTAGTGAAAGAGCATATACAATTGACTACTTACTTGCATTTAATGCATAAATATAAGTGTTTGGATCATCATCATCATCATATATATATATATAGACTTCTAAATTCGAATTAAGAACTTATTAGCACACACGCTGACATTGTGAAAGTAAGAAAGTCAACAATCAGGACACAACAAAATATAGTGAAAGAAGACAAAGGACCACAATCAACATGACCAGTATTAGAATAATTTGATAGTGGTCAGATCAATAGTAGACTATTCTAATACCAATTAACCTGGACAAAACCCTATAAATAAAGATCTAATAGATTGCAAGATCCTTTAAGAGCGTCTCAAGTCAAACATATGACAAATCTAAAGGTATTCACTAGTGAATGGCAATAAGAAAGGCTATATAGGTCCCAACACAAAGAAAATGTGCCAATAAAACCTATTCTAACCAATGATCCATGTACATGAAAACATGATAATAAAAATTACAATTACAAACCCTATACCAAAATTAGGTGTCTATAATAGGTTCTTAATTTGAATTGAATATGTCTATAAATACACAGTTGTGTTAGTGCATTTAGGACATATAATGATCAAGCATAAGCAACCAATGCAAGCAATTAGAGAAGTAATTCAATAATTTAAACAAATATAAAAAACCCATAACATTTACAATTACATTTTAAAAGAAATTAAGCATGCATTGCAATGATGAAAGTCATAGTAAATAGACACTACACACATTAGATTGCCTAGTAAATGTATTTTACTTGGCACTTTGTCTTCAATATTATTCATTATTGAGGAACCTAATATGTATCCAATGATTAAAATCCCTATTAACCCTAACCACATGCCAAACAATAAATATTATCCTTATCCTCTAAAATTTAGATACCCGATAAGGGTTTGAAGACGAATAATATTTCCCAGAGATCAATGCAAAAATTAAAAATGGTGAGGAAGGTATTCAGAGTCATAGATTTGATGAACACAATTGTCAAATCATATTTTATCTATTTGTTGTCTACCAAAGACTACTATGTACAGTTTTGGTTATCAGAAACGTTGAGTGTATAATTTTGGGGAGGTGCTCATGTTACTACGAGTTTTATGGATTCTCACTATTTTGTCCTAAAATATGTGACGTCATTGTTAGACTGCAAAAATAGTTTCCCTATTATGCAAAAATCAAGATACATCCCTAAGCCCTCTCCTTGTCAATTATTACACAAGAAAATAAATTAGTAATTAAGTCTGATTTTATTGTCTATATTTGATTAGGCTTGGTTGTCATGTTTATGAGTAGATGCAATGAACATTTGATTTAGCTATATTTATTAGTACCTGTGCAATAGGTATTATTGCAATCAGTGTAACAAATTAATTTGCACTGGGCAATGTGCAACCAATCAAATTTGAGCAGGTTTCCATTTTGACATTAGGTCTGGTATATTTATAATATAATAAATACAAAATAAAATAGTTTATTGCTTTGCTATTGGCTAAAGTAGAATGATGAAACTATTTTTATGGGGAAATTGCTCTATTTTCAATTAGAAAAAAGAAAATTATTAACATTATCCAACAAAATCACAAGTAACAAAATTAAATATGAATTATAGTATGAAAATATGGAGGAGGGGATAATGACAAAGACAAATAACTTAAAACATGTTGAATGATAGTGACAAATAACTAATGATAATGCAACATCACAGGGATTCACATACGGGTTGTAAGAAGAATATAAATGACAACCAATTATGGCTAGTGAAAAAGTAACAACAGAATATTGTTTGTCATAATTAAATCCTAGACCAAATAATTGACATTCAATACTCTCAATTACTCGATTCTAAGTCTCACCAAAGCTCGTGTACCCTCATCAGTTTGAAAATAGAAATTCCTCTTGCTACTTGAAAAATAAAAACATAAGTATGCGTGTCAGACAAGAAATGCATATCTAGATTTTACAAGTTAATATGTTTTTTAAACTGAAAAAATAATCAATTGAAAGAAGTGTCCATGATAGACATGTAATCAGAAGTTGATCTCACCAAATACAATATATAATGAAACCAAAAATATTTATAAGACATCAAACAATCACTATTTTAAGCAACTTGACTTAACACTGCATCTAAGAGCATCTAATTTATAACAAATTATGAATATTACTTGTAAAACTGTGACCCTTCCATTCGTTAGAAATTGCAATGATAAAAGTCATTGATTTTCATGCAAAGCCAAAATAATTTGTTTTATCATTTTGCTTTCTCAAAGAAAGTGTTTTCCCACTTAATCCATTATATAGGCGAATGTATAAACTAGTCAATTCAAATTTTAAACATATTATATTTGTTCCTAAAATCTACCAAAGTCAACATCCTATTCTTCCCACCTGTTTGTGGATGCTAAATCTCCTTGCATGTCTTTCTAGTGTCAACAATGTTCTTACATGGACCCTATTCAAGTTCGTGGTAGATATATATCTAAATTGGGCTTTTCCTTCAAGGCTTCATGCACAACATTCATCTACCAATAATCTTTTAAGTCTCTATATCTTGAAAAGAACTTCAAATTCTAAAGATTCACCACCTCTATTTGTCCCAACTAAATACAACCTAGACTTTTCATTTTAACTAAATCTAAAATGTTTTAAGCTTTATCTAACTCCTCAATCTATTTTATCAGGTATTTCATTCTTGTTTTCTATAGACTTCAAATGTCACCTATTCAATTATCCACCTTTTACAATAGTAATCAAGCATTTCATTCAAGAAGCAACAAGATAAAACAAAAAAAAAATGAGGTATCAAACTTAAGGGTCAAACAAATTGATAGTGGTAACTGTGCATGAGAATCAAGAGACTCAATCAAAGTGGTCCTAACGTTGAGATGTTCAAATTAGGTAGTAATCCTTGGGAGTGATTTAATAGTAAAGCATATATCGTAGACCTAAAGTTTACATCTACTATAATGTAGAGCAATTTATCTATTGACATGAAACCCTACATGGAATAATGCCTTTATTTTCAGCTAGAGAAATCAAAGGGAGTTCTAAGAATGTCACATACCATGTTCATCATAATTCCGTTGAATGCAAACAAAATTTAGACTAATCACAAGTAGTCAATTTAAAAGTGAAAAGTAATCAAAACATTTATATAAATCAAATAATTTATTGAAACAAAAAACTGGGTTAACTAGATCCCTAAAGACAAATTAAATTATGCACATAAATTTACTCTGTTTCTTTAGAGTAGACAATGAGTTTGTTTCTTCATAGCAAACAATGAGTTTATCCAAGGTAGAAAATTAAAATATGGTAAAACATGTAATTCTCAATTTGCAATACTACTAGACACATATATACTCATTATTGAATAATAATATACATTCACTTTTTTAGTTTCCAAATTACTTTATCATATATTGCCTAGAATAAATTCTAATATATGATTCAAGTGGCTCCCAAAGCCTTGTTGCATAGCTAGAATTTTTTTTTCTCCTCCTCATAATGGGACTCATATGACCTCTAAATCACACAATAACCAAAACTTAGTATTTAGAGACCTTACATAAGAAAACATACGCTCCAAATACATCAAAAATATAACAAGTTACTAAAACAACTATTAACAACTAAAAAATCTAGCTAATTAGGAAAATTAAGAGAAAATATCTTATATTCTAAAACTTCAAAATGAAAAAATCAAGTAAAGATGCCAACATTCTCTTGGGGGCCTTCCTTGGACTCAACAAGCATTTAAAAATTAAAAAGGAACTTAAAGAGCAATTTAACAAAAAATTGCATATGGAATTAGGATAACTGAATCAAAATTTCACAAATGAAAAACACAAAAGTAGTGGAGTCTTAAAAAAATTGTACCACATAAAACACAACAAGCTATTAAGATATTGTAAGCAATTCTATTAAAATTGTTGTTAAAAAATAAGCAAAGGAAAACTTCATTTTCAAATCCTAGAGAAGTCATTAGTAAATTTATTTTACTTATTAAAATAAACCGCCGATTCATAAGAACTGGGTCAAAATAATTAAATGTCACCCTGCATATTTTGATATAGCTCCTTTCTCCTATGGGCTAATATTCTCATTTGCACAGGATCCCTTGACCAACAAAGCACCTCAGATATGGCATGTTCAGTTTTTATGCCTTTCGCTCTTTTTAAACTAAATGTAGGGGGATGTATTTATTCTTCTTCATGTGCAAGAGCCAACCATGCCTTGTTTTACAAATCAAGGTCATCCTCAACAATCACTCCCTCCCACAATCATTCTAACACTCCCTAAGCCAAAGCAGTCCATTCTTGTCATGCATCTCTATTCGTCGTTGCATTAAACTTCTTTGAGGGGACATGTGGGTTAAACTAAAAGTCCCACATGTTTCCTCCTAAAGCAACGAATGATTCCTATCTCCTATATAACTAATGTTTGGATGATTGTAACCCATATTAGTTATATGTCATGTTACATATTATATATTAATAGTGTTTGTGTGTGTGTATAAAATTAAAATGAATATTAAATTATTATTTTTTAACATTTCGTGTATAAAAGGTAATATAGGGTCGACATTCATGGGTTTTGAGTGAGGTGCAACTATCGATTTATACCCTTTTGCTTTATAAAATTATGTTTACCAAAACATAAAATTATGTCCCTTGTAGCTCACACTCTTCGATAAGACAATTGTAACCTCCACAAATAAAAGTTATAATAGTCGGAGTGATGCTTGATTTGAAACATATCATACCACCTTAATGCTTACAGAGAGTATGAAGAGTGTTGGGGATTCAAACTCAAGGCCAATAAACTATTTGTAAAGGCAATACATGTGATCTAAACAACAATTTTAACTTCTCTTCACTCAACAAATAAAGAGAAATGTGCACTATAATTGTTATGAATCACGAAACTAATGCATAAATAGAGCCTCTATTTTGGACCAGAAATATTGTAATAAATGGACCCACTATACTATCTTTTATATTATTCTTCTAAACAACATGTACTTAAGCCACATCACAACACTTATTCATATTACATTTGTGATCCTCTATGATTGTGAATTTTAGGATAGAAATATATCTTAAAAAAGTTGGAATCAAATTGAACAAATAAAAAAATAATTTCTTATTTATAACTTCAAAATTAAACCTTATCCTCTTGCTCACATAAATTGTATGTTGCCCATTCAAATAAAACCTTAAAAGAATATATGTTATGCTTAAACACAAGTTGACCAACAATCACGCCTAATACATCTTTGTCTAAAAAAATGTTGGTAAATTTTTTTGATAAATGATTAAAATTCAGGGTAAATGAAATAACACTCTCCCATCATGTAGACCTAAAATGATTTTTTAAAAAAGAATCAAATGAGGTGAAGTTCGACTGGTAAAAATTGTTGGCTCATAAAGAGATCACCAAGAATCGTTTCCCCAAAGATACTAAATACGGAGCGAAGATGGTTACAAACTCAATATAATTTTACCATGGCCCAATATTACTAAATAAGTTATGTTATGGCTATAACTATATGTAAGTCGAAAGAAACATTCACACCAATTTTTTTTTTCGAAACTTAAAAAAAAATAAAAAAATCATCCATATAAAATCAAATCTTTCATTTTGATATATATATTTTTTCCTATTATCAACAAAATTGCACCATAAAAAAACAAGAGTATGGCGCACCATAAAAATAGAATTTGCGGATGAGTACCCTAAACCATGGGACCACCCCTTAATGGTTAGGCGCTTCTCTAATGGTCTATGGGTTAAACTCTCTTCGTGGAAGTTCAGAGTTCTCTAAGCCCCCGCCACTTGAGGGAAGAATACCGGAATGTTCCCATTAAAGTATAGCCTTCTTTTTACGCTGTTAAACCAATCAAAAACCTTAATTTAAGTTTTCAACTTTTTTATATTAAAAGCGTACTTTTATGGGAGAGTAGATTTTTCCACAATAAAATATAAATATTAAAATTTTATCGGATATCATTTGGTCTTATTCTGGATTTTAATTAAAAAACGGACATAAAAATGAAGTCACCCTGATATATCCGCTTACGCCGCATATGTTGTTTTCTTAGCCGTAAATTTGGCTTATTATGCTCCATGGCAAGCAATTCAATTCATCATATCCAGGGTTTGAATTCGTATGGTCTCGTTTTTTCCAGCTTCTGATAGGCCTACTGGCCATTTGCACAGTAAATTAAATTATTCCTTCTGATAGTCTTCTTAAAATTCTCTCTGTTATTTTTTTATTAGGATAAGGGTTCGAATAACATTGACTCTTTTCGTCGGCAGTAACCCGTGTTCTTTACTAAGTTTTCTGAATAGTAATTCTGTCCCTGGATGCTACCACAGACTGACTGACTGACGTCGCATTTTGTTTGAGTGCATTAAACTGGTTCTCTTTCTCTTTTATCTTTCTCAAATTGGTTTACATTTATTTGTGCTACAGAAACAATAAGGGAGGGTTTTTAAATTTGAACATTTGCGTATGCAGAAATAGTGATCGAGGTTCAATCGGTGGCAATTCACGCCGAGCCAAAAAAGGAGCGAATTTCCGACATATTAATTGTGGTGAGTTTTTTTTTCAACCTGAGGGTTTTTGTTCGTACGAGGGTTTTTGTGCTTTTTAAATGATAGCCGTAGGTGTTGCCAATGGAGCCTGGCTTCTGCAATAGTTTATGTTCTAGTTTTTTTATACCATTTCTTCCACGTTCGTTAGGCCTTGGTATCCTACATTTTTCAACTCTTGTATACTGGTATCTGCTATCTCTGGTAATTTATAAGTGATGCTATATTTTCTATACAAGTTCTTGTCGGAGCAATATTTTCCTTGTCACGCTTAATTATTTTTTCGCTTCGTTTATGGCTGATTCTTCTTTTACACGGTGGGATTTCTTGTCTGATGGAGATCTAAGTGCTTTAGAAAAAAGATAAAAGTAATACTTAGTTAAGTTAAAATAAATGAAGGCTAGTGACTTTAACTCTGCCTGTTTCTGATGGATTGCATGATCTTTTTGATATAGATTAACAATGGCAATAATTTCAATTGTTATAGACTTATGGTATTTCATTATTCTGAGCCTTAGCGATGTAACTAGTTATTCTTTATTCATTTTGGTTCCCACCATCATGTTCTTTTTCTGCTTCTACTATGGCCCCTTTTTTTCTAAATTATGTTTTATTCTCTTTGAAGGGTTACACTGCTTTATTTTTAACGATTGAAAAAAAACCCTGTAGGTTAACATGTATGACTGCTGCTGATCAATTGCAATCCCTTTTTCCCCAGCAAAACAATGGCAGCAGTTTTGAATTGTTTATATTAGTATTTTATTTTTTCTTCAATGTAGCTAGCTTTAATCATCTTCTTTCGTCACCTCTGATATTTTTCGCTTCTATTATGGCTGAAACTTATTTTGTAGGATATAAATTCTTATTTTTTTCAAGTGGCTCTACCATATATCATCTCTTTATTTAAAGAAAAGAAACACTCACTTTGGATAAGCATACATGACTGTTACATATGCTTTGAACTTCTGTATTATTTGAAATGAAAAACAAACACATTAGTTCAGAAAAACAAGCCTCCACCTAAAAGGTCAAATCTAATTGCTGTATTATTTCATTGGACTGACTTTTAACATTAAGAAAATTACTAATATCAATGTGCCACATTGATAGGGTTGACCCAGTTTTGTTGGAGCAGTGCATTGCATCCATTTTAGCATATATCTCTATCTTTTCACTGACTGTATTGTGTGATTTGATTATTTCATTACCAAGCCTGCTGTTATAGCCTTGTTGTAGACTTTAAGCAATAGGAAATTATCAGTAAGTTTACTATTTTACTACTATATTCTATCCTTGTTTTATTGTATATTGAACTTTACTTCTGTATTTGTTTTCTTATATTGTATCCATTTGGACAAATTTATCTTTTATTATTGATGGTTGATAATTTCGTTATTCTCTATATGCATTGAACAGTCGCTCAAAAATGTCAGTTACAATTTTTTCTAGTTACTGATACTATATATTATGATTTGGTAATGTTTTCTCTGTATAGGCCTTTTATTGATATATTTTTAGATTTTAAAATAGGTTTATTTATAAGGGTCCCTCACCTGAAAAGAAGGTACAAGGAGATGGAATGGCCAACAGCTATGCATAAACAAGGCATCTATTCCTGAGGCCAGAGAGGAAAAACAAAAAGACAAAATGGTGGCCATCCAAACTATGGCCAAAATTAATGAAAAAAGTCCACTAACCAGGCGGCAACTGTAGCAAGAAGCAAAAAACCAGAGTCCAGTCGAAGAAAATCGAGCCTTTCATAAGGCCCTTAGGCTTGCCAGCCTCGAGCTCGCATAAGTACAGAACCTTTTAAATTGTAATTTTGTTCAAACCACATGCCACAAGCTTCTCCACAGGTGAAATTGGGTGTTGAATTATGCTATCAATTTTCTTCGTGTCTTTTTTCTTCTGGTCAGAGTCCAACCAGTAACAGTCTTGGCAGTTCACGCTAGGGGCATGAAATGAAGGGGGTCGACATGGCTTTGCCAAGGTGGTGCCTCAGGTTTGCCCTTGATGATATGTTCTATAATTTATAGTTTGGAATAGCTGCAAACGGAGCCCACAGTAGCAGCATGGAGAGAACCCTTTTATGGAGAAACAGGGGGTGTAATATCCACAATAGGGTAGGGGATGAGAAACAGGGCCAATCTTGACAGAGAGCCTAAAGGCTCAAATCCTCAAGCCCCCCATATAATCCTGCAGGGCCTCATAATGCTTCAGGAAAACATTACGATCAAACCATTCAGAGGAGCTATGAACATTAGGCATGGGCATCACCTCTGGAGAGGAAGCAGGGGCAGTAGACAGGCCAGGACTAGGAAAAACATAAACTTTAGCTCTGATGACACTAAGGAGAATCCAACCACATAAATCTGTGGCTGGAATGAGAGAAGCAAGATCCTGAGAGAATTGGGAAACAATGGAGGACTTTGAGCACTAAACACCTGTATCCTTGAACCCTGAAGACCCAGAATCTGCTTGACCCTCATCCTAATCGATGTGAGAGCACTTTTTGAGCTGCTTATCAATCACAACCCTCCTGAAAAAAGCTTCACACCAATAGTGGCATGGCAGCCAGCTAGGCCCACCACTGTGGCCATGAGGAGTGGTGAGAGAAGGTAAAGGAGAAAGGTGCAATACATGCCAAAGAAGAATAAAAAAGTGGCCAAGTAAAGGGCCTAGGAAATAGACCAAGACAACAAAAGTGGGGGAAAAAGAATATTGAGGGTGATGGGATTGAAATGAGGGTTGTGAAAAAGAGTAGTGACTAGTACCAAAATAATCAGTAGTCATTAGTAACAATATCATTAATGATAATGGCCTTTAGTTCCTCCCAGTTCTCACTTTGATGACTTTTGCCTAGGCTAATAGCCGCTTGGTCAACCCCTCTCTTGTTGACTTTATTAAGTAGCATTAGGAATTGTTGTTATCTTCTCCCATTATTTAATTACACATAAAATAATTTCAAGAGGAGCATATTTTGAAAACTCATATAATCACCATGTAATGCTTTGACGCTCATTACCCAATTATGAAAACCTTGAAGAGCTTTGAGAGAAAGATATCAATGTCATTACATTATAAATACTTCCTCTCACAATCACCTAGCACGCCTCTCCAAAATTCAGACTAGCTTTGAGAGTAATGTATAATGAAATCTAACATTATGGTCATCTTTTATTTTATCATACTATATGACCAATTTATAACTCATCATTGATTAAGAATCCATGGGAAGGTGTGGCATATTTCTTTAGTAAAGGGAGTGGGCTTGAGGAAGCTGCTGGCATTAGACTTTACAGGTAGCAACAAACGTTAGACTTTATAGGTACAGGTAGCAACAATCCAAAACTGGAATAATATTTTTAATGTCTTAGAAAAGAAGAATTTGAACTGGTCATTGGATTCACAATAGAAAAAATAACTTATGCTATATTGTTTATTTTAGTCTTTCATAGAAATTCCAAACTCTCAGTGTAGCAGCTGGATAATGGCTTTTAAATCATGATTTGAATGTTCAACATTTGGATCCATCCATTTTGTTAGCTTTCATTCTCTAACTTCTCTTTCTGAAAGAGGCCTTAGGGTATAAAGCAGGCCTGCCTTTCCTGAAATGGTAATCCTTTGCTAGGTCTATAGATATCATAGGTCCTTACGCACTCGTCCAAGTATACACAGGTTTTATTTGATTGACCTTATTCGAGTTCTAGTCTATTGAGAGAAAGAGGATAGTTGTAGGTCATCCTAGCCCGTGCATACACAAGGAATGTGAATGGTCTTCCTATTTCCATACAAGATGTCAATGCACTCACATTGCCTAATTGCTTTACATTTGTTTTAAAAGCATAACATTTAAAGAAAGGGTAAAGTGGCTTGCCTACACAACCTCAGATGCCAGCCAGAATCTCTTCTTGTTCATGTGTATTGCCACTCAATGGTTCCAATTTTGGACACAGTGGCTGCTTTCAACTGTCAAAAATGTTATTTTGTCTTCAAGACATTTGTCTAGTGGCAAAGATTCCAACATCGAGAAGTTCTTCAATCAAACTTTAGTAGCAAGAACTCATCTATATAAATATTTACATTTAAAAATAAGACGCGAGTCCTTGGTTGTTGACAATATTATATAACTTTGGTTTCTGTGGTATTTGACATTGTTATTGCAAGCAATGGTGAGCTATCATTCCAATTATTTTCTTTATTTTTTTGAATTTTTTGGCAAATAGCAGCCTCCTCATTTACTAACTTATTTCAGTTGTCTGAATCAATTATTTTTCAAATGAAATTTTGAACTGAGCACAAACATGAATTGGCATTAAGAGCTAGAAATCTGCAGGCACTTCATCCTCTCACTAGAGCTTGAAATCTTCAGGCACCTTATGCTCTCAGTAGATCTTGAGTTATGCAGGTACCTTTGGTTGATTGCCATGATTTATGATTTCATATATTAGGCAAACATCTGTATAATTGTGCCTATTATCTTTGGCACTTCGGTCTATGCACTGGCCAACATTGATAGAGGTAAGATAATCATGGCCTAAGGTTTTCCGAGCTTGGGTTGTTTTCTGCCCTCCATATGATTGAGTTATGTCCAACACATTGCCTAGAGTATTTTTTGGATGTTCCATTTGAACACATTCTTCTCAAAATATAGTTGTTTCTTTAAAACATAGCTTCCTAGAATGGCAACAGTCGGCATTTGATGCATTCATATCCACACAAATATGTGCATAGTTTAACTTTTAAACAATTGTATTTATCTTGGAAGACATTAAGATGGCCCCCATATTCCTCCTGTCTGTTGCCCCATGGATTGATGCTAAAATTTGAAATGTTATTGAGGTAATTTCATCCAAAACAAAGCTCATGGCTTCATGAGCAGTTCTTCTATACTGATAACCGCAATCCTTTTTCAAAAATCGAATCTCTATCCCCTAGAATTGGAGAAGCATATTAAAAAATAACCTCTTTTCAGCTTTATAGCAGAATTCAACTTCAAGTTAAGACTATCCATTTCTTTATTTTATCTTTTTTCGAAGAGCCCTCATGGAACACTCTCCTTCAAAAACTGCTGCAACAATGATGCATTTTATTTTCATTCTAAAATAGTAAACACCCAATATAGCCATCTGCCATTTTAAAATACCAAGTTTGGAATGAAGGTGAGTCTAACTGAAAACTAGTACCAATCTGTTGGCACAAAAGATTGAACCAAGAAAGCTTCTACCAAAAAATTCTTTATTAGGAAAGCACTTATTTTGCAAATCTGAGGATGAATTCTTCTCTTTGCTTGCCACTCTATTTCTATCGTACGGAAATTACAACTAGACAATACGACAAATGAGGTGTTGTATTGTTCTTACAAAAATAAATAATATTTAACTTTTTAAGTTGTTTATGTGCAAAGACTTTGAGAGAAGTTGTTTTAGAAAGACTTCTCTGAGCAGTTTTGTCATAGGCCATGGAGCCCAAATTGATCTTTCAAAACTCAGTTACTACAAGTTATTTAGAGTTCATGTTCACTGCTGAAAATGCAAATACATGAGCTAATATTTGAATGTATTTATTAGACTCAATTGTTTCATCAAAGGTAGGTTCAATTCCTGCACTGCTAACTGTTAAGTTCTGGAGGATAACTAGAGCGTTTCAACTTTGATTATCAAATTAATTTTGTGAACCAATCAGAAGAAACCCAAAAATAATAAACCTATATTGTACAGAAATTACACCTGAACAAAATCACAACTGCAATGTCATATTGCTCTTCCGTAAATTTATTTTTACTGTAATATGAGTTGTTTATATGCAATGACTTAGAGAGAAGTAGTTGTAGAAATACTTTTCCGAGCAGTTTTGTGATAGGATGAGGAGTGCAAATAAATGTTTCAAAATTCAGTAACTAGTTATTTAAAGTTCATATTCATTGCTGAAAATGCAAGATAGCATATAATATTTGAATGTTTGAAGTAGAGTAAATTGTTCCATTGGAGGTAGGTATAATTCTGATGCTGCGAACTATCTAGTCCCAGAGGGTAACAATAGCTTTCCTAGCATAGCTCGTCAGGCACGCTGCCGGCACACTGTGATTCCACTGTTCCATTTGGGAAATGTCCATGTTATGTTTTAATTTTTATTGAGATGTTGGTTTAGCACCATGGCGAAACAATCCAATTCATCAGATCCAGAGTTCAACTTCATATGATCTCATTCTTTGCAGCTTCTGATACTCTTACTCGCTAAATAAAGTAAATTACACTAGCCATATATCTGTTCTGTAATATACGTTAACAACACTCCTGCACTCTTGTGTGGTCAGAAAGCAATAAGTGGTTTTATTTGCCGTTGCTGTGATCCATGGGGTATTATTAGGTTTTACTTTTCACTGCCTTTTATTTTGCCTTATATTCTCAGGTAGGAATTATCACATTATAGTATATAATTTATAATATGCCATAGTGACATAGTTTGTTTTAGAGTTAAATATAAGTTGATATTGGTTTGTTGAAAGGTTGTAACAACACCCGCGTAGATTTAGAAGAGGTTGAGAGTTGAGTGTGAGATGATTAGATTTGAATCCTAGAAAATAGGATCAAACAATTGTATAAATACCTCTTTCTTTGATTGAATAAATTATTTCGAGTGCTCAAGATTGCTTTCATTTGGCATTAGTGTGTGTGAGAGTAAAAACAATTTTGTGTTTGTAGGTCTGTGATGGAATGTTGTGTGGGGCAGCTCCACTGTATTCTTGTTTGCTCTGATTGATGAGCTGTTCTATGATAAAATTATTGTAGATTAGTATATTCTGAGGAGTATAGATCAGATTATCTTATGTGTGATTAAGAGTTAGTAGGGAATAAGTTGGGACTGGATTGGTGAAGCACTCTGCAGTAGAAGAGACGAAGCGGCTCCAAACAAAGTAATAATAAAGGAAACGCTTGAGTGTGCAATGGTTAATGGTAAGCATTCGATTTTCTGATTTCTAAGGCACAACTTGTATTTTGTTATGTTGTTTTTTATTGCGCGGTTTGCAATTTCAAGAGGGGCGTCTGATTTGCCAAATAAGAAGGAAATGGCAGAGGTAAGTGGCATCCATACAGCCTGTAAAAGGAGAGAATACACCAAAGGAAATAATGAATTAAAAAAAGAAAAAAAAAAACAGCAAATACGTGAGGCAAAAATCATTTCAGATCTGTGTGAAGAAAACAAGAGGCAGCAGTGTGTGGGAGCATACAGAGTGGTGTCTGGTGCAGAAGCACCATTCACAGGGTAGCGTTAGTTTAATAAAAGTCCAATTTTTTTAATTGTCAAGAATCAAGACAAAGATTTGAGAGACAAGGAGGCGTAAAGTGTGTGGAAGCTGGTATGAGGCAAGTTGGAATCTGGTTTGAGGTTCCAGCCAAGAGGAGAAGCCCAGCAAAACTACATGAAAAGCAGAAGCACCCACCCAAAGTTATTACTTATTCAGGGCAACAATGTTTTTTATTAGTTTTTAAAGTTTATTTATTTCTAAAGTTGATTAATTTTATAAATTTTTTTAAAGTTCTGAACATTAGAATATTTTTAATTATTTTCCTTCATGCTGAAGAAATCTTATTAGTTTCATATCTTTTAAACTGGAAGAGGTTTTGTCACGAAAATTTGCCAAGTTGTGTCCAACATTATTCTCAAGGACCCTGTGAAGTTTAGTTTGATTTTGTGTTGGTAGTTTGTACCATTTAATTTTCTTTTGTAAAATTGCCTAGAATTGAATTAATTTGATTTCTCCTTCACTGGGTCAAAATTTTCCATGATTTTTTGCCAGTTTATGTGAAATATCATTGTCAAACATCGCTCATAACTGCTTCTGTACAGCTCCTATTGGTTTTTAGAATTAATTGTTTTATTGTAGAATTGTATTTTCCCTGCAGCGGCCCAGATAAGTAATATTAATTTTAAATCTTTTTATCCAGGAGGTGAATTCTATATTCGATTGAATAAATTAATTGAAGTGTTCAAGATTGCTTTCATTCTACTTTTTATTTCTTTAGGTTAAGGGTTTGAATAATATCCCACTCTTTTTTTCTCCGGTAATGGTGCTCTTTCCTAAATTTCCTCAATGCTAATTTTCTCCTTGGATGTAAGAGGATATAGACTAAAGAACATAGAACATAAACTATTGCAGTAGCTTTAGGCTCTATCAATGGGAACGCTTACAGGTACCATTTAAAATGTACAAAACCCTCAATCTACCATACTTTTTTTTGATAATTAAAAATTGTATTAAATGAAATATTTCCCAATTACATCTTACATAAACACAAATTCTCCTCTTTCCAAAAAAACAGGGAGCTGCTTTTCTTCTTTTCCCTATCATAGCATGTTTTACTTTTTCCTGCTTTTTGCATGCATGCAAAGAAACACAAGCATGCAACTCCAACAATTTGCATGCATGCCTCTTTTTTGGTAGAACCTACATGCAACTTTTCTATAGAACATGCATGCATGTTTTTAACAATTAATTCGAAAATAAGCAAAAGACTGAATTAAACCATTAATGTCGTATTTTCTTTTTTCCCTCCGAACTTGTTGGGATGATTTGGAGCTGCGAATCTTGTCCCTCTTCTAAATTTGAGATTTGTTGAATTTCATTTGGAGAAGGGATTATGTGATTCTTTTTCCTCTTCATTGCTGATTTTTGTCTTTCTTCCACAAGAAATTCTATTTTCCCATCCATGTTATTCAAAATGATCTCCATTTCGTGTGAACTTTGTGACTCTTTTGCTTTTTCCAATGGAGTATCTTATAGCACTCCTTTCTCATATTTCTTCTTTTTGTCACTCAGTTCAACTGATGTGTGGTCAAATGTGGTTCCCTTTCACTAGGTAGCTTTTTGTTCTCTTTCTTTGAACCACTTGCAAACCATTGTCGCCTGAGATTGAACTCTTATCTAATGGATATTGACTTGGAGCCTATATATGTGGACATACAAGAACCAAGAGACCATATTCAAAACATTGCCTACATCTAAAAGCAATATTTTCATAGTCTACTTTTTGGGTTCTTGTTAAACCACCTCAAACTAAGTAAAAATCAGCAGGGAGCCCTTTGTTTAAATCCACAAACACACAAATGCAGGCACACGTTGATTTGAGTTTGTTCTTTGTTGAGGAGTCTTGGCTACAAAAAACACTTATAGCATATTTGATCTGTTTCAGAGTTGGTAGGGTCCAAAAATGCAAAGGCAAATTTGTTAGCCTCGCCCAAACTGGAATGTGAGAGAGGTTTTTAGTCAAGGGGTCAAAGTTTGGGAACCAAGGCTTCATGAACAATCCCACCCCCTTATGAAACCAATGCCCTTTTTTGAAAATCTCATCTTGTTCCGACTGGTCCCAAAACAACGCAATGAAGAACCCTTGGGCACAAGGGAAGATTTGCACCTCTCTTGATATGATAGGATCTCACTCGTTAGCTTATCCACTCATGTAGATTAGGTAGAGTAGGCCAAAATCCATTAAATCTATAGATTTACCCTCTTTCTCTGAGCATAGATGCAAAATCATATGTCTCCTCATTATCTTGGCAAATCATGATAGGAGTAGCTGATTTGTCAACAACAAAGCCTTGCTTAAGAGAAGGAATGGGAATGTTACCCAGTCCATGATATTTGTTTGTACCTACTGCATGACCTTTTTTTTGCAGTTTCGTATTTGTTATGTTTGTCATATGAGCAGATTCAAAATAACCTCTTTGAATGAGACTTTTTCGTGAGTCTTTTCTTCACCAGATCTCCTATTGCACTCTGGGAGGTTGTCTTGGGTTCTTCTAGGTGATTCTTTTGCAGTGTCTTTGAATCTCCTCCTTTGCTCTTGCATGCACTCTCAAGGATAGACTTGGGACTTTTTACTAGTTTATCCTCTATCAATAGGGAAGAAACCTCTCCAGATTCCTTGCATGCATCCTTGCCTATTGATTTGAGGATTTCCCCATTTCTCCTCCACTCTCCCTCTAGCGTCCAGATCTAGCATTCAATAAAATTCAATCTACCATACTAGTTAGTAAAATTTACCACGGTTAAAAAATTTTGTACTTGCTCCCTTTTTCTGTTAAGCCTCTATTGCCACCGATTAACCAATCATTGTGCATTATTTACTTTTATTTTTATCAAAATTTGAATAAAAATTCTATAAGCACATTTTGAAGTACGAGCTTGCAAAATTCTAGTGACAATTCTGGATAGATAACTTCAGTTTTATAGTCTAATGCCTGTGTCTTGGCTTTGTGTTACATTTTTTTCTAAAATATATGTACCATTTTCCAGCACATTGACATGGAATTGTGTCTTTTGCATGTTTATATAAGCAGCAAGGAAACTGTAAACACAATCTGTCTGAGGGTACATGGAAGGGTACGTGTATGTGTTAAAAGCTCTACATTTTATTTCCTTAGTACATAAAATGCATTTTATAAATAAATTACAAAAGGACAAATAGCAACATAGATTGACCACCTATAGTTGTTGAACAATACATACTGGCATCCCAACCATGTTACAAAAGCGTTGATGATGCTTTACTGGGGTAATTTTGTTCAAAACAAAGCCCATGGCTTCATGAGCAGTTGTACTTAACAGATAAACCATAACCCTTTTTCAAAATCATAATCTCCATCCCTAGAGTTAGAGAAACATATCAGGAAATAAACTCTTTTCAGCTTTATAGCAGAAGTCAACGTCGAGTTAATACTCATCCACTTTTTCCTAACCATGTTAAAAAAGCATTGATGAATGCTTTATTGAGGTAATTTCAGCCAAAACAAGGACCATGGCTTCATGAGCAGTTCTGGTCTACAGATAAACCAAAACCTGTTTTCAAAAACTGAACCTCTATTCCTAGAGTTGGAGAAGCGTATCAGAAAATAAGCTCTTTTTAGATTTGTATCAGAAGTAAACTTCGAGTTAAGACTCATCCATTTTTATAAGGTATCTGCACGTAGCCATTTTTTCCATGAAACTGTAGATCAATAACTTTTAGACAGTGCTTTCTATGTTTTGAAAACGTCCGTATGTGGCAGAAACAGTATTGGTTTTATCATCTAGAATATTAACAATTATTAGCATGGTTAAAACTATACATGCTTAATTCATGCTTGCATTGATTTCCAACCCTTTATAAAGTACATTCGTTTTTTTCCAAAGAGCTCTTATGGAACACTACTTCAAAAACTGCTGCGAAAATGATGCATTTTATTATTCATTCAAAAAATACAATATAGCAAACTGCCACTTTAAGGTACAAAGTTTGGATTTAAGATTAGTGTAATTGAAAACTTTTTTTCCAGTCTCTTGGCAATTTGAACTAAGAAATCCAGACACATGCTTCCCTCCAATTTTATGTGAAGATCAATTCATCTCTTTGCTAGCTACTGTAAGTATCAATTTTAATTTGTAATGGTTTGGCTGTTAAAATGCTTACACGGTTATAATTTATTGCTTTCTTATTGTCATTTACTATGGAAGGGGTGAGGACTTTATTTTTTATGCAGCAGCTACCTTCATGAAATTCACCTTTAAAAATTAAGAAAAACAGAAGCCCTTAACCACACAGGAGGCCTGGAATTTTGCAGAATCCTTCACTACTGGGATGTAGATTACTGTAAAGAACTAATAATTTCAAACTCTGCAATAGACCATTGTATTGCAACCTCTTCCTCTTTATAACCAATAGATTATTTCCTCAAGAGAAGAACAATTGTTTTTTTTTCAACATCTATG
The DNA here is from genome assembly GCA_037957365.1 of Torreya grandis. NCBI lineage: Eukaryota > Viridiplantae > Streptophyta > Pinopsida > Cupressales > Taxaceae > Torreya > Torreya grandis. Next base: position 1,497,067 of record JARHVA010003243.1, read on the forward strand.
TTTGGAGAATCAGGTGACGGTTTTATACATTGTTTAACTTGTGATTAGTAGGTGTCAGGTACAAACCTTTGCAATTCTTGGGGTAGTTTGCGAGCTTACAAACTGTTTGTGCCTTTCTGGTTTCATAAGTTTTATTTTTTAATTTCCTTTTCCAATTTAGCTTTCTGTATATTTTCCTTTACAATCAGTTTAGAAGACATCAATTGCAGTGAGAACACCATTTGGGCCACGTTTGGATGATGCATTCCATCAAACAATTAGCATGTCATCTGCTTGCTCTATATTTTGTAAATTTTGAACATCTGATAACAGTTGGCTTAAGGAAGTATAAGAAAATGAAACATCAACAGCCAAGTATCTGAAGATGCACATAGCCAATGAAAAGAAATGGGACATGAAACCTGTCAGCAAAACCCCATACCACTGTCTGTCCTCAAAAGGTTGATGTGGAGCACAATCCTACATAATGATTATAATAATAGGCCTCATCAATTGAAATTGAAATAGATTGCTACGAATCAATGCTGCATACTCCCCTGACAAAAAGGTAGTTTGTGAAGAGTACCTGGAGAAAAGAGTCATGCATCTTCAATGGTCAGCATCACCACTGTCATCAAGGCAATGCATACTAGGTTCTAGACGTATAATTCAGTTTTGATTGTCTTCACCATATGCTTCTTCCCATTTATGTTATCTAGTTTCTCTTTCATGAAAACATTAGTGTTCAGAATTGTATTTGTGCTTGCTGTCATAACACAACTACATTAGATCACCCGGTGATAATGGATAAAGACAATTCCTTATTAGAAGTGCTCATGAGTTATTTGAATAAACAAAAATCACATTCCACCTGCTTTTGGATCGTCCTTTGTACATCTTTTTGATGACATAACTTATAAATCAAATTGTTTTGTAAAAATGTATCTATCAAGTTATCTATTTATTCAGCCAATAAACTCTTACAAACAACTACACCGATTCATCTGGAAATCAGACTTGTTGAGCTAAGTCAGTCACAAGGTTTGAGTTCAAGCTCAACGAGGATAAAATTTGGTTCAAGTTTGCCAATGGATAAAATTCGAAAAAAAATCGCCCTCAAGTTCGGACCTAAATCATAAGGTTCGTTCTAGTTTGGGTTCGACGAGCATAAAGTTCGGTTCAAGTTCGCCAATGAATAAAATATGAACAATAGAAAATATAAATTTTAAATATTATATAATGAAAATTAAAATATAAAATATAAAATTAATAACATGAAATTTTAAATTAAATATAATGAAAATATAAATTAAAAAAGACAAATTAAATATAAAAATGATAATTAATAATAATAATAAGAAAAAATATTTAAAATACACAATTGAAATAAACATAAAAAACAAAAACAAAACAAAATTTAAAAAACATACAAAAATAAATATAAAAAAAAAAAAGTATCATGACCTAGTTAGTCACAAACCTAACAAACAATAAAAAACAAACTGCGTTACAGCAATCACGCAGTGTCGTGCCCTACCTCAGCAGTGTTGGAGGCTGTGTTGGATGATGCTCCCTCCACCAATGGCTCCTCCCCAGCGATGCTTCCTCCCAACGACGGCTTCTACACTAGTTTGAACACTCCACTCAGCATGTCCATTTCAACGCCACCCAGCACGTCCACGACAACGCTGCCTAGGTCCGCTCCAACTACTCTGTTAGCCTAGGGCCTCCACAAACATGTTTTTCGGGTCTCCCCTCGTCTACTACATTTTTGCTGCCGTTTTTGGCACTGTTTTTTGCACTCGCAAATTTTCCTCTTTTCTGCCAAACTTACTTGAATATTCGTCGAACTTTTTTCATGTGACAAAAAATTGCCGAATTTTGATTTTCACTACTTTTTTGCCGCTTTTTGTCACTGTTTTTTGCCCTCGCAAATTTCCCCTTTTTTGCCGAACTTACTTGAATATTCGCTGAACTTTTTTCTTGTGACAAAAAATCGCCGAATTTCAATTTTCAAGTTGAAAAATCGGCAAACCTTAGTTGTTGAGGATAGACATATACACACACACATGCTTATAAAAAATTGGGTTTGTAGGTACGGTGTTTTTTTTGGCCTTGTGTACGACTTGGGTTCAATAGTACAAAAAATGTATAAAAAATAAAAAATATAGAATTTTTAGCCTAATGAAATTAGTGACATTAACGACATAGTATGGATACTAACCGAATGCCAAATGTCATGATAATCATAAAATGAGTAATAATTAATTACATCAAAATTAATATTCATAGTCATCTTGTCCTTCATCGAGAGCATCAACATAAATATCATGATGTGGTTCACTAGAACCACAAGGACTAGCACTCATGCTAGCAAAGTTGTGTCGCCAAAGAAGTGTCTGTCAACTAAGGACTACAATGTTGCTTGATGAAGCTTCAACCCTAGATCAACAATGGAAGGGAAGTATGCAATGAGAAAATGAGAGGTAAGTGCTTTTGCTTTTGTCATTTGTGTTCTATTATATTATGTTTGTGTTTCACTTAATTTTTAGGGTTTGCAATGTGTGTTTAATTATTTTTAATTGTTTCTTTATATCAAAATTTGAGAAAATAAGAAAAAACAGTTAAAAAAACGTTTTTGGATTAGATTTTGCTTGGGTTCTTCTTGGGTTCTGCTTGGGTTTGTCCTAGGCGAGCGTAGGTTGTCAAGGACAAACTTGGGTCGTTTCCCAAGGGAACCGAACCTATAACCAGATTGGGTATGTCTCTGGGTACAGTTCTGTTTTTTTGGACGAATTGGTATCTTAGTATAATATATTGAAGTAGCGTTTACCTTCCTTCTCAACAATGTTTAGCCAAGTTTGTTAGGTCAAAAAATCCTTTGCATCTTCTGAACTTCATTGTTAAAGGAGGATGCAAAGGGTTTTTTGACCTAATAAAATTGGCTGCACATTGTTGAGAAGAATGGTAAACTCTAATAAAAGTGCCAACTTTGAAACAGCCTGTCGAAGGATGCTACTTTGTGTGAATAATGAAGCAAAGCTATGATGGAAGGCAATGATAAAAATCATAATGACAATCCCTATTGCGAGGGAAGTGGTTGCAGACACAAGTGCTGAGAATCTGGCTGCCTTGCCATTTATGGCTCCAAGTTCATTTGACACCCTCACATTGTAACATATTCCAAAAAAAACAAAAAAACCGTGTTTATCTTACTATTAATCTAATTTTCCCATGCTATCTGAGAATAACTTCAAGCGAGATTGTTTTATCTTATCCTAGAAAGTAATTAGAAATGGTTTGATTGATTAGATTACTTGGATATGTACTAACCTGGTGCCCACAAGAAAAGTGATGGGTATCATAAACTCCCATCCATTGATATTCATGCTGAAACCATAAAATATTTTAGAAAAATATGAATAAAATATTGACAAATTGATGATTACTGAACCATATTTAGGTAGTGTATCATTGCTGTTAGGAAAAAAATGGATTTAATTTCTACCAAATGGAAAGTGAGTCAGCTGCTACTTGTTGGTTCTCAAGGTTGCCTATGAGTAGCATTAGAAATCTTAAATACCATATCTCCACGCTGATTATGCAATAGAATCCATCAATTCAATAATTGGATAATATTGGGAAACCCAAGGGCAATATATTCTTACCCACATAGCCAAGCTATTAATATACTTACGCTAGCACGACTTATGAACCCACCGACAATTTTAAGTATGACCAAAGTTGGGAGAATGCATCCATGCAAAATCCCTTCCATGTAAGTGGACAGCCACCACAGATTGCATAGAGAAGAAGGGCAAGAGCATACAAACACCATGCTAAATTCATTGATGCCACTGCACCTCCAAGGCCCAAATCCAACTTTACAACCAATATCCAACTTAACAAGACATGGGCTATTAGAGCTACACATGATACTCAGGTGATGAACATGTTTCTTGATGGGGCCTGGAGATTCCATCTAATGGTCTACCAAAATATAAGGGAGAAATGCATGGAGATGCACCATATAGATACTTTGCCTGTTAACTTAGCTATGTCATTTGATTGCCCCAACAACTTAAGAATAAGAGAGGCAAACATATACTGGCAAAAATATCACTACGAAGCTGAAAACCACCACCCAAGAGCGTTGCAGGGATACTCCGAAGCTACTCTATTGTTGAGCTCCGAATGCTTGTCCACAAAGGGTTTGGAGGGCACTTCCCAATCCCAACTAGCACCCAATTGCAAACACAAATAGATATATAATCAGATAACATAGATTGAAACTTTAGAACTCCTGCTTATAACAAAATCCTTACAAAGCAAATGTGATTTAAAACAACTATAATAAGAAGAATCTAATGAGAAATAGAAATGTGCAATTAGAGTCTGTCGTCACTACTCTAATGGACATGGGCATGAAACATGATATGAACTCACTAGAAGGCCATAATTGAAGCCCCAAATGACATTGATGACCATGGAAACATCAAGTTTTAAGTCCCCAATTTTTCTAGCAAAATCTTTGAGTGACCATAGTCACGCCATACATTGTAAGTTGATTCAATACAGCAGGGCCTCCAATTCTCCATAGTTTCTTTGATTCTTCCCAAAATCTCCAACCCACATGATCATATTTAGATGTGCAATGTTGATCAAGCCAAGTTTTCAGTGAAGGGGCATCCATTCTCTGCAAATAAGCAGGGATAAAAAATAAGAGATTGTGGATGCCCAAGGCTTTGTTCTCTTTTTATGAGTCAACTAAGGACGGGGCAGCAACACCTATTTTTTATGTGTAGGTGGTCTCGTGAGGGATTTTTAAAACTGCTACAGGAATAAAAAGAATCTTCACCATAAAAAGTGGAGTTGGCTGATTTTTAGGAGAAAGAGTTCTGGAGGGATCCTGTGCTAGGAGCTACTGCCTCTATATTTTTGCTTAAGCTGTCCCATACACCAGCAAAAGTTTAAAAACTGTTAAAAAAACTTCTACACCTTAATATAAGGAGCAACTATTGATTATGAAGAAGCTTTTGGGTAGTCATTGTTAGTGCCTTGTGTACTAGAAATTTTAATGTTTACCAGTGTCTTTATCCTCTTGGGCAATTGATCCCACATAAAGTTCTCCTTAAAATCACTCCAATGCTAAGGTTTGTGTATCAACTCGTTTAGCATGTGTTTCTCTTGTTAATACCAAGTGGTTTATGTGCTTGTCTGACTCTCAATGGCAACACATCACTTATACCATTTGGCAGCCCCTATTGAGGCCAAATGTCAATTATTATGTTGACATACTCTCTTAAAAAAAATAATATTAGCAACATTTTCAATTATTTATCATTTGTTTTTGTTAAGTTTTTACTATTTTAAATAATGACATATTTTGATGAAAAAATATTAAAAATGTTATTGGCTGATATATATATTTAAAAAAAAAAGGTTAAAAGTCATTACGAAATGAGGTGACAAAATTTTAAAGGTAAAAGCTAAGTTGCCGATATGGATATAGGTACGAAAATCAGATATGTGGACACGGGATTTTTTTCGGGGCTTCGATGCGTTTTTGGATACGGCTGTATAAAAATAAAAATAAAAATATAAAAATATAGCCATATAAGCAAAATTAACCACATAATATGCATAGAGGAAACAAAATAAGTTAATTAATCATAAAACATACTCATAATTCAATGCTAAATATCATAATATTCAATGGTCGAATTTAGATTAGTTTTATAATAGGTACATAATCCAAATGTTACAATGTATGGACAAAAATAAAGACAAATCAGCATATTCATGATTCACTATATTCATTTTCATCTTTGGCTGTGATGTCTTTATCATCATGGAGTTCATTAGAACTACAAGCAGCAGCAGTGACACTCCACTGATAAAGAGGTTTGAGTCTCATGTTTTATGGTGTATGACAATATAATATAAGGGAGAAATGGGTAAAGTAATAGCATATCTCAAATAATGTAATAGAAAAAAATATATCTCTAAAAAATAACATAGAAAACAGCAGTTCAGTTGAATAAAGTAAAACAAAGAAGATTAAAAGGGCAAAAATCCTACATAATCAAATAAAAACTGTTGCTCTGTAAAACACTTATCATATTTATTGGACATTGTTCTAGGGCCCTTCATATGAAGAGATGAAATCATATGGAGAGACCATGTTGTGCAATTCCACCTGGTGACGAAATTTAGTCTTTGGCTCCATGGAGCTTCAGAGTGGCTGCTCATGCAATAGCCTTCCGCATCTTAAAACAACGTTATCAACATCATCTATAGAAGAAGAAGAAGGTTGTTCATTTTAATTACATCTCTGGCAAAGCAATTCACTGATTCTAAAACTTAATGACTGAGTAAATTGTACAATTTAAGTGGCTCCATTTGACTGGTTTCATGGGCGGCCAGAACGTTTGAAGCAATGAGCATTTTGAGGCAGGCATCACCCATCACATTTATGAGATGAAAACCTGAACCACACTCTGGCTGCCCTTCATCTGATGTTGCTAAAAGGATTAGGAATCTCACCAGCTTCATTTTCAATGGGCTGGATGCACAGTCTTTCATATTGTTAATTGCTTTGCTTATAATAAATTTGTATCCTATTCTCCCGTACTTGTAGAAAATCAGGTGAAAAGTACTGTGGTGACTTAACTGGCCTAGTTGATGTCCCAACACTGTTCTTGCATCCCAAACTAGAAGAACCTTGATGTCTTCTTGGTTGATGGTAGTTTAACCCAACTGCAGCACAGTCTTCATCTGGAAATTATTGTGAAATAAAACTCTCATCCTTTTTAAAGAGTTGGAGGTTTTTTGGCTGGAGCATGTCGTTGAATAGATCCTCATTAAATCCTAGAATGCACCCAAGCTTCAGCATCTCACATAATCCTACAACATGATCTGGATGTTCTGATAACAGACCTTTGGAGACCACCTCTGTAAATTCAGTCACAAAGGAAGCCTTTGCCTTTTGATTGTGTGGATCAGATTTTAGTATCAAGATCACCTTTTTATCTTTTGCCCAATGCACAGGAGAAGGTGCAGCCACTTTAATGTGCTCTGCCTCACCATCTTCTGTCACTGCAAAGGGTTCGGCGGCTTCATGAGTAGAAGACTCCAACAGTGCACTCACCATGTGATGACTTTTATTTGCTGACAATTTTAAAGATAGGTATGCAAGATATACAAGGACAATTCTATGTAGACCTTTTCTGAGCAACACTACCTGTGCTTGAAGCTTGTGCAAAGAGCTGTCAGCTGAAACAGAGGCCTTCCTTTTCTCGAATTCTTGTGATATCTTTTGAGCTTCGAGAGACTCATACAATGATAAAATAAGTCCAATGGCATGTCAGGATCTGAAGGGTTAGGATGCCATGTAAATTTTATCCTTGTAGAAGCTCTTTTGAACACGTCTTTCAATGAAAGGTCATCAGGAATAAAGGTTTCCTTAGGAGCAAACAGTTGGATATGTCCACTGTTTGTCTGAGCTAGAAACTTTAAACCTTGCATTTCTAGATGTAATTTTTTTACTGTTTTGGAGGAGTGCCATCAAGGATTTAGAATGTTTCTCCAAACTGAACAGCATTTTGGCTTAGTTATGGGATGATTGCTCATTATCCTGGCCAGCCACAAATTTCAGGAGTCTTCCATTCTATGATGTAGAGGCACATCAACATAACTAGAAAAAAAGGAAGTAGTGTGGCTTCATAAAACATTTAGAGGATTTTTAGCCTGCAAGAAGAGGCCATTGTCATCATGGACTATACACATTTTTGAGTTCTTGCACTAGTGCAAGTCCACCATCATGTGGAATCCAAATTTTAACTGAGCTAATGTTACTAGGCCTCCAATGGAAATGATGACGATATTTGTCAAGCCTGGTTATAGCATTGAAATCTGTGCACATTTGAATATGTTTGGCAACAACTTCACACCCCTCTCCAAACTCAACCACCACCCCTATCTCATGGAGGGCATTCCCTAATTCAGCCAAGGCCTTGCTGCAGAAAGTACATTTGATAAACGAAACGTCTTTTAACTCAAGACCAGCCACTAACGATTCAAGACATGGTACAAAAAAGATATATTGGGAGACCGAAACTCTCGGTTGGTTCTTATAGCTACTTTCCTTCCATGATGATTTTGTTGAATATGTTGGGCAGCGACCCATTCACTGTCAAATGTTCAATCCACTCTAAAATCAGAACTACTTTCTCTTCTACCACAGGAAATGAAGCTGCAGGGAATGCATCATTGTTTAGTCTTAGATTGGGAATATCCAAGCCCTTTTCTAATAAACAACTTAAGTTCATCATCCATTCCCCTTCCAGTCCAGTGGCATTTATGTAAGCAGGTGATAGTGCAACAACTCCTTCTGCAGCCCATGGATTGTCCCCATTAGCTTGTACCATTTTCCCATGGACGTGGGCAAAAATTTGGCATGATAACTAATATGGCTTCTGAATCACTAACTACAGGAAAATCTGAGCATAAAGTGAGCATCTTGTTTAAATTGATATAACCATTGGAGGAAGAAAAAAGTAAAATCTGTGTCCCACAGACTATGAATTTCTACTTTGGCTTTTGTGATGCTTATTTAGACCTCCTTTTTTTCTTATCTATTTTTCGATCCATATCTTAGTTCTTTTCTCTTTATTGAAATTGAGGGTTGAATTTACATAATTCATTATTTGGGTGTTATGTAAAACTGAAATCTCAATTTATAAGGAGAACTTCACGTGGGATCAATTGCACAAGAGGATAAAGACACTGGTAAAACATTAAAATTTATAGTACACAAGCCACTAACAATGACCACCCAAAAGCTTCTTCATGATCAATAGTTGCTCCTTATGTTAAGGTGTAGAGTTTTTTTTAACAGTTTTTAAAATTCTGCTGGTATATGGGTCAACTTAAGCAAATATATAGAGGCAATAGCTCCTAGCAGGGGACCCCTCCAAAACTCTTTTCCTAAAAATCAACCGCCACTTTTTTATGGTGAAGATTCTTTTTATTTCTATAGCAGTTCTAAAAATTCCTCATGAGACCACTTGCACATGAAAAATAGGTGTTGCAGCCCCGTCCTTAGTTGACTCATAAAAAGAGAATAGAGCTTCAGACATCCACAATCTCTTATTTGTCATCCCCGTTTATTTGTAGAGAATGGATGCCCCTTCACTGAAAACTCGGCTTGTTCAGCATCACACATCTAAATATGATTGTGTGGGTTGGAGATTTTGGGAAGAATCAAAGAAGCTATGGAGAATTGCGGGCCCTGCTGTATTGAATCGAATTGCAATGTATGGCGTGATTGTGGTCACTCAAGATTTTGTTGGAAAAATTGGGGACTTAGAATTTGTTGTTGTTTCCATGGTCATCAATGTCATTTGGGGCTTCAATTATGGCCTTCTGGTGAGTTCATATTAGGGTTCATGCCCATGCCCATTAGAGTAGTGACGACAGACTCTAATTGCACATTTCTATTTCTCATTAGATTCTTATTAATAGTTTTAAATTACATTTGCTTTGTAAGGATCTTGTTATAAGCAGTACTAAAGTTTCAATCTACATTATCTGATTATATATCCATCTGTTTCTGCAGTTGGGTACCAGTTTTGATTGGGAAGTGCCCTCCAAACCCTTTGTGGACAAGCATTCGGAGCTTAACAATACAGTAACTTGGGAATATACCCGCAACACTCTTGGGTGGCGGTTTTCATCTTCGTACTGATATTTTTGCCGGTCTATATGTTTGCCTCTCCTATTCTTAAGTTGTTGGGGCAATTAGATGACATAGATGAATTAATAGGCAAAGCATCTATATGGTGCATCCCCATGCATTTCTCCCTTATATTTTGGTAGACCATAACATGGTATCTCGAGGCCCAATCAAGAAACATGTTCATTCCCTGGGTATCATATGTGGCTCTAATAGCCCGTGTCTTGTTAAGTTGGATATTGTTTGCTCTTGCCCCTCTTCTCTATGCAATCTGTGGTGGCTGTCCACTTACATGGAAGGGATTTTGCATGGATGCATTCTCCCAACTTTGGTCATACTTAAAATTGTTGGTGGCTTCAGGAGTCATGCTAGCATAAGTATATTAATAGCTTAGCTATGTAGGAAAGAATACATTGACCTTGGGTTTCCCAATCTTATCCAATTTTTGAAATGACGGATTCTGTTGCATGATTGGCATGGAGATATGGTATTTAAGATTTCTAATACTACTCACAGGGAACCTTGAGAACCAACAAGTAGCAGTTGACTGACTTTCCATATGTTATAAATTAAATCCATTTTTTCCCTAAAAGCAATGATACACTACCTAAATATGGTTCAATAATCGTCAATTTGTCAATATTTTACTCATATTTTTCTAAACAATTTTATGGTTTCAGCATGAAAATCAATGGATGGGATTGTATGATTCTCGTAGCCTTTCTTGTGGGCATCAGGTTAGTCCATATCCAAGTAATTTGAGAGATCAAACCTTTTCTAATAACTTGCTGGGATAAGATAAAACAAGCTCGTTTGAAGTTATTCTTAGATAGCATGGGAAAATTAGATTAATAGTAAGATATACATGTTTTTTCTGAATATGTTATAGTGTGAAGGTGTCAAATGAATTTGGAGCTGGAAATGGCAAGGCAGCCAGATTCTCAGCACTTGTGTCTGCAACCAGTTCTCTTGCAATGGGATTGTCATTATATTTTTTATTATTGCCTTCCATCATAGCTTTGCTTCATTATCACACAAAGTAGCATCCTTTGGCAGGCTGATTCAAAGTTGGTGCTTTTCTTAGTGTTTACCATTCTTCTCAATAGTGTGCATCCAGTTTTATCAGGTCAAAAAATCCTTTGCGTTCTCCTTTAACAGTGTTTACTATTGAGAAGAATGGTAAATGCTACTTCAACACACACACACACACATGACAAACCCGGGTTGTTTCCCATGGGAACGGACCCTGTACATAGATCGGGTATGACCCTGAGCATGGTTCCTTTGTGATTTTGGATGAATTGGTATTTTAATACACACACACACACATGTATGTACATATGTATATATACATACATTTATATCTGTATGTATTTACATATATACATTGACTTGCTCCCTAAATATTAATCTCTGGATGTTAATCTTAGCATCTAGTAGGAATTTAAGTACGATAAAAATATTGTCCATTGCTACATTTTTATAAAAAGGTTCCATTTTAGCATTCATTCCATAGTTTGTTTTATGTGGACCATGCTTTTAGCATTCATTCCATAATCTATAAAATCCTACATTCAATTCAATTGTATAATCCATGTTTGTCTATGTGCCATCTAAGATACAATTGCTTCACTTTGCCTATAGAAAAGAATGCAGGCTAATTCCTGGGTCATTCTTCAATGAAGTCATCAATAACTTTTAATTCACTTTCACTACTAACTACACACCTATCTAAACAATTGTTAAGCTATTGTTTAACCCACAGGGACTCGCTGCACTGTGACCCTTGTTATAAAGATATCATCAATCTCAAACTTGAACATTTGTCATACCTATAGATGGTGGTTAGATTCAACAAGAAATTATGATTTGCAAAAATAAGAACCAACTCACATGAGCTACATAGCAAAATGGGACACTCTCGTAAACGCCTCGGGAAAAAAGAATATGTAAGTTGTGTAACTAAGATGAAATAGAAGATGAAGCTCATTTCTCTTAACTTGCCTATTATACAATGACATAAGACATGCTTACACTTATATTTGCAATCATAACTTGGTTCATGAACTCCTAAATCAGGGCAACCAAACAAGACTTGCTTATTTTATTTTGAAGCTAAACACCCATCGAATAAACTGTTTACCTTGTTTGGCGGTCTAAGTTTTTTCTCACCAACAGGGCGTTAAAACATCATCTCTCTCAATTTTGTCTCATTTTAGGTTTTGTGTGTAACTTCAATATTATTATTTGGATTTTTTCTAACTCACTACTTATTTTCATAGGCATTTCGATTGGAGGACTGGAAAGGCACGTCCATTGGGAAGAGTCCAAACATTGTGAAGGTTGGCATCAACAAAACTTACTACACACTTGCATTGTCTACACACTTTGTTGGGTCTCATAGATCAATTTGGTCCAAAGGACATTAAAAGTTGTCATCATATTGCCTTGGGTGAAATTAGCCATTAAAAATATAAAAACATTCTAATACTATGGGCAAATATGATAACCATAATAACCCTTGTGATGACATAGGGTCGGGCCCACTCATAGATGGAGCCTAAAGCTTCCATGCTTATAACTTGGACTAAATTTCACTTAAATTATTCTTTGAGTTAGACTCTGCTACTCAAGATACATAATCATCATATTCGTCTCATTCTTCCAACTATTTTGTGTGGTCGTCATGTGTTCGAACACAAGGCACTACCCTACACCCATACTTCCACCATAAATTTCCGTTTCACTTTTAAAATTAGCAAACCATATGTATTTGCAATTTTTTCTAGCAGATATAATTGCAGCGTAAGGCTTATTTAGCTGAACTTCAGTATGTTTTAATAATCACATCATATTGCAGAAGTCTATGAAGGCTTTTGAAAGGAGTTTTTATTTGGCTTTGGTGTAGAAAAAGTGCTAGCTAATTTTTGCATTCTTATGAATATTTTATTTGTTCTGAAAATTATAACCTTCATACCTTTTGTAATGAAATGAAAAAATGCTACCTGTGTATTAGTACATGTACTAATAAATCATGGAAAATACAAAATAAGGAGGCAAGCAAGCCCCCACATATATCATTAAGGCTAGTGCAAAATCTGGAAGCTATATATTCATAACAAAGTGTGTAGGCAATGCAATTCACTTTGAATCCTCTCCGCAATTTTGTAGTTGCTTTTGTTGAGTGCAACGTTTGCAATCTTTGGACTTTTCCCAACCGAAGTGTCTTCGCGATCCTTGGCTTTTTTCCAATTGAAGTGCCTAGGAAAAGAAGTAATGATTTATAATCAGATCAAAAGCCAAAATGAGACAAAGTTGACACTTGAGAGAACCATTTTTATAACACAAAAGCCAAAATGAGACAAAGTTGAGAGAAATGATTTTTTAGCACCCTATTTGTTGAGAGAAAACTTAGACCACCAAAACCTTGTTTACTTGTGTAGATGGTTGATTTGATGGACGTTTATGGCTCAAAATAAAATCATCAAGCTTTGTTTGGGTGTCTTGATTTAGGAGTTCTTGAACCAAGTAATGATGCAAATATGAGCATAAGCATGTCTGATATCATTGTATAAATAGGCATGTTAGGAGAAAATGAGCTTCATCTTCTATTTCATTTGAGTTACACAGCTTACAGATTCTTTTCCCCATTGTGTTTTCGGGAGTGCCCATCTACCAATTTTGCTATGTATCTTGTGTGAGTTCTTAGTTATGCAATCACGATTTTATTTTTGAAGTTGACAACCTTATATGGGTATGATGGATGTACAAGTTTGGGATTGGTGATATAAGTTTCGATTCTCGAAGATGAAAGCTTTTGGAAATAATTTCAAAATATTTGTCCATGAATATTAATGATTGTAAGCTTTTGCAGTGTATAAATGTTGAGAACAGGTGTTTCTGGATACAACTGCATTGGATTATTGTAATTACCTGAAACTTTGTTCTCAATCTATGAATATGACATTTTCTCTGAAACCAGATGGTGTTTGTATAAAAATTGTTTTGGATACTTGTTTTCTTCATGGCAATTGTGTTAGAACTTAATGTTTATTGATCCAAGCAAACCAACGGTGCCTACTGATGCCAAGTGTTGAACAAATGTAACCTGAGAACACTGCATGTTTGTTATTGTTTTCTGTTTTTATTCTCTTTATATACTACTTATTAATCTCAACCCTTGGAGTGTGTAGAGAGCAAAGCGTGGGATAAATGGCATCAGAATCTTCTTCTTCAAATCAAGTTGATGACAAAGTATTATCAGGTATAGTACACAGTTTCCTTGTAATACATTGTTCTTCATTCATTAGTAAACTAGCTGAATTCTAGCGTTGAAATATGTTTGCTATCAAAATTTGCTTATTTTCAATTTCCAAGAAACTTTTTAGATTCTATCCCTTCTGTATTTTTATTTTTTTGATAGATTAGGGTATAAAGGGCCCTTACCCTGAAAGTGCAAAAGAGCGAATACAGAAAATCCCTTTTGTATTTATTGTTATGGATTTGTGTTAATTTATTTCAAACTGACAAAACTTCTGTAGTTCTCTCTCCTTGTAATATGTTTCATGCGAATTGCCTTTGCTCGAGTCTGGCAGGTGAATCTGTGAAAGTGGTTGAAGATGGTGGAATTCCAGAAGCAAAAGGAGACATTACAAAGGAAAAAGATGGGAATTGGCCATTTGCAAATTCAGAGCCCATGAGAGAAGATCAAGTGCAAAATGCTGTCAAATTTTTATCTCACCCCAAAGTCAAAGGTTCTCCCATCATATATCGACGCTCATTTCTTGAAAGAAAGGGCTTAACAAAGGAGGAGATTGATGAAGCATTTCGGCGTGTGCCAGTAAGGAAGTCATCTGTTTTTCTTACATGGCCTTTGACAACTAATTTTTTCATTTTCTCTTTTGCCATTAAGTTTTGTACTCTTATTACATTTCTACAGTTTCGGTTACATAAATTTACTTTAAAGTTAGACGTACCACAAAAGAACTCCATGGTTGGCTAATTTTTTGTAACAAATCCTAGGACCCTCCCTCTCAGGAAGCAGCTGCAAGATCAACTGTCCCAACTCAAGGCAAGGAATTGCTGAATGTTTATTTTTTTAAAAATTGAGTGCTGTAGCTATAAACTGATTTGCACCTTCTTTGAGGACGAGTCACTGTGTGTCTGTAGTATACAAAACTATTAATCTGCTGTCAGCAAACATGAGTTACAGAATTTAATTGTTTTCTGCATGCAGGCTAAAATTGTTTGTGGATGTATGGGGAGATAACTGACTGACATTGTTTTATGTTGTCTTATAAAGAGAGGCAATCAATGCCACCTGCCACTCTACAAACTCAATCCCCTGTTCGAACTTTGCAACATTCGGCTGGCCCATCGATTATAGCACCAACAGCAGCAATGGTTCAACCATCCCATTTTCAGTGGACACACTTGCTTTTGGCTTTAGGAGTGCTTTCTGCAACTGGTGCTGGAACCGGTGTGGTTTTCAAGGTTGTCCTTTACTTATATTTGTAGAATTGTAGTTATTTCTTTTATGAATCCTGAACATATTGTATGCCATAATGAGTGCCAGATCAGAAGGAAGAAGGAAACATCATACTTATGTAATACAGGAGAAACATTAAAATGAAGATTATAAGTCATGCATAAACACTTGGTGATATATTTAAATGTAGTATGTATTTGGGTATATTTTTACAGGCAAATTTAAGTACTTAGCAAATGTAATCTTGAATTTGCATGGATGCTTTTTTTTTTAATCGTATAAACGTATAAATGTGCATTTGGGTCTGTTTTTAGAGGTAAAGTTAAGTACTTATTAATTGTAATCTTGGATTTGCATGGACGCTTTTTTTTATTTTTTATAATTGTATAAACTTATAAATGTGCATTTGGGTCTGTTTTTAGAGGTAAAATTAAGTATTCATTAAATGTAATCTTGGATTTGCATGGACACGTTTTTTTCATATTAACATATAACTATTTTGAAAATGTTTGGTTCTCATGAGGCAAATGTGGGCTGATCAATATTCATTTATTTGTTGGTGACATTTCGCTTTTCAATCCTTTGTCTTTTGACAGAAAGCCATTATTCCCAGATTCAAATCTTGGATTCGTCGGATTGTGTCTGACGCTGATGAGTCTGAAGAAAAGAAGGTTGTAGGACCTAGTCCAGTGCAGGAGGCTGTGGCTGCAGCAACAGCTGCTGCCACTGCAGCAGCTGAAGTAGCTAACGCTAGCAGAGAAATGCTTAAATCTAAACTCGAAGGTCTGACATTTGTGGTTTTCAATACTCAGACGAGCTTTGTTTCCTTTAAACATGTGGGTTTGATTATCTAAGCATTAAAGGGGGACAACAATATGTATTCTATTTTTTGCTTCAATTTACACTTGTTTAGTATTCTGTTTCAGATAGCAAACATTTGGAAGGGCTGATACGTTCTTTGGAAGAACAAACAAAAGAAATGAAGTCCATGAAGATTATTCTTCAGGAGGTGGAAAACCGCAGGCATGAATTCCATATTGCTAGTGGCCAGTCAGACCATCAAATTGCAAGTGAGATAAACGGAGGTATGTGTA
This sequence comes from Torreya grandis, assembly GCA_037957365.1. Taxonomy (NCBI): domain Eukaryota; kingdom Viridiplantae; phylum Streptophyta; class Pinopsida; order Cupressales; family Taxaceae; genus Torreya; species Torreya grandis. Next base: position 1,513,364 of record JARHVA010003243.1, read on the forward strand.
ATGGGACGAATGTGTTTCACTAAGAGGGCTCTTTTAACAAAGAAGAATGTTATATGCAAACAAAGACTAAGATTATTCCACGAAGATAGAATAAGAATTAAACACAAGTCTATTTTATGGAAATAGAATGAGAATAAAACATGTCTATTATCGGAAAATGAAATAAAGCAAATAAATTCATTCATTAGGATAAAACATGGATCATGTTATTTTTGGTGTAAGTCTATCATTAGGAGTGGGGCTTAAATTTTAATACAATAGAGGGCTTGTTTGTCTCTAAGTATGGTAAAATTCATTGTAAGAAGGGGTTTTTCCTTGTGCAAAATTATGCGATCTTGCTGTACCAGCACATAATACATTGAAGAGTTTGTCTTCATAATTGAGAGTGGCTCACCTGACAGCTTTGGCAGTTCCATGTATTGGAACAAAATTTTGTTGTTTTTAAAGTGGAAAGTTCATGTATCTATCATATTTTTTGGTTTCCAAAGTTTTCATATTTCCTTTGGGATATCAGAGCTCATCAAACAGATTATGCTTTGGAACCTTTTTTTTTATATTGAAAAATTTGTTTTGAAACTTCAGAATTCAGTTTCCATTAATTTAGATTTCATATTTTTCAGACAATTTTCGTTTCCAATTTTTTTTAGATTACAATTTAACTCCAAATTATGTGTTTTGAAATTGTTAGCAAGGATGACCTTTTTTTGCTTCACATTAGTTAAGAGGCTTGTAAGGCATCGTGGATGTTTGTTCTGTTTTTTCTTCTTTATTTTTAGTAGGCAAATAAATTTTATCAGATGAGGTTGAAGACAAAAACATATACATGCTTTCCATTATTTCCATTGAGTGATTGTCTAATAGATGACCACCAAGAGACAACATGGTTATTTGAAACTGTAGAATGAGCGTACTTCCAAAATTTGTTATGCCCATAGTCCTCCATGTGTCATTCCATGTGACTGGATTATGGAGTGGCTGACTTGAGTGGACTTCTAGTAGTTTCTCAGTTTTTAGCTTTTGATTAGTCAGCGTAATTAAGGGCTAATGTGCTTTCCAATGTTAATTTTTCCTGTATTAAGGAGCAAGTCTCCATTTGGAAATCATCATTGGCAGAATCGATTTCTTTGTTTATTGTATCTAGAGATTGCCCCTTGAAGTTGCTCAACTTTCTTATTTTTGGTAATTGTATTTTTTGACATTTTGCCTTCATCTATGATTCCAGATATGTGTTATTTTGCTCTATTTATGTGTGGATTTATTACTATTGTGTCATCTGATCTATATCATCAGTTGAAAAATACAGAAATATCATTACAAGTGGTATTGCAGCAATGGTTTGGGTAGAAAATCCATAGTGCGAAGGAAGGAGCAAGGATCAATCCCCACAACAAAGTTTTGGGAGCTTACTTCTTGAATGTTCCCCGTCTTAGTAAATTTTTGTTGTGTACCTCACTTTTTTTTGTTAGGAACCTCTATACTAGAATACACAAAACAATTGCAAATACTGAATATATATTAATATTTTATTTCGTTTATGAAAGGAATAATTCCGAATCGCTTGCCACTTCGAGGGGGCTACCTCCTTACAGAGTAACACTCTAATTGATTTGTATTTGCTTAGATGCCTTACAATAGTCTATACCCCTATATTTATATTATTCTAATATATCCATCCCACTCTTCCATTCTATGCATGTAGGATTATTCTTTTATGAAATTACTATTCATATTACTATTACATTCCACTATTTTACCTCAAATATATATTATATTCCCCTACCTAGTTATATTACATTCCATCCCCCTTGACATGTTTCGCCTTGAAACATGTGAAGAATTACATATCAAAAATATGTAGAGGACTGGATGGAGGCACGTCCATGCATCCTTTTCTACTTCCACTTCTTCCTTTTGTGCTTGGAGATGAACAAGGACATCAACAATGTCAAATGAAGTACTATAACATGAGGTTGAAGTGCATAGAGATCAATGGAGGGAAGAACTGCAACTAGAAACATTGCAGTCTGAAGGTTATAGTCTTTCACTGAAAGTTGAAGCTTGGTGATCATCTCAAAGCAAGAATAAGGATGTTTAAAATAATCTGTTTGGTGAGCAAATGAAGGATACATGCCACCCCTTTAACATTGTTCTTTACACATTATTTTTGGAGTGGCTAACCCCAACAAAGAGTGCATAATTTTTTTTTAAAGTATTGGTGGCTAGTGTGGGCTCATCGGTGACATGCTTAGGTGCTTTTGTTGCTGGCATGGGTGCATTTAGTGCTTGCTTGGGTGCATCCAAATGTGAAGTAGTCTCGGCTAAATGAAAGAAATCAACATATCAAGTGTTGTAAGAATCCTCCAAATCTAGCCATGCTTCAATGTCATGTTCATATACTTCAACTATAGGAAAGAAATCCTGACCCAGTTGTTGTAGTTATTCTACCACTCCAACCATGCATCTATTTCTTCATCATATTGTGTTATTATAGGGACGTAAAGCTTTAATCTATAAAAAATAATTTGCATATCACTACTGATTCTATTCAAAGTAGCATCCATTTTAAAAATTAATAAACTTAGTTGATATTTTTGCGCAACAATGAGTAAAATAGTCATAATATTGTTTTTTTTTTTTACAACAGTAGTAGTTAGTAAAACTGCGATAATTTCTTAAATACTTAATGAAATATAAAAGTGCAAACTGTTCTGGAAAGTTAAAAAAGAGAGACACAACCTAGAAATTAATTAGTGCAATTGTTTTCCGTTTGAGAGTTGTATGCAGAAGAGCAATCTTTTTTTTGGTTTTTGTTTTACATAGACGCAATTACTAAAACTGCGATTACTTTTGAAATACTTAATCAAATTCAAAACTTCAAACTGTTCTGGAAAGCTAGAAATGAGGTGCACAAAACTCAGAAATGGTTTGACGCAATTCGTTACAGTTTGAAAGCTATATGCAAAAGAACAATCATGTTTATTTATAAAAAAATAAAAATCTGTACTTGTAAATGGTAGATTTTGGTTGCAGATTGTAACTGTGACAAGAGAACAAGATATGGATCTGACTTTTAAAAACCTCCACGATGCAATTGAGAACTTTATACTTGCTTTATGAAGCTCTAAAATGGGCTCACGACAAAGATCATGGAAATGGCCTTGGAAAGAGCTCTGACACCAAATGTTAAGTATCTCTAATGCTAGACTACACAAAATAATTGCAAATATTGAATATATATTAATATTTTATTCCTCTTATGGAAGGAATCACTCTGAATCACTTGCTACTTCGAAGGATTATCTCCTTATCAAAGTAACACTTTAATTGATTTGTATTTTTGCTTGGATGCTTTACAATAGCCTATGTCCCTCTATTTATACTATTCTAATCTATCCCACTCTTCCATTCTATGCATGCGGGATTATTCCTCTATCACATTATTATTCATTACAATTCATACTACTATTACATTCCATTATTCCATCCTAAATATACATCATATTCTTCTACCTATGTATATTACATTGATACCAAATGTAACGAACCGTTACACCAAAACCTCAAGGTATTAGTGAAATCCACACATCAAAAGATCGTAGCATTCCATCACACTTTTGAAGCCCAGACTCTAGGTTGGATTTGCGCCCGTACACTAGGATTCCCCGCATGTATGAGCTTTGAATGAACACTGCAATGCTGGCATAGCCACCCGCTTCGTGACTTGAACTTGGGCGGAGACTCTGATACCAAATATTACAAACCATTACACTAAAACCTTGAGACATTAATGAAATACACACATCAGGATTATAACATCCCATTACGCTTTCGAAGCCCAGACTCTGGGCTAGATTCGCGTCTGTACATTAGGATTCTTTGCATGTACGAACTCTTGACGAACACTACAATGCCGACATAGCCACCAGCGCTGTGACTTGACCCGGGTGGAGGCTCTGATACTAAATGTTAGGAACTTCTAATATGAAAATACATAAAATAACTACAAATACTGAATATATATTAACATTTTATTCCTTTTATGGAAGGAATCACTCTGAATCGCTTGCTAGTTCGAGGGGGCTACCTCATCAGAATAACATTCTAATTGATTTGGATTTGCTTGGATGCCGTACAATATCCTATGTCCCTTTATTTATACTAATCAAATCTATCTTACTTTTTCATTCTATGCATGTGAGATTATTCCTTTATGACATTACTGTTCATACTACTGTTACATTCCACTATCCTACCCCAAATATTGTTGGAAAAATGACGGAAGCACACAATTGATTACCAAGCAACTTAATATGCGGAATTAACCAGAATCAACAAGTAACTAGAATTCATAAATAACACATGATATGAGAGACAATACACAACTTGTATTAAAACTCTTTCAGAAGGAAATACAACAAAGAACGCTGTCACAGTTCTTCTTCCTTACACACCTCTAAGGCTCCCACACCTCTAGGGCATAAACAGTAAATCTTCCCTCAAAGCTCTCTCCCTTAGGTCCCAACACACAACTCAAACACAGAGTTGGTGTTCACCTCCAACCAGCCAGTATCCACTACTGCCAGTCCACCTGTGCTCCACGCACTCCACAAGTGCTCCACGCCTCCACAAGTACACAATCGTACTTTAAGTAGATCTCTCATGAACTGCAACAACCTGCAACCCAATCCGATCTTACTTATGGAAGGATCTTCCTTGCCTTCCTCTTTGCTCTGAGTACACACCTGTACTCCAAGTAGATCCCCCTGATCCTACTCCTTGTTGTGTTGCTGTCTTCTCTGATTTTGCACACCTGCAAATCAATCTGGTTCTGCACACCTGTGAACTTTGACCTTGCACACACATACACTTGCAGATCAATGATCTTACTTACCATGTAGATCTCCTAAAGTAGCCATGCTCACTTGATGACCAAGATCATACATACATGAAGAACCCTGCTGATTTTTCAATCCAGCACCCACCTTGGTACTGCTGTGGAACTAGGAGGAACACCCTTGCTCACCTCACACACAGAAGAAACAAACTTTGCTCAACTCAAACTAGAACAACTTTACAATACAATCCATGAGTCTATTATATAGATCTCATCCAAACAATAATTAGACACCTAATTACAATAATTAGATCCGCAGCTCTTAGTCTAAAATTGGCTCTTGACATGCAAACACTTGGTTCGTTAGTTAACTGTTCGTAATACTCGCAGCTCGAACCTCACAGGTGATCGACGTCGGTTCCTGTCTGCCTAGGGGGTGCTGACGCCGGCCGATCTTTGACCGACGTCGGTTGCTTCCTGTCTCTTCCCTGCCGACGTCGGTTGACCTGACCAACGCTGGTGCCTGTGACACTCTGCAACCCTTCTGCAACCTCCTCCTCTGTTTGCATTAGTGAAGCTTTTAGCTCAACTTAACAATCTCTCACTTGGAGATAAACAACTGCACTGTATCTGTACTTGTACCCCGTCTAATCTGTTTCTTGGATTGTATCCCTCTTCAAGATGAATCCTGAAGACAATCCACCACACACCCTGTGGTGCACCTCTTGTCATCCGAGTACTCTGCCACATCTGAACCTACAAACCCATGTAGTGAAGCCCTGACCCTGTATGTATACCTGCTGCTGGTCCCTCTCAAATTTTTGAGAACCCACTTCTCCGAATTGGCTCCTAACTCTCTGACAACACCCACTGTTTGGGCAAACTCAGGTCTATACCAGACCTCATGTGATTTCGGACACTGAACTGTCCAGCCTTTAGTGTGCTCCGGCTCTGCATCCTGAACATCGCCAACCCCTGATTCACATCAGCTCTCACTGGAGACAAAATCACCTTGTGATCTCCATGTCTCCCATGTCAAAGAATTTCGCTGCTCCAAACTCCTCATGACATGCCACTGAACTAATCTTACCCTTAGCTTAGCAAAACCCTGTATGTACAATCCTGCTAGCAAACATACCATCCACATACAGTAACAAGATAATGTCATGACCATCATCCCTTTGGTAAGACAAATCACAGTAGTTACCCTGACATCGACTAAAGCCATGCTTTGTCATTCATCTGTCAAAATCTGTACCACTGTCTTGCAGCTTTCTCAAGACCATATGCCCTGGTCTTCCGTTTCACGTGTTCGTTCTCTCTATTCTTCAACTAAGGTATCCATTCGTCTCTGTGCTTTCATATCCGCTGGCAACTCTACCAAATCTCTCGCTTGGTTCTGCATTCTCTCCATGCCATGCTCTCACTGTTTTCTGGATCCTTCTTGCTCTGCAGTCAGCAACTAGTATAAAAAAGAGGAACAACGAATTTGAGGTTTATTTACCACTTCAGTCCTCCATATGGGCGTTTGAGACTCTTTGACAGCGTGCTGTCCACCCAAAATTCGTTACAGTGACCGATTTCGGTCACCACACACTCTGCATCCGACCGACGTCGGTTCCCATGCGCCTGTCCCTGACTATCGACCCTGTCGACGTCGGTGTCTCCTGTTGCTGACGTCGGTCCTTCTAACCGACGTCGGTCTTACCTACTGTCGACGTCGGTCCTCCTGTCGACGTCGGTACCTGTGTTTTCCTGTGAGTGATGCCTTTTTACCCGCGAGCTCCTTTGAATCAAAATCCATGTCCAAACTGCCCTACTCAGAAGTATCTAGCCCCATCCACTGGTCTCTGTCCGCCATCTCCTTCAAGAACACCAAGGCTTTTCAGTTCTTAAGTCTATCAAACACATCTGTCTTTCGCTTAAGAACATGCATCTCCTCCCTGCTCATGTGACCAAGCCTACGAAGTCACGTCTTCGCAACAGAAGAAGAATCAGTAATATAAACAAGTAGATAAAGAGTACCTATTTTCTTACCACTAGCGAATTCAAGTGTATCCACTGTGAGAGTTCTTGTGCATCTTTCATCACCCAACTTTCCTGAAGAAATTAGCCTTATTTCTAAGATTGGGACCTGCATGACCTCCTTCAACACTCATGTGTTGGCCGCCTGCAATTTCAGCTTCACTTTTCCTTTGCCAATTCTTTGACAAGGCTCACCAGCTCTTCTACCTGGGGCTGCATGGAAAGAGGCAACAGAATCTGTGAAACAAGATTCTACTTTATCCAAGAAACCTCCTAGAGCATCCTGTGCAACAACACTTGCAACATCTGCATCTTCAGTTCTTTCATGCTGATCTTTCACAAACCAACAATTTTTTTTTACCTGCTCTTTCTTTCCATAGGATCGTAAGTGATCATCTGTGCTTTTCAACTCTTCCATTCTTAGCTTACTTTGATCTGCCATTGCTCTACTCCCACTCAATCAGAAATCTCTGAGAGTGACCTGTAATCAAACACAAAACCTGCTCCCTGCAACTTTAGCTTTGATACCACTTGTTGGTATCAGCTCTTGAATCTACAACCAGGCTCTGATACCACTTGTTGGAAAAATAACGGAAGCACACAATTGATTACCAAACAACTTAATATGCAGAATTAATCGGAATCAACAAGTAACTAGAATTCAGAAATAACACATGATATGAGAGACAATACACAACTTGTATTAAAACTCTTTCAAAAGGAAATACAACAAAGAAGGCTGCCACAGTTTTTTTTTACACACCTCTAGGGCTCCCACACCTCTAGGGCTCCCACACCTCTAGGGCATAAACAGTAAATCTTTCCTCAAAGCTCTCTCCTTTAGGTCCCAACACACAACTCAAACACAGAGTTGGTGTTCACCTCCAACTAGCCAGTATCCACTACTGCCAGTCCACTTGTGCTCCACGCACTCCACAAGTACACAATCGTATTTCAAGTAGATCTCCCCTGAACTGCAACAACTTGCAACCCAATCTGATCTTACTTATGGAAGGATCTTCCTTGCCTTCTTCTTTGCTCTGAGTACACACCTGTACTCCAAGTAGATCCTCTCTGATTCTGCTTTCTGTTGTGTTGTTGTCCTCTCTGATCTTGCACACTTGCAAATCAAGCTGGTTCTGCACACCTGTGAACCTTGACCTTGTACACGCATACCTCTGCAGATCAATGATCTTACTTACCATGTAGATCTCTTAAAGTAGCCATGCCCACCTGATGATCAAGATCATACATACATGAAGAACCCTGCTGATTCTCCAATCCAACACCCACTTTGGTACTGCTGTGGAACTAGGAGGAACACCCTTGCTCACCTCACACACAAAAAAAGCAAACTTTGCTCAACTCAAACTAGAACAACTTTACAATACAATCTATGAGTCTATTATATAGATATCATCCAAACAATAATTAGACACCTAATTACAATAATTAGATCTGCAGCTCTTAGTCTAAAATTGACTCTTGACATGCAAACACTTGGTTCGTTAGCTAACTGCTCGTAATACTCGCAGCTCGAACCACACAGGAGACCGACGTCGGTCCCTGTCTGCCTGGGGGGTGCCGACGCCGGCCGATCTCTGACCGACGTCGGTTGCTTCCTGTCTCTTCCCTGTCGACGTCGGTTGGCCTGACCGATGCCGGTGCCTGTGACACTCCGCAACCCTTCTGCAACCTCCTCCTCTGTTTGCATTAGTGAAGCTTTTAGCTCCACAACCTAAAAAATATATGTTATATTCTCGTACCTAGGTATATTACACTTTTTGGTCTTGTAATATCTTGTATATTTGCTTTTGTGGGAACACTTCGTGCAACAATATTTATTTTTCTTAGGGTTGCAATAATCAAAGCCTAGGTCAAAAGCTTCTCTCAAATTGGGGGGATTTTTATGTTCTTAGTACATGACAACTATTTAGGCAAGCAAAAATAACCCCATAGTTCAAAGCTAGGTTCTTGAAGATGCTTGTCTTTAGATTGTCCAACAAGATGATCACTTGCATATAGGTTGTTGATAACCCATCTCAATCACCCGTCCCTTGCCATTTTAACAGTCTTGGCCAATCCCTTATAATACCTTTATCTTTGTAGAATTACCTTGTCATTATGATCGCCACTGTCCATATTTGTAATAAACCCCAAGGATGCCTCCAAAACCCTATGCCTATGCTCCATGCCTAGAGGATTAAATACGATACAATCAAGCGAGACTTGCTTGTAACGACAAGAAGATCAACAACGCATTTGACAAATTCAATAGCCCCACAAAGTATGGACGGAAGGTGAAGCCCTTCATTACCTTTTGGAGCAAGAAGGTAAATTAACAAAAGCTAAGGTACAATGGTCTCCACATGACCAAGAGAGACAATAAGTGTTAGAAAATGTGATGTGTCACCTTGTGGCTCATTTGATTGTCGTACATCCTCATCATATACCTGATCTTGATTGTTATATGCTGATTTTCATGGATAGGCGGTTGATTTTCATCTTCTTTATTGGCTATCTCAACAGGGACAATCTTAGGTGTCTATTGTACCTTCTTCTTTTGCATGGATTTTTCATTGAACACAACATCTTGGCTAACAATTACATTGTGGTTAGTAGGATCTCACAATCTATACCCCTTTAATGTATCTCTATAACCGAGAAAAATACATTTCCTTGACTTTAAGTCAAGCTTGGACCACTTTTCATTAGGCACATGGGCAAATGCTTCACAACCAAATATACGTAAATCAAAATAATCAATCGGCTTACTATGCCAAACCTCCTTTGGAGTTCTTATGTCCAACGCAATTGTAAGATACTTGTTAATAAGATACACAACTGTATTAACAGTCTCTGCCCAAAATCCATTATCTAGTTGAGATGCACTAAGCATGCTTCTTGCATGTTCCATGATTGTGTGGGTCATCTGCTCTGCTACACCATTCTACTATGGAGTATATGGAACAATTTTTTGATGCTTGATCCCTTCTAGCATACAAAAGTTATCAAGCTCCAAGCAAAAGTTATCAAACTCCATGGAACAATATTCTTCTCCATTATTTGATTTGAGACATACAATATATTTGCTCAAACTTTTCTCTACCTGTGCCTTAAATTCTTTAAACTTATCAAAAGCTTTTGATTTATTTTTAAAAAAATACACCCACTCTTTTAGAATGATCTTCTATAAAGGTTATAAAATACTTTCTACCTTTTATAGACTGTGTGGGAACAAATCCAAATATGTTAGAGTGAATAAGTTGTAAGAAATCCGAACATTTACCAGCACTAGTAGTAAATCGAACCCTCTTTTGTTTGCCAAAGATACAATGCTCACAAAAGTCTAAATTACAAGACTTAAGCACATGAAGCATACCTCGGTCATGCAAAATATGCAAACCTTTTCCACTCATGTGTCCAAGGCGTTGATGCCATAGCATCACTGCATCCTGAGCGTTTTTTGATGGTACTGTTGTTTGTTTTGTCACTGAATCTCCACACAACCAATATAAGGAGCCATAAGATTCTCTCTTTGTTATCACAAGGGCTCATTTGGTAATTCTGCAATGACCTTTACCAAAGGTACAAGAATACCTCAACGCATCATTATCTTGATAGAAATCATATTTTTCTTCAAATTAGGAACATGCCTCACATCTTTCAAAATCCTTTTTATGTCATCATCCAACTTGATCAGAATATTTCCTCTTCCCACAATCTCTAAAGGATTATCATCACTTAAGTAGACAAAACCTCCACTAGAGGGTTGATAGTTGACAAACTAGTCCCTATGTGGTGACATGTGAAAAGATGCACTTGAGTCCAACACCTAGGCATTAGAAAGTGATCTATTGTTAATAAGGCAAAAGGCCTCATGTGATGGTGTCTCCTCTAAATTTGATGTACTAGCTTCAGTTGAAGGTGGATTTTGATTTCCATCCTTCTTTTCCTTCTCCAGTTGCCAACAATCCTTCTTTAAATGCCCTGGGTTTCCACAATGACAACATTTCACTATCAACTTGCGTTCTTTTGACTTTGATTTGGATGGAGATCTATCGTGTTTGCTCTTCTCACTAGATCGACCTTTTACAGCGACAACTTCATTGCTAGAGGATGGTACCATAGAAGATTTTCTCCTTATCTCCTCTCCAATCAACACTGCTACCACATCATCAAACTTCAAAAATCCAGATGATGAATTGCTGATGGTCATAACCAAATGATCCCAAGTATCAGGAGAAAGAACATAGTAAGGTGATTGCTTTGTTCTCATCCCCCATCTTCACACTAATAGAGATCAACTTATTAATGAGTGTATTAAACTCATTCAAGCTCTCTGCAACAAATGAATTCTCCTTCATCCTCAAGCTGTAAAGTTGCTTCTTCAAGAATACTTTGTTGCTGATTTTGTTTGATAGAGCTTGTTAAGCTTCTCCCATAGTTCTTCTGTAGTCTTCTCCTCAGCAACATTGAAAAGAACAAGATGTGCAAAACAAAGACAGATTGTAAAAACCACCTTCCTATCCATCTTGTTCCAATCCTCATCTGTCATGTTGCTGGGTTTGTTTGTAAGACTTTGCAAGGCTAGAGCTTGGTCATTCTGAACTAAGAGATCCTCCACTTTCATCTTCCATAAGGAGAAATTCTTGCCATCAAACTTCTTTATCTTAAACTTGGTCACTCCTGTCATTGTTGTAACTCCCACTTGCACAAGACTCCCTAACTCAACAAAAAACATTCAACACGAGTTTTTCAAAGAGCCTAGCTCTGATACCAGATGTTAGAAAAAAATACAGAATATGTGTGCAAGAAATCAAATTTCAGAATTAACAAATAACAATACAATGAACAAGAGATTATTTCAACATAAGATATACGTGGAAAACCTTGCAATGTGCAAGGAAAAACCACAGGGCAATGGCAACTTGGATCTTCTATTAACTTCAACAAAACTCCTCTTACAAAGATTCCTTCCTCAATAACTTGGCCTTCTTACTCTTAGCTTACATACAAAGCTTATGCTAAGAATGACTTATATTTCAAGCTTACAAATACAAAGGACTGAATCCTTATTTATAGAATTACATGAGAGGAAGGGAGAAGAGAGAAACAGAGAGAGAAACCTAAAATGGCTCCACACTTGGAGAGGGACATAAAACTGTGAATAGTTAAACACTATTGATGGATATTGATGGATAGTGGTGAATAGTGAAAGCTGTCTTCCACATGTGCCAAGGGTCAAAAGGTAATCAATCACCTTTTGACAAAGATCTCCTCCATGTGACAACTTTGTCTGTCTCCCACAAAAGACAAAAACTCATAAATCAACCTTTTGACAAAACTCACCTACCATTCAAGTCAAAAGCAGAATCACCTTTTGGCTTACCTCCATGTGCATTTAAGAAATGCACCTTACATTCAAATCACCTTTATGTGACTTAAGTCTATCCATCTCCATCAGCTTTTCTCCATGTGCATCCAAGGATGAAATGCGCCTCATTCCACCTATGCACATAAATAGTGAAATATTCCACATCACGTGACATGGACATTGGCTTCATATCCTAACTTTATGAAATCTAATGGATCAATGGTGAGCGATTTATGCTTTTGCAATTTTGCAAGTTCATGTGGTCGGGATTTATTTCAGGTTTATATGCCATGTGCTTTGCATTGAGTACAAATGTTGAGCCTTTTTATTTGAGTAAGTGAATTGGACCGAGTCATCACATTTATTGAAAGAAAACCTTTAGAGATCAATCTAACAGTCTTCCACCAAAATCCTTGGTTGTATAATTTTAGATTTATGTTAGTTTTATGTAGGCAAGGGTAAAGGTTAGGTCACCACCAAGCGAAACACCATATTGTGTATGAGATCTCCCTTGCACAAGCCTTTCCACAAGTGGATTGTTTTTAGCATTTATCTTGTATATTGATCAACAAGTTGTATAAATCTACCCACTTCCGGATTTGAACATGTGAGCTTCCCTTTGGAGCATGTGTATAACAAACACATTAGTTATAGTGTAGGTTTTGAAGAAAATTACCTTTATGCATCATTTTTTCAAATTCAGAACTATTTTTTTTTATTTAGTTTTTGCAAAATTTGGTGAGCAGTACTCTAGACTAGAGGGTAGTTAAACCTCCTATTGCCTGGGACAAAAATCCTCAACAAACACTTGTTTTTATTAATATTATTATTGATTTGTATTTCGCTGAACATTCACGCTTCTGATTCATGTAGTAGTTCAAAGCGAGAGCCTTTTCAGTTCATGCTGATCTCATCCAAAGCTTTTAGTGTTTCGCTTGTTCCCCTTGTGGGGTCAAGGGATAGTGGCTCATTGAAGGGTTTGTAGCAGCACCCCGACCCCTCCATGTTACACACGTATGCCTATGGTATTATGATGTATATAGTGTACTGGAGCATCCAAAATTTGGAGTGCATAGCTTGAGGTTAAATATTGATGAAATAAGTAACATGTGGGTTAGGGGTTCACCCTACCCTATTGTTCTTAGGTTACAAGTTATTGTAAGGTACTTACTAATTCATGATCATGTAAAATATACTGATTTGTATTGTTTTGTATTTGATGGATATCTAGATTGTCTTCTTGCTCAAGTGTAAGTGCATGGTGAAATCCTACCTTAAGAATATTTTTTGGAGTTATTGAATATGCGGATACATCGGTACCCTCCATATAGCTTGTGTGTGTGCATATTTTTTGTTATTGGCACATATACATTATGGTATTTCATTTCCATAGTGTGGTACCTGAATGACAATCTGGGAAAGTGGGAGAATTATTCTAAAGTTTTTTGGCCTTAGGTTCTATATTCCAAGATCAACATCCCTTCGACAAAGCATAAATTTGGTGTCTAGTGCCATTTGAAGGAGAGTTGTATTTTTGAAAAGTGGTCATGATAGTCATTGGAGTGTGCCTTTAGGAAATTTAACCATCTAAAACAGTCTTTTTAATGTTGAACCAAAGCCCGATCATGTGATGAGATTTTGGCTTGGCTCAAGTGTTAGATTCTTAAATGGGTCTTTTAAATAGGATCTCATGCATACAATAATTAGACTCCTAATTACAATAATTAGAAACACAGACTCAAGATTTAAATTAGCCTTCAACATGCAAACACTCTCGGACCTCTTAAATTAGACGAGTCTAATTCTGGAAACGCGTTCTGGAAACACATGCAGAAGCATGCACACGCACAGGTGACCGACGTTGGTTGCTGTTGGTCTGCTCCTGACCGACGCCGGCCGATCCCTGGTCTCTGCCTGACCGACGTTGGCAATACTGCCGATGCCAGTTACTGGTTGCACTCAGTAACTCCCTGATTAGCCTCCTTGGTGAAGCTTTTAGCTCTACAACTTAACAATCTCCCACTTAGAGATAAACAACTGCCCCTGTACAACATCCTCCACTAACCATCTCAGGCACCTCCATCTTCAACCTCAATTTTGAAGACCAACCACCACACATCTGTGATGCTATACCTGTCATTCAAAGTCCCCTGCCACATCTGAACTTTCTGACAACTCCCACTGGAGACAAAATCAACCTGTGATCTTTCATGTCTCTTATGCCAAAGAATTTCGCTGCTCCTAAATTTTTCATGACATACCTCTGAACTAACATTACCTTTAATTCAGCAACTCTTTGTATGTGTAACCCTGCAAAAAGCACACAATACAGTAACAGGATAATGTAGCTAATATTACCCAACCTAGTAAAAAATAAAACACAATGGTTAAATCTCCATTGTTCTGCAGCTTACTCAAGACCATGTATTCTGTCCTTCTGTCTCACGTGTCCATCCACTCTCTTCTCTAATTTGGGAATCCATTCGTCTATCAGTGCTTTTATCCCCGCTGACAACTCTACCAAATCTCCCGCTTGATTCTCTTCTGAAAATTCATGCCATGCTCCCACTGTTTCTGGATTCTACCTACATTGCCTCTTCACATCTTCCTGGTTCTCAACCATCAGTAAGCAACAATAAAGAAGGTGAACAACGAATATGAGGTCCACTTACCCTTTCAGTCCTCCACATGAGCGTTTGAGACTCCTTGACAGCTTGCTGTCCGCCCATCATCCGTTCCAGTGACCGATCTCGGCCATTTCTTAGTCTGCATCTGACTGACGTCGGTTCCATGCGACTGACCCCTTGTCGACGTCGGTTCCCTCTCGCCGACGTCGGTCTCTGTCTGTCCGACACTACCGACTCTGTTGGTCTGCACATGATCGATGTCGGTACCTGCGTGACCGACGTCGGTTCAAAGTGACCGACGTCGGTGTCTGTGTATTCTTGTAAGTGATAAATTTTTTATCCGCGAGCTCATTTTGGATCAAAACTCTGTCCATACTGTCCTGCTCAGAATTATTCAGCGCTTGTGATTGATCTCTGTCCATCATCTCCTCCATAAATACCAAGGCTTCCCTGTTCTTGTCAAAAGCATCAAATTTCCTTTTCCTGCAATTAACTTGATCTATGCCTTTCGAATCTGAACTCATACCTTTTGACTCAAGAACATGCATCTCTTTATTATTCATGTGACCAAGTCTATTAAGCCACATCTCCAAATCTACAGCTAAAGTAGATAAACAAGAAGAAGAATTAGTAATACAAGTAGATAGGTAAAGCGTACCTACTTTCTTACCTCTTGCTACAACAAGTGCACCCTTGGTAACTTTCCAAGAATCCGCTGTGAGGGTTACTGTGCATCTCTCATCACCCAATTTTCATAAAGAAACCAAACTCTGCTTCAGGACTGGGACATGCATAACTTCCTTCAACACCCATGTGTTGTCCGTCTGCAATTCCAGCTGCACTTTTCTTTTGCCAACCATTTGACAAGGCGTACCATCCCTTAAATAAAGCACTCCAAAGTCTCCCTGGACATACTCATGGAACAAATCTCTGTTTGGGGATGCATGAAAAGAAGAACCAGAATTTAAAACCCATGATTTTATCTGACTATCCAAAGAAAGTATAAGAGCATCTTGTGCCATAATACCTGCAACATCTGCTTCTTCCTTACCTTCATGTTGATTTTTTTAATCCCTCAACCAACACTTTTTCTGTCTTTTCTTTCCACAATATCAGCAGGTGACACCTCCACTTCTGGATTTGGATCCTCTTTCCATCTTCGACTTTGATTTCCCTTGCTCGACTTTCTCTCTTTGCCTTCCCCTGCTTTTAGTGTTTAAAGCATTCCCTGATGATTCACCTGTGCTTTTTCTGCGAATATCTTCATTAAAGATTACACTAACTACATCAACTTTTAAAATTTTAGAAGCAGACGCAGTATTACTTATTGTCATGACCAAACTCTCCCAACTTTCAGGTAATGAGCATAAGATTAAGAGAGCCTTTATTTCATTATCAAAAATAATATTGACTGAACTTAACTGGTTTACCAAACCATGGAAATCACTAAGATGGTTATATACCGATCCACCTTCCAACATTTGCAAAGTAAATAGCTGCTTCATAAGAAATACCTTATTTGAAGCCGAGGGCTTTTCATATAGATTTGCCAAAGATTTTATCAACTCTTCCGTTGTCTTACACTGTGATAAGCTGGAAATCACAGACGATGCAAGGCTCAACCTTATAGATCCCAGAGCCTTCTGATCAAGAACATTCCATTCTTCATCTTTCATGTCTGTGGGCTTGGATGCAACCCCACCCAACGGTAAGTACAAATCTTTCTGATACAGATAATCCTCTATCTGCATCCTCCAATGTTGATAGTTCTTGCCATTAAACTTCTCCATTCGTAGCTTACTTTCTTCTGCCATTGCTGTACTCCCACTCAATCAGAAACCCCTGAGAATGACCTGTAATCAAACAATACCTTGCTTCCTGCAACTTTAGCTCTGATACCAACTGTTAGGAACTCCAAAGGAAGCACAATTGATTACCTTTCTTATAAGCAATTAAACACGAAATTATACCAGAATGATTAAGTAATTAGAAACTTGAAACAACAAAGAATATGAGAGACAATACACAATCTTGTATTAAATACTCTTCAGAAGAAAATACAATAAAGAAGATGCCACTTCTTCCACTTCTAAGGCTTGCCACACCTCAAAGACTTCTTCTCTCAAAGTTCTCTCTCTTGCTCAACCACAACCAACGCAACAACTTGAGTTGTTATCCCCTCCTTGAATGCTTCAGCTGATCTCCTTGACCTTACACCTTGCAGATTTCCTTGACCTTGCTTTTTTGCTTCAATGCTATACTTGCCTTAATTACAATACATGCCTCATGGGTCTCTTAAATAGGATCCCATGCATACAATAATTAGACTCCTAATTACAATAATTAGAAACACAGACTCAAGACTTAAATTAGCCTTCAACATGCAAACACTCTCGGACCTCTTAAATTAGACGAGTCTAATTCTGGAAACGCGTTCTGGAAACACATGCAGAAGCATGCACACGCATAGGTGACCAACGTCGGTTGCTGTTGGTCTGCTCCTGACCGACGCCGGCCGATCCCTGGTCCCTGCCTGACCGACGTCGGCAATATTGCCGATGCCGGTTACTGGTTGCACTCAGTAACTCCCTGATTAGCCTCCTTGGTGAAGCTTTTAGCTCCACAACTTAACAACTAGAGCGCCATTTGAAAGTGAATTGTGCCATTTCTAGAAAGTGTCCCAGAATACTAATTTAGAGCAGTAATAAAAGAGAGATGACCTTTCGAAACTATAGTAAATCGTGACTTTTAGTTCAAACGAGGGGTTTGAATTAGATTGTTTTCCTCTTAAGCTTTTGAGTTTTGGATTTGCTTTATGGAGAGATTTTTTTGTTGTAAAACTAGACCCTTAAAACCTTATCATTCATTGGAATATTTGGTCTTGGACAATTCATGGAGATGCCTAGGGTTTATGGAGAGGAAGATGATATTGGATTTACGTAATGGTGGCTTATACTTAATACAAAGCATTTCAGACTAGGTTTTGGCAACCTAATCTGTTACGGTCTCTTGGAGGTGATATTGAAGTTTGGTGGCCAAGTGTTTAGGGTAAATCTAAATTGACTGTTGAAGAAGTTGAACAATTTTTCAGAGATGAGAAAATAAAATTGAATTTGAGAATCATTCTAAAGCCAAGTGGAAATGAGATTCATGAAGAAAGTGATGAAGCCCTAT
Organism: Torreya grandis; assembly: GCA_037957365.1. NCBI lineage: Eukaryota > Viridiplantae > Streptophyta > Pinopsida > Cupressales > Taxaceae > Torreya > Torreya grandis. The sequence continues at coordinate 1,531,401 of JARHVA010003243.1, forward strand.
CCTTGGACCAAGAAAACAACTAGGATGATAATATTGGTGTTACATAATGGTGGCTTATTTTTAATATAAAAATTACAGACTAGGTTTTGGCAACCAAATCCATTACGGTCTCTTGGAGGTGATGTTGAGGATTGGTGGCCAAGTGGGTAAACCTAAATTGACTGATGAAGAGGCTGAACAATTTTTCAGAGATAGACGAGAAAATAAAATTGAATTAGAGAATCATTCTAAGCCAAGTGGAAATGAGATTCATGAAGAAAGTGATGAAGCGCTCTCTTCGGACCAAGAAAACCATGAGGATGAAAGCCGTTTAAATGTTTTGTTTCCAATAAATGATGCTTCAATATTGCAGGTTCAAAGGAAGATTCATAAGGAGAGGATTCTTGTCTATAGTTCCTAGCAGCAGGTATAACTTCTTTAATATTGATTTGGCAAACCATCTGCATATTTAATTAAAAAAATCAAGGAAACACGTTTACATGGTGAGAAGACTGGTACATGCAGAATAAAACTATGGACAAATATGTTTTGCATTCTGACTTTTATGTTGTACCTCTGAATGGGTTTGATATTGTCCTTGGCTTGCCTTGGTTAGAAACTTTGCAAGCTGTCAATCTTAATGTGTGAAAGAAGGGTACAGCAAAAAGAAAGTACCTTGCAGGGTTTTTGTGTGTCAGTCAAACACAAATTCCCCACAAGATCAAATTCTAAAGAAGAGTATGAAAAAGGCTTAGATACATGCAAGGGAAGCTCAAATTCCCTACCTACTAAAACTTGGTGCATGCGAAGGAAGCTCCAACAGTTCACAACCTCTAGAGCCAAAGGAACTAATGAAAGATAAAGTTGCACTTGGCTGAGAAATCATCTTTCAAAGATTACCTACACCAACATTTCCAAAATATATCTCATTGTAAATGCATGAAGGCCAATTTAAAGTTTCTATTCCCATTTTCTCCACTTGTCTTTTGTATGATGGATAAATAATTTTACACTGTATACTTAATTCTATTATGTTTTTACATTAATGTCCTGAAGCGTCTAACATCTCCTTTAGGTAACACATGCATTCTTTTTGATTTGAAAACTCCCTTTTTGAACTGCACGGAGAGGGTACTTAACTCCACTTATCAAATTACATTTTTAATTGCTGTATTATTGAGGGAACAGTCAGGTTCTGAACCAGGGTCATTGCGGTGATAATAGCTAGGGCATATATTGTAACCCTTCTGTACTTGTTTTATTTGATTTTGTTGGAGGTCTTACCCATTTTTAGGCTCCCCTTTTGATTGTTATTTCTGTTCATTGAATACTAGGTCCATTGACTTGGTTTTGTGGTGCAACCTTTAATTCCTTCTAAATTCTGTGCTAGTCTTTCTAACACAAACCCGTGTTCCTCTAATTCATTTTATTCATTGGTTGGGATGAATGCTGGCATATATTATTAACTGGATCATTAACAGTCTTTGAAATTTGTACAACAAATTGACAGAAAAAAATTCTGATAAAATAAAAATGCCACAATTCGGCCTTTGTGATGGTAAAAAGGTGAGAAATAAAAAATCTCCAAGGAACTTGAACGGAATTGTTAGCCAGACCCTTTTTAACATGTGCAGGGAGGTGTGATGGTCCATCATTTTTATGATTATTTGCTATTCCCAGTGTTATGAATCAGAATTTTCATGATGGTTACTATTTTAGTTCTTCCTTGGAGCAAATATGAAGTTGAAGCCTTTATGTGATCTAGAGGTAGCATAGGACTTTCTAAATTTTATAACTAGAGTAAACTATTTAAGTTGTACGATGAAATGCTAGCTGGCTGAGTCAAAATGATATTTAGACTATGAGCTATTTTGGGATGCTCCCTTATTCTTTTTCACAACCACCCATGCTATTTCACTACTTGTCTGGATCTCCAAGTTGATGCAAATTTTTAATATAAAGCTTTATTGTCAGACTTAAATAAAGATGGTTTTTATCTCTGACATATTCTGAAGAGACAGAGCAGTAGACAAGGGCGTCTAATATAGTTAATAATTTAACCACAGTTATTAACAAATAATATCCATTTGCATGTGGGTAGATAGAAGTAAATAAAAAAGTAGATCGATAGCTGGAAGAGCTATAGAGGGTAGATAACAATGAATGAAAACTAGATTGACAGCTGGAAAAGCTGTAAATGGTAGATAGGTATAAATTAGAAGTAGGTAGAGAGCTAGGAACATTAAATGTCATTGTAAGATTTTTAGCCTATATATATATATATAGGCTTCTCGTATGTAAATAATTTTTTTTTAGAAATAGAGTCATATCAATTAGTACAACTGTATAAGTATCAGAGCCTAACATTCAAGGCCTTGCCATTTCTGATTTTTTTAGTTTGTTACAAAATTTTAGATTTCTCCTTACAATTTTATTCTGGGTATTGGCTCCATCCTCTAATCTTGAATATGCTTTTGTGTATTTGGCATTCCATTTTTCTAACTGTTGAGATCTCTGCTGTCAGATTTCTGATTTCAAATTTCTGATCTTTCGTTCAGCATTTATCTGTTGCATTTTCTTGATTCTAGGTATCGACTCAGACCTCCAGCCTTTAACACACGTATTGTGTATTTGAGACCTGAGACCTCAGATTCCTAGCTGTCGAATCTCTGATTGCCAATTTCTTCTGTCAATTATCAGCAGTAAAATTTCGTTGTCAATTCTATGAGGTAAACTTTCTGTGGCCAATTGCTGATTGTTGATCGATTTCAGATTTCAAGTTTCTTGCTTGCTGTTTGGACACACACAACCCAGTAGCAGCTCTTTCCAGAATCAGTTCTAGTTTGGGGTCCCCCTGAACTTAGCTTACTACTTGGGACTTTGTTATTGTAACAAAAACCACCTGTTGGTTTTTATTTGTTTTGTATGCTTTTTTCATTCGTTTGATGGATGGTCCAACAAGTCCTCCAAGTACCACCTAGAACCCTGACTTGGTGTAGCTTGTTCACCCAAGAGCTACCGAACTTGCAACAACAACAGAAGGCATTTCAATTCCAAATTTCGCAAGAGATGATGAACATGCCTCAGCATGTTTCAACTCTTGATTCAACAATAGGCACAACAATTCAACACCTCCACAATGGTTCCACTTGGCAACTGGGGTCCGTCTACAGAACCAAGATTGTCGTCTTCATTTCCTATAGTTACCAAAGAAATTGACGATTCTCCTTCACTACCATCTATACAAGATATTCGCCATCCTAGCCACGAGACACCATGCACTCCTTAGATGGTTGGCCATAGGACCTATGGTGAAGATATTGTCTTGGAGATTACAGCTCTTCTACTGTAGGTTCCACTTGTGAGTCACCACCTCACCACCTTGCTGCCTCTTTTAGTGGTTAGATCCATAGGACATGGCCATCAACACCATGAAGATCCTGTTCCTATCTCTCCATTTACAAGTCAATCTTCTTCCTCGGGCCAATTTGAAATTCAGCAAACCGATGAAATCCATATTACTCATTCCCTTCCTCAATTGTCAGTGGCATCTGATCCTGAGTGAGCTTCCTCACTGCTCCAAGATGGACTCTTCAAAACTTTAATGTTGGCATCTTCTCCTCCTGCCTCATTGCTTCCCATGTGTGCCATTCCTAAGCAAGGAGGACACCTAGTAATTTCCAGCAACTCCTATGATTGAGTTCTTTGCCTTGCATCCAACCCTCTTGCCATTACATTACTATCTCCTCAATACAAAGATCTTCCATGCAAATCATTAATTTCTCAACCTTGGATCTCCATGTGAGGATCCTTTTGGAATTGACAAAGCATTTCAGTCTCCAATATATTTCACTCCTAGGTGTTCCAGCTCTTCTCATTTAACAATTAGATTAAATCCGTGTGTGGACTTCATCATCATTATTTGTATCTGCATACACTCCACAGTCCATCAGATTTCATTTTTTCCTGGCTCAGCTTGGCAGCTACATGGCGATTTGATTCATTTGTTGAAATTGGGGATTTTTTCCTCTGAGGGGAGAACGATAAGGACATCTAATAAAGTTAGTAATTTAACTTTAGCTATCTATAAATCATATCGATATGCAAGTAGGTAGATATAAATAAGTCAATGAGTAGGTGGACAGCTGGAACAGCTATAAAGGGTACATAGCAATGAATTAAAAGTAGATGGAAAGCTGGGAAAGGGTAGGTAGGAATAAATTACCAGTAGGTAGACAGCTAGAAATGTTAAATGTCATTGTAATATTTTTAGCCTATTGAAATTTATTTTGAAGAGAACTATTTTCAAGTGGATGATGATAAATTGATGTCTGCAGGCAAAGGTCATAGTGCTCGGGGAGCTGTTTCGTCTATAAATCATTTAGAGTATGAAGGCGTTTCTCAAACAATTTCCAAGGTGGTCAGGCTGTTATGAATAACTAATTACTAGATTATACTTTACAAATGATTTAAGATATGATAATGATGGTTTAATAGTTGGCGTGTTTCTTGTTTGTGTTGGTACTGGTGATTATGCTTCAAATTTATTTCAGAATTTCAGAGCAGATGCTAATGTGTCAACCGTTGATCAAGGGCTAGGTGGGTAATTCAGTTCTGTAACAATATATTGGTTGCAAATGCAATTGTGCATGTGTACTATAATAAGCTGAAGCATACTATCTTTACTTTCCAATGTTGTTTTAGTGAGGCCATCATCTGCCCCTGCAAGTGCTGAGCCCAGTAAAGCTCCATATTCAAATTCGTACATTGAGGTTTGCTATATATTCTGGTTTTCTGCAGCATTTGGTTCATTTATTTTGTATATTATGTAAATACTTTTGAACACTCAAGTTTTATTTCATTGGAAAGACAACTTTCAATGGCTATTTTGGAATTTGACAAATATTAGGATTCTGGACATATATGGACACTGAGAATCTGAATATCGTCTGATTTATTTTATTATGACATTTGTATTTTATGTCATTTAATTTTTGTATTTTCTAATGATATATATTTCTGATTTCACTATATTACTTCTCATGTGACATACAAAAACCAAACCAATCAACAACTGTGTTGGATCCTGGGGTGCCCATACATGAAATCCTATGGAATTTGTTTTATGTGGACGCCTCTTCTTTAGCACTAGGTCTGCAACATAGAGACAGAGCATTATTTGCCCAAAGAAAGCCTTTTTCCAATGGTAATGCTATATTGCCATAACCCATCGGTCCTAGGTAATATTTCTATCCAATCCACTGATCATTAAGGCTTAGTGCATGCAGTTCTAGGCTTCTTCCTTCCTCCTTGCCGGAATTCATTACCATGACTTATGGCGTTGTTTTAATGTGTTATTCACATTGGGAAATCGCTATAGAAAATCAATAGTTGAATTATACATATTGAGAAAGTGTATCCAACCAGTTGGTAAGCTTTATGCAGCCGCATGGATTGTTGTGACCCTTCATATATAACAATGCCTAACAATCTAATACATCACCTTAGGGATTTAGTGGAAGGGCTTGTGATGACCATTTATAAATACATAATAAATGAAAACCACATGCATAACATTATACATTGATAAAAAATCATCTATGCCATATATTTAAAACAAGCGAACATTAACCACACATTATTGGCAAAAAACTTGTCTAAAATAATTCAACACTGGACTGAGAAATACTTCTCAAAATGGCTACCAAGTGTTCTCAAGGCATTTCATATCTTTCATCTAAATTTTACCCTCCATCATACGGGCTTTAAGATTATGGATGTTCTTGAGAAGCTTAGAAACTAAGATTGTTGCAAGGGAGTCTTCTACTACAGTGTTAAAGAGTATTCCGATGCCTTTGATTCGGCAGTGGCCAGCAAATGCTTTTCTTGACTTTGAAGATGTTTTCAAGATTTGGCAGTGGCCAAGAAGGAAGGGGGTTTAGTTGGAAGCAGGCATTGAGAGGCTAAAATCAATTGTGGACGAATAGGTTCTCATCCTAGTTCTAGCAGGTGCCAGCAATAACATTATTTTTAGTGGCAGTAATGTAGTCTATGGTCTAAATCTGAAGAGCCTTCATAAAGGCATTCAAGCATATTTTCCATGTGTTTGGATGGGTGAGCTGTGACAGTTGCCTAGTAGCTTATTGTTCGAATTTTGTATCGTTGGCTATGCGTAAGGGTGACTTCTTTGCTAAGAATATCTATGCTGGGTGAAGATCAGCCCCCTTGCAATTTAGTGCTTTATCAACAAATAGATTTTGGCCATTGAGAAAAATTCTTTGACTTCATGTTTTGTTTTATGTGATTTTTATTCAGATCTCCTTTGTGTGGTTTGCTTGCATAATGTGGCTGAAGTGCCATAGACAAAATAGTCGAGTATGAGAAGACTAGAATCATGAATAGTTAGTATAATCATTTTTTTAATGCTGAACAAGAGGATTTCCTTGATTAATCTCCGTTAAGTCACTTTCAAAATTATCCTCACCAAGGTTAAGGTTGTGTGGATCTCAACATATAATGGTCCAGTTCTTGCATGTATTCCCTTCTAGCACAAGGGTAATCACGAGATGAATTTTTGGATGATAATTGGACATGATTTTAATGAGAGACTATCATATTTGTGTCAATAAACTTAGTTTTAGCAGTTCAATTTTAGTTTGAGGGCACTTCTCAAGGTGGGCTTCCCTTCTCATGCCAGCAACCCTTGAATTAAGAATTACTCCAGTGATTCCAATTGAGGCTCCTCTGCTTGTTATGCTCTTTCTGATCGCTAAACATTTCGGTTTTAACATAAATAGATTGTTTTCACAACTGAGGCGACTGAAAAGTATAAGATACCATCATTGAAGAAGAGGAGATACCGAAGGATGTCTGGTCGATTTCTTGAAATTATAAAGATGAACAAAAATTAGAGAGGTGTTGAATTTAACCTTAAAACATGCAATCCTTAGAAGTTGGAATGAAAGTATAATCAGAATTACAGACAACGTTGGGGTTAAGAAAGACACATCAAATCATAGGAAAATATTATAGGCCCTCCATCAACAAAACTCTGCAATATATTTCTGATCTGTAAACTCCTAAGTTCAATTGCTGAATTGAATTTGACAAGTTGCTGGCCTACTTAGATTATATCCCAAATGGACAGTGTCGAATGCTTTAGAGATTTAGAATTAGTGCAGTGAGCTGTGGGAAACATATAAAGAACTTGCAGTACTGTAAATACGAATGTAAACAATCATGAACAGAAAGAACAGTAAGCAAGACACATGAGTACAAGACCTTTGACCTGAAGAATTCTGGAGTTAGGGAATTACAAGTTGGAAGTGGCAATTGCACATGTTTCCGATTCTTCTTATGGCCAAAGATAGTTATACGAAAAAATTATGGAACAATTAAAAGTCTGCTATTTGCTCACGCAGCTCCTCTTTACAAACTTTCTTCCTTATTCTTCAACCAACCCAGCACTAAGTCTGTCACTTACACACTCATGCCTTCATCAGAATTCGTGCCTCTTACTTATCATGCCTCAGGAGTGTCCCTTCGTGCACTAAAGGACTCCCAATCATCTGGAAATTGAAGAGACAACGTTCCTCTGCTGTTACTTTACCTGCAGAATGACAGTTTCAAAACCATCGCTTTCTAGACTGGAGGTTACGGAACTGCTGTGGTGTTTGCTCAACTGCCGTGGCAGCTATATAACCACCGCTCTGCTTGAAGCGGCAGTTTCTCCATCATACAAAAAATACTCCAAAATTGGGCTTGCTGTGGTTGGGTGATGAAATTGATTGATTTTCTTGATCCCTGTGGATCAATTTCTATAAAAGAAGATTAGGCCAAAAAATAAAATGGTATGAGCCAAACAACACACAGGGTTCAGACTCTGGTTTGTAACAATAGATCACCTAGCTAAGCAAAGACTAGTTGCCAAAATTTGCAAAGAAAATAAATAAATAAACAGTTACTAGATTCCATAAAGCATGAGACTTCTTAAAAGAACGGGACAACTAGGAATGCAACACTACAATCATATTACTTCAGAGCATTAACAAAAGTTAAAGTGATTCAGGTTAGACTTTAGAAGTTGACAATAAGATTGGGGTTAAACAATGATGTCTGTGTAATCCCTAACCCTTTTTAGGATCTCCATAGAAAAATTAGAAAAATACTTCATAAAAGTGAAGTACTTAAGCAAACATTGGCAATGTAATGGTCCCTCTTTTACATAATGGCAGGGTCCTGCTAGCTTGTAAAATGAAGAACATTGAAAAACAATAGTGACTCTCTAATATACAACCAATATTGATTTTGTCTCTGTATTAGCCAAAGTGATAGTATAAATGGAAACATGGCGTATGGGATTAGAAAGACTATTTTGACATGGTTAATAAATATAGAAATACAAAATTATCATTGTGCAAAAGAATAAATTTTAAGTTGGCACCGTAGCCACATCACAAATCTGAAATTTGAAGTTTAGAGTGGAATCATTTGCAAATAAAGTTGGAAAAGTTTAGGAAATCATTTGTTGTTCATCCCTAAATACTTATGGGGCACTTCAACACAACTGCATGTTCTATATCAGTCAAAAAGTAGACATGGTTCCTGTACCACTAATATGAAGGCAATCTACAGATTTTTATTCTACAAGATGTGAAGAACCAATTTTTTTTTAATACTGAATTATCGATTACAAAATATATGCATCAAAGATGCAAAAACAGTTATCAAAGTCTCAAAACATTATATAGTACCAAACAAGGAGGCATTCCCCCACAAGTCCATATATAACAATCGATAAAGCAGTATAAAAAACCGGCCCCATGTAGGTGGCCCAATAGAAAAAAAGAACCAACACACAAATACCGCCACCCAGAAAAGAGGTGGCCCCAACAACCATCAACTACATAGATTTGTCTTCAGTGGCCCTCCAAGAAGTAGCACAATCCAATTCCATGTCCTCACCGAGACCACACACATAGGGCCCTCAACAGAGCTTATCTTCAATTCAGGTCCCAACCGATCCAGTCTCGTAGTCGATGGCAGAGTGTATCTGTCAACCTTGTTAAGCATGTATTTCATGTTATTGGCCCTGACATATTCAATGACCTCGTCCACTTCAGTGGAGCCACCCTTTTCAATGAGCTTCTCCAATTTTCCAGCAAACACATTAACATTATTTTCAATTAATTTCCAAACTTCACTTTGCTCATCAACATCTTGTACCATGGAAGTGAAATTCGGGGGGTAAAAGGTTCGTAGAGCATCCTTATCATTGGAAAACAGATCAAAATCCAAGTCACAAGGAGCAACATATTCCTTAGCTTCTTTAATCACACTACTGTCAACACCATCATTCTTAACATCCCTCATCATATCATTGTTGGCCATCAATGAACTGTTTACACCATTCTTATCTGATTCCGAAGAGTTAACCCATCCCTGAATTGGGTTATCTGCTTGATCAAAGTTGGAGTCCTTGATGCACTCCCATTCACGCTCAGTAATTTTTACCTTTGTGGCTGATCCATGACAAACTGCCCAATCTGGGTGTGGACCCAACTTAGGATAGCCGCCCAAATCAATTAGATACTCTGACTTGATCTTAAGCATTCTAGACCTCAGGAACTGTTCCAGTTGTGCTAGATTGAAAAACCTCTAAGTTCCTTCGCCTCCATAAAAACCATAAAATCTCAGTCGAGAAAATAGGCCAAAGTTTATGAAAGAAAGGATGGACTTTAATTTTAGGACAAATACAACCAAAAGCAATGTTCAACCATCATATCTCACACTCAAAAACAATACTCTAGCCCTTGAGACAACATTTCAAAATATTAGAAGCATAAGGACACAAAAATGATGTTCAATAGTTTCAGCATTGCTACAAAAGGAACAAAAAGGTTGACCAAATCCACTTTTAACCAAAATAGAACCAACAAGTTTATTATAAATCAAGAGCTAACGAAAACAAAATTTTTTAGGTTCAAGACAGGAAGCCCATATAACATCAAACCTGAAGGACCAGGAAAGAAGAGGATCACACACATTACAAATATGATTAAGAGTTAAATAGGGGACTTCGGAAAAAGAGAGTTTATTGTATAGCATCTGAGTAGAGAACTCGAACAAGGGAGGACCTTTCAACCACTTAACACTTTTCCAGAATTCATCCTCATCCATAAAAGAGACATTATTCCCCTGCAGTGTTTTTTGGAGAAGAGTATAAGTTCTACGTTGAGTGATAGGGATTTGAAATCTGACTCTAATTTCCGACCAAGTGGCCCAACGAGACTGTGAGAAAAGATCTTTGAAAACCCTCATGCCTTTTGTGAACCATTCAAAAGCAAAACATCCCTTGGTGAGTGCAAACGGCATTTTGTTGATGCAAAGATTCCACCAGATAGATCTATAGCCCTGGCAGCATGTCCCAAACCAATTGAAAATATGTTTGGCAGTGATAAAAGGCTTAACTAAGTCTCAAGCAAACCAAATAGAAGCAAAAATTGATGAACCAACAACTTTAACAAAAAAGGGACCTGTAAGAAGATCCACTATATTGAGCCCTTTCTAGTTTGGTTTACCTCTAGGAGAGCCACGCAGGATATTATTTCTAAGATTTTTTAGGGTTCATCCCCTTTGAATGCTCTAATTATCCATTTAACCGCAAGGGTGATGCCCTGGATCTGTAGATATTTTAGGCCAAGACCCCCAATATGCTTGGGCTTTGAACAAAATTGCCAGGAGATAGCATGTCTTTTCCTCCCTCCTTTGCCATCAGACCACAGGGAATCCCTTATAATTGTGTAACAAATTAATCTTACTGAAAAGCCAACAAGAAGCATAATATATATTGTACGATGAAAGAACTTTCTGACGGACTTGGATCCTCCCAGGTCAGAAAAGCGTCGCTGCCATTTTTCAATTTGCTTATTAATTTTAATAAATATCCACTCCCACATGAGCTTGAATGATGGGGTAAGTGCAAAAGGAATACCCAAATATCTAACCAATTCATCTGGTCCTTTCCACATCCAACGAAACTGTGTAAGCCAATCAGGTGGGGTGTCCTGCCACCCCAACATACATGATTTATGCATAGCGACCTTGGAGCAAGAAGCAGAGCAATATATATTCAATCTTGCAGAACTCTGATTCAAGTTATTTTGCTCCAGTTTGACAGAGTGGTGTCATCAACGAATAAGACATCAAGCATCTTCATTGGGCAGAGAGATGCCTTCGACAAGAGGGCCAACATCAGACAATCTAAGTAGATAGTGCAAGGCTTTAGCTGCCAATACAAGCAAAGAAGGGGCAAGAGGACATCCTTGTCTAATGGATTGTTGAAGCTCAAGTGAGTCAGTCAATTCCCCATTCACTTTGACAACAATAGAGGCGTCTTTGAAGAGAACATTAACCATTCTGCAAAATTTGTCTTGAAAACCAAAGGCTCTGAGAACTCTTTCAATGAAGGGCCATTCTATTCTGTCATAGGCTTTCTCAAAGTCAAGCAAAATCATGCCCAGATCTTGATTAGAATCATGGGCCCAATACATCCCTTCCCAGCTAGTAGCGAAGTTATCTAGAATGAATCTTCAACAAAGCTGGTTTGAGTCTTAAAAACAGAGGGAAGCAGAGAAGAGAGTCTCTTGGCCAAGATTTTCGCCAAAATTTTGTAGGAGACATTGAGGGTAATTGGCCACCAGTTTTTGATCGAAGATAGGTCCCCTTAGGGATGAGCTTTATAACACCTCTGTTAATATCCGTGCCCAAGGAACCAACAACAATAGATTCGTTATAAACCTCAAGACAATCCTTGGCCAACCATTCCTTATTGGCTTTGTAAAATTTAGAAGGGAGGCCATCAATACCAGGTACTTTGTCATTCTTGAGCGAGTCAATGGTCACTTTTATGTTATTCAATGTGATATCCTCATCAAGGGAAGTCGCTTGCATACGTGACACTTTCTTTGGAATACAAATATCACAAATAACCCTATTTTGCTCAATGAGAGCATTGGAACCATTAGACAAAAACTAGCTAGAGTAGAATTCGTAGAAAGCTTCTTTGATCATGCAGGAGTCATGAACAATGTTACTGTGAAACTCAATACCATTAATTTTGTTCCTTTGATTTTTAGTTTTCAAGAATCAAAAGAAAAATTTAGACCTTTTGTCACCAAGCTTAAGCCAAGTCAACCTTGAGAGAATCTGCGCTCCCTTAGCAAGGTAGCACTGGGATTCCCTAAATTGATGCTTCAGAGAGTTAAGCTCATCCACTAGTCTATCATTAGAAGGATCAAGTTGAAGAGAGCTTACTTGAATTAGTTTTTCTTGAGTGACCCTGGCTATTTCTCTGTGCATTTTAGGCTTTATTTGACCATACGTTCTAGCAAAGTTCTTGGACAATTCCATAGAAGAATTCCACTTATCAATACTAGAGCTAGAAGTGCAAGAGATTTTCCCAACATTCCAAGAAAAACAAATACCATCCATACAAATTTGATCATTTATGTGAGAGACATTGAACTTATAAAGTCCTTTGAAAGATGAGGGACTTTTGTCAACCTTCGAATTCAAAGAAAAGCTCAATTCAATGGGATAGTGGTCGGAGATTGTATAAGGCAGCACAATGACCACATTACCATCACTGTTTGGGGTCACTTGAAAGGAATCTCTGTTCAAGTAAAGCCTATCAAGTTTGGAATATTGTCTTTTCTTATTGCTCTGATTGTTGCACCAGGTAAACTAGATTCCTTTACTTTGATTTTTACCTTCCTGTAACAAATCAAGGAGTCTGTGCGTTCTCTTGAATTTGGACCAAAAGAGAAGCTCATTGCCTTTCCAGGATTGATGATTACTACCAATTTTTTCTTTTTCCTTGACCATGTTAAAGTCGCCTCCAAACATCCAAGGGACATTTTTCAGGTTAGTAGCAAGCCAATTCCACAGCGCAAATCTTTCTCTATAATCATTTGGGGCATATTTTTTCTCTATAATCATTTGGGGCATATTTATTGCACAAACCAAAGCATTGGTTTTGCTTTTCTAGTAAAATCCATACAACTCTATTACAGGGGGAGATACCATGGTCAATAATGCATTCCTTCAAATTAGGATTAACCAAAATGGAGGCCCCTCTTTGGTGATTAGTGGAAAACTGAGCTGCATTAGGCCAAATGAAATTGAGGACCGATGATAGTTGGGAGCCCATAGTCTTAACTTCTTGAAGACACAAAATCCAGTTTGTCTTTCGAGTGCCTAAACTGTCTCACAATGGGTTTTCTATCAGGTATGTTGTTTGGGTACGGGTACGGGTGCGGATACAGGGACGTCTCAGGTATGTGGGTACGCCATTTTTCAAAAACCTTGATTTGGGTACGTCTATATATATATATATTGTATATTACTCATTTTTTTAGTAAAACACTTGAAACTACATAGTATGAAAATATTTGTCTATAAATGATAAAACACTTAAAAAAATATATAATATTCATTCATTCATTATTTCAAAGACAAAATGTACATTCAAATATAGAACAAATCATCTCGATTGCCCACAAAATCATGAATGCCACTCCCATTATTTTTCAGCTTTATCATTCACTGACACTTTCTCTCACAAGGGCTCATTGGTGCATTGAATCTCACAGAGTGCATGCCTTAAGAGGTGCACAGGGAATGGGGTGGAATCGGCTTGTGGCACTTTGCGAGAGATATTCTCATACTATTCTATCACGCATACATCCCTTCATGCAGCCTTCATACCTCCTATGATGTCTCTTTGAAATCTTGAAACCCTAAAGTATGGCTAAGTCTGAAAACCTGAAACCCTGGAATCTGACTAACTCTGAAATATGATAGGATCCTCCAAAACCTAGAATTTGGATTATAGCTCCTAGCGGTCCGAAACTCCTCTCAAACATCCTGAAAGTATATAAATAAAATATAACTTAAAGTATAAGAAACTAGATGTCCATATCTAAATGTAAACTTATATATTGTTGGGTTCAGACTTGATTTACATTAAAATTTTTTTTTTGTTGACTTCCATTGTTTCTCCCTGTTGGTACCTTTCCTGACGTCTCCAACAGGTACTCGGGACGTACCGGTACTCGAGACGTGAAACATGGGGGAGGGGGCGATTCCTGCAACACATCTATCAGGGGAATCCAAGCCCTTAACATTCCAATTTACAATCCGCATAATACATGGAGGCAGGGGGGTCAATTAGATTGACCATGGGGTTTGCCCCACTGCTATACAATGTTTTGAAATAGTCCGGAACTTTGTTTTCTTTGGCCTTCCTCTTAAAAGCCGGATCAGGACTACCAAGAGGGATATCTTTAGAATTTTTTCTATCTTTAATCAAAGAATGATCAAGTGGGGTGGACATAGAATCCGTTGAGTCTTTTACCACCCCCTTTAGACTTCCAATTTTCAGAAACGTTGGGGTCCTTGAGGGACAAGGGTGCACTCATTGTCGCATCCAAATCAGAGCTAGGATTAACAAGTTCTTTTTTTGGAGAAATAACCATGGGGGAGGAATCACCTCCATTTTCACCAAGATTCGCAGAGGGCATGTTACCAGGGTTAGAAGCATCATCACAAGGTCAGGTTGGATCTGGGCCAAATCCAGAACAATCCAAATTTTTTCAACATTTTAGATTAATCCGATCCGGTTTGGGTCTTTTTTTAGTGTTAAACAAAATAAAGTTAAAACCCTGAAAAAAAAATTTAAAAAAGCTATCGCTTCATGCTCACTTCACATGAACCCTAAAAAGCGATAACTGAAACCCAAATTTTTTATAAAACGTGGTTCGTTTGAAGAAGCTAATCACAACTGAGTGAAGGCAGAACGACATCGAGCAACTGCAACGCAAAACGACAAGGAGATAAGAGAAGGTGAGGAGATAAGAGGAGGTTCTTTGCTGTCAGCGGAGGAACACCTTGGGCGAATGTAGGAGGCGGCAGATACCAGGAAGATTGGGTGAAGTTGGACATCGTCACACCAAGACCATGCGAAGTTGTTGCACAGTGCGGACACCAGCTCACATGGCTAAGCGAAGGGCCAAGCTAGAACAACTCTATCGTGACTCGCAGAACGTGAGCAACAGTAAGGTGCCTTCTTTTAAATGTTTTATTTTATTTTTATTTTTATTTTTATTTTTATTATATAATAGTTTTAAAACAAAACAAAAATCTAATAAAAATTATGTTATAATTTAAATATTTATTTTATATTTAAATTATTTTATTAAATAAATTGAATTTTTTTTTTTTTATATTTAAATTATTTTATTAAATAAACTATTATAAATATATACATTATAATTTATTAATAATTCAAATATATACGCTATTAATTATTAAATATATATTTTATAAATTATTATTATTTTATTAATAAAATCTATTAATAATTCAATTTTTTTATTAGATTTTATTTTATTTTATTTTATAGTTATAATTTATAATATAAAATATAATTGTATTTATGTTTAAATTACAATCTTATTTTATAATGTTTATTTTAAATATTTTTATTTTTTAACATTTTTTAAATTTAATTTTATTATATATTTACACAAATAATTATAGTTTTATAATGTTATTTTATATATGCCATTTAGTTAAATTAAAAAATATATTTTTTTCAGATTTTTTTAAATGTGTTTAAAAAAATGTTTATAAATTTTTTGTAGGGCAATGAAAGACAACCTATCATTATGGCAAGTACTCCGTTTGTGAAGAAATACATTATTCAGCGAGATGCGAATTCTAGAAATATGAAATGCACTCTTTGTGATTCAAATATCATGAGGACTATAACAAGGGTTTAGAATCATTGGCTTGGAGCCCCAGATGTGAAGATTTGCTTAATAACGATGAAGAACCCCATATATGCACCATTTTTCAGTCAACTCCGAAGCAAATATGAATTGAAGACAATTGCATTAATTGCTAAGTCTTTAAAGAGGGCTAAAATTCAATGCAATCTGACACAATTTAGCTCATTTTCTAGCTCAACGCATTCCCCAGTGTCTATGGAAGCCAACAAAAGTGAACATCAAATCTCCCACTTTCAACGTTCTTTGAAATCCATGTGGAAGTCGCAGGAAAAACATGAAGTAGATAGATTGGTGGCATGTTGTTTTTATGCAAATGCCATCTCTTTCACTGTTGTTCGAAATCCACATATGAAAGCAATGGTAGAGGGGATCACCAATTTCGAGAAAGGGTACACATGTCATCTTCTGAAAGCCTAAAAATGGTTTTGTTGGAAGAGGTGAAATCAATATCTAGTGAACTAGATAAAATGAAAAAAAAATTGTAGAAAATCAGGGTGCGCTGTAATAAGTGACGGGTGGTCTGACACAAAGCGAAGGGCCCTCTTCGATATATTGACTCAATGCCCTAAAATGTTTATGTTTATCAAATCAATTGATACAAGCAGTGATGTGAAGATTGTAGAGTTCATTTTCAAATGCATTGAAGCCGCTATTCTAGACATTGGATAAGAATATGTTATCCAAGTTATTACGGACAATGCAGGGAATTGTAAAGCAGCAGGGGAGCTTTTTATGGACAGGTTTTCTCATTTGTTTTGGACTCCATGTGCAACTCATGTTTTGGATTTTTTGCTTGAAGATTTTGCAAAGTTAGAGTGGGTGAATATCATTGTCAAAGAAGGGAAGCAAATTTCCAAGTTTATACTTAATCACTGCTTGACCTTGAACTTGTATTGCTCATATGCAAAGCGTGAACAACTTTCTCTAGCCGAAACACGATTTGCATCTAATTTTATCACTTTGCAAAGGGAAGTGGAGGAGAGGACATTATTGAGAAGAGTTGTGACTAGTGAAAAATGGGTACAATTTAAGCTTTCTAAGGAAAGCGTTGCAAAGGACATTGAGAGAATTATCTTGGGTAGTTCATTTTGGGAGGGCGCCGAGAAGATCCTTAAGGTCTCTGAGCCACTTGTCCAATTGTTGAGATTCGCTGATGGCATGAAACCTTGTATTATTTTTGTGTATGAAGGCATGGAGCAAGCAAAAGAACAAATTAAAAAAAACACTAGTAGATGAGGATGATGAATTTCAACGCATTTGGGACATTGTGGACATTCGATGGAACATGTTACATCGATTTATACATGCTGCAGGTTGCTATTTAAATCCTACGTTCATAGAGGTGGATCATGATTCAGATGAGGAGGTGAAGAATGGTTTATTGGCAACAATAGATAGGTTGGTTCAAGATGAAAATGAAAAACCTAAGGTGAGAAGGTAGCAGACTACATTCAAGAACCAAGAAGGCATGTTTTCCCTCAAGTAAGCACAAGAAGACATTGGTAATATAGATCCCCATTTATGGTGGTAGACATATGGTTCTTCTACTCCCGAGTTGCAAAAGCTTGTCGTCCCTGTCCATAGCCAATGTGCTAGTGCTTCTGCATCCGAAAAAAATTGGAACATGCATGATTTGATCCATACTAATAAGAGAAACCGACTAGGAGCCAAAAAGCTCTCAGATCTTGTGTTTGTCCACAACAATTTAAGATTGCTTGAGCACAATCTTGTAAAAAAAGATGACAATCTTATTCTTGGAGATCCATCTTTTGAAGGAGTCGAGGAGAATATTGATAGTGTTGATAGCGGATTTGTTGATGGTGCTAGAGCTAGTTTTGATTTTGAAGCAGTGTTTGATGTTGCAAATGTTTGAAACTTTTTAAGTTAAATATTAATTTTGAGCTTAGGCTCTAAACTATGGGTATTTTGCTATCTTTTAATGTAATTGAAGTTTGAAACTCATGCATTTCTTAATTTTGCGAGTGTTAAATTAATGTTCACTCTTTAATAGATTGAAATATTTTACACACACACACACACACACACACACACATAGAGACACGCACACACATATTTCGAACCGGATTCTTTTGAACTTTTTCAAGAAGTCCGGATTCCTCATTTTTTGGCCCTTCTGAATGCATTCGGATTTCCGAACCTTGTGACTATGGTTAGAAGGATAATCAATAGGAGGATCAGCGAAAATTACCACATATTCCTCTAAGAGAGAATCTAATTGAGCTCTTTGCTCAATAAAAGCATCATCCAAATTATCCGGCAGACTATTAATCACATCGGGTAGAGAATTCACCATGTCAATAGATGGCGATGGGGAACTACAGGGCTGGGGAGAGCAATGAGTCACTTTTCCTAGCTCGTCTGCAGTCGCTGGAGCATTTTCCCCCAATGGCTCCTCAGGGGAGGCACGGTCTTTGAGCAGTTTACTATTATACATAGGGTTTTTAAAGACTTTTAAATCATCTAACACAGAATCTTCCTTTTGTGCTACCTGAGCATTCTGTTTGCTACGGAGGTCTTGTTAACCAACATTGGGCAATTTTACCTGAGGTGACCATTTTTACAAAAAAAACAGGCTTTTGTAAAGAACTAAATTGAGAAAACAAGGAATGTTAGTTATAGCAACAACATGAGACCTTGAACATAACTGCTTGAACAAGGATGCGTAAAAGATGCATGGCCAAATGGATGACTTATTGCTGCTTCACTAAATAACTTAGAAAATCAACTTAAGAAACGTTCCTATAGAGTCCAAACAAGCTACCAAAAAATTACTTGAAAAAAGAAACTTGTATACAAAACAGCTATTGCACTAAGATAAAGTAATTCAGCTGCAAAAGTAAATAAATATTAGCAAAATCAAAACCAGATTGCACACTCCAGTCTTCTAAAAAAAAAAAAAGAAGGTTGTGTGTTGATACTTAAAAATTTATGACTGTTATGTTGTTTTGGACAGCTTATGGCCATGGTACAACGTGGTGAGAAACCTCCAGGGATTAAGGTTGAAATTTAATTTCCTTAATTTTCTCTTTGGTAGGTGAGTTGTTTGATCATGTTTTTGATTTATCCAGCATGTGTTTATATTATGCAGGAAGTAAATGACAAGCCGCCATATCCAAATCAGCCTCCATCTAATCCTCGGTTACTACCAAAACCTAAGGTTAAGAGATTGTTGGATTTGCAGTTTGATATTGATTATTTTTGTTGTTTTTCCAAACAGAGTTCTATAGCTGATTATAGAAGTTTCTTTGCATTTTGAAGTTGATTTTGCATGTATTCTTGAATGCTCATTGTTTGACTATTATGTTCTTAAATTATTTGCTCACATTTGTTTAACAGCCATGGGAAACAAACCAAGTTCAAAGCAGCAGCAGTAAACACAGCACACATGCTCAGTATATACAAACATTAAACACGTCAGCAGCTAGAGATGCATTAAATCCAGTTGTCAATGGCTTCAGTAACACACAAACAAGATCAACTAATCCGGTAACATTAAGGACATCAGAAAACCCTGAACCTTGGTGGCGATCTAAGAAAGATGAAACAGAACTACGTCTTGGTTACAGTACACATTCCGGAAGCAATGTGAGGATAGCAGATATGGAGTCTAGTGATGAGGACATAAATGGCAGCATAGGACACAAGTTGCCTTCTGGCAGTCTTGTTCATACTGCTGCGGATGGACCAGGTAATAGTTCTTTGCATGATTTGAGTGACAGAACATGGGTTCCACCTCGACCACCTCCAGTGGCCATGCCCCAAGCTGCAGAAGCAATTTGGCACCCAAAGTCAAAGAAGGAAATTCAGGATTTGAACTTGACATCTGAGCTGTCAGATAGCTCTAGGTCAGTTTTGAAGTCGGAGTCCACCGACCACCACTTTATACCACCTGGAGTGATGACTGAGCAAGGAGAACATATGTCATCATCATCAGAGTTTCAAAATATCACAGAAAACAGCAAAGAGGAAATAAATCATCTTTCTGAATTTACTGAAGAAGCGTCTTATGAGACACCTTCATACAAGGATGTTGTAAATGTAGGTGTTGAGGTGAAAGATGATGTACAAGCATATTGAAGGTGTGGGATAATTGTTTCTTCTTCGTATATTTGTTGTTGGCTCTACTATTTCAGTCTAGAACAGTTTTTCTAGTAATTATTTCATGTTGCATCTTTCACAATATTTTGTTAGTATTACAATTGGACAAGTGGCTCCAAATTGCTATTTTTTTTTGTTGTTTTCTATACTTTCTGGCCCCTTCTGAGTTTTTCCAGACATTTCCGGGACTTGATTGATATTTCCCACCTTTTCCCACCTTTTAATAATCATTTTTCCTTGCTTATACCAGCATTATAGTAGAATAAGAACATTTCAAAGTTATAGACATGTTGTGTCTATTCGATGATGGAAATCTGAAGTCTAACCATGAGGAATTTGGAGGGATTTAGGGATTCTTAGAACCACTGGTTCGGAATCTTTCATTTCATATAGCTCTGTTTGGTGAGAAATTATGCAAGTTTGTGTCTCTACCCTGGCTTGGTTTGAGTGTTCACATATCTCATTTCTTTTGTTCATTGATCCTCTCTTCTCGAACATTTTCTTGGTTATTGAGGGCAGGATATATATTATTTTCACAAGGAACATATTACACAGGAACTGCATTTGGTGCAGAAAGAGTGGTCATCAATATTTGACTTAAGAGTTCTATCTGTTCAGTATTGATTTTGAGGGATTATTAATTTGCTTTTTGTTGACTCTTACAGGGTACTTTGAATGAATAATGATAATGCGTTGCAAAATAAAGATGAAATGAGGGACATATTTGTCCAAATGATGATAAGAACGATTGATTATGAAAGGGAGGCACTGCTTGCTAGAATAATACATTAGTGATGGGTGTACTGGAAATTCCCACAATGATATGGATTCTGATTATGGGTGTAACGGCAATCCTACAATGATATGGATTCTGCTGTCTTAATTATTAGCTTTCTCTTGTGCTTTGTGTTTAGTCACTTTTAATAAATTAGGGTATTTTTATCTCTTTTGTAATTGGTTGCACTTCCTGAATCCCATTGACCTATTTGGGTTATTCATGGACAAGAATATAATTTCTTCTTTCTTTCTTTCGACGATGTTAATTGCTGTTTTATTTAACTGGGATATCAATATGGCTCAAAAGTTTGGCTTCACCTGCTGCATTTTTTTGTCTTCAAAATTTTCTTTGTATGTTCTATGAGGTTCTCATGCTTGGTCTTTCTGTCTTGCCTCATAGAGGATGTGTTTCTCTTCTTTTTACTGTTCTTGATCCTTGTTTTTGGCTTCTTATAGCATCTTCACATCTTCTAATCTTCTTTGTACTTCAAGCTTGACTTTTTCAGACTTGATGCTTTTATACCTCATTTTTGGATTGCCCTTTCAAGCTGGCATATATTTTGTTTTTGTCGTGCTATCTTTTTTCTTACAACATATCGGTGACTAGCAGCTGCCAGTTAGAAACTACTCACTAGCTGTAGTCTTGGTACATGTTATGTTTAATAAGCTGTGTTGTTATGCATGTTTCATTAAACCACATACTGGCTATCTGGTCATATTTTTTTGTACAAAATCCTTGCAACTTTTTACAGTGTTATATATTTGTTCGAATCCATAGGATGTGTTTTAGACATATCAGTGACTATCAGCTGCCAGTTAGATACTGCTCACTAGCTGTATTCTTGGTACATGTTACGTTTAATAAGCTTTGTTGTTATGCATGTTTCAGTAAACCACATACTGGCTATCTGGTCATATTTTTTTGTACAAAATCCTTGCAACTTTTTAGAGTGTTATATATTTGTTCGAATCCATAGGATGTGTTTTTGACATCAGTATTAAAGAGAATAGTTTTGACTCAGTTTCAGTGATAACTCAGCAAGCTGTTTTTTTGATTGGTTTTGTATTTGGTGAAAAAACTCCGCAGTTTAAAAAAAAAAAAATATAACCTTCATTATTTTTGAAAGTTTTTTGGTTTTTTGTTTGTTTTTCTTTTCATTTGGCAGATGGTCGAGTCTGATAGTCAGGGCTCGTGAGTCCTCCGAAACTTGTGAGTCTCAGTAAACTTGTGAGTTTCAGCTTTCAGACTCCACCGAGACTGCGAGACTAAGCTGAAGAGTTACCAAGACTGACACTGAGTCATATCCGCGTGTACTCGCCAAGACACTCATAGTCACATTTGCGAGTACTTGCCGAGACACACTGTTGAAGAGCTCCTCCTAGTAGTTATTGAATTCATACCATTTTAAATTGCTTTTGCCACCCTCTACTTTTGCTCTTTATGGGATTGCCCTGAGAGTTCTGTACACAAGGTCAGGTTCATTCCCCTGAACATTGAAACGATGTTGAATGCACTGATGTTTTCTATCCTTGAGTAGCGAGCAGACTTGTAAATAGGCACAAGGAAATTGATACACTAGATGTTATGATAGCATCGAGAACTCTCTTTATTGGATTGAAATTTCAAGCAAATGGCCATGAAAAGGCTAACAGATATCTTTAAATGTGGTATTGTCTCTTGTAATACATCTGTTTCAAAGGTAGAATGCTATATGCTTTGATAATCATAAATGGTATATTAGTACTTCATGAAATAGACATATAACAGCAGCCACAGTGACTGGAAAATTAGTTGCATTTCTGACAGCTGGTTGATACCGAGCATTCTGCCATGGGACACATATAAACAGAATTGAGCCATGGTAATGGATGAACAGAAAGTAGGACAAGCTTAAGAAAAACACTAAATAGCCCCTATTCTTATTGTAAAATAAGAAAAAAAACGAACTTACTTTTAAAACCAAAGGTTATACTAAAAATTAAAAGCTACCAAGCAATATCTGCCATTCTCTGTCCATGTTCTGTCAGCTTTAAATATTTCTACACTTTGAAGTGCATCATCCGGGGCCTGTCATCAGTTCTTCTCCATGGCCAATTAAATGAATAAAAAGGGGCATTTGTATGTTTGGTTACTGCTCCTAGCTTTCTTCTGTCTTTTTTGCTTTCCTTGAATGTCCTCCCTAATCTCCACTGCTGGTGTTGTAGCATGTTGTTCAGAGCTAGTGTATTCCTGTTTTATACTGGAGATTTTTGTTTGTGTTCTGCAGGGAATGCCTGGCTGAAAAGATAGAGATCCCAGAAATTGGGTTGGGATAAACCTGCCCTTGCTGCTCTTGGTGGTTGCATACTTGTTGAACCCCAGATAGATCACATCACTGTGGGTGTGAGCTCTCCATATGCGTTAGTGGCTATTCTTGCCGAGATTTGCAAATGCAAAGAGAGGGTCGTCTGTCTAGGAAGCCCCAAAAGTGTGCTCGGAGATGAGGGCAATGTATATGCAGTCGAGGGGTTTTGCAGAGCCACCAGGGCCAAAGCCATGCTGGGAGTCCAGTAGCAGATTTTTTGTTTCCCATCTATACCAAGGCCGCCTTGTGTATGCCCCTTGTTGTTGGCCAATCAGTTTGTTGTGTTCATGGCAACACGATATGCTTTCTGCTCATCTATGATCAACCTTTTTTCTGTGTTTTAGTGGCAGTTGTGAATCCATTATTTGCCTGACATGGGTTAGAGCAGCAGGCAAAGCTTCTTTGATTGAGCAATGGTTTGGGAGTATTCTGGTAACTTCTAGTAACTCTCTGTACCTTTGAACTCTTTCTTCTTCATTTGTGTGGATGAGTACGAGTCCAATGGACAACATTTTCCATTTTGGGTTGGAGGACTAGGGTGTTTAAAGGAGAAGAGTGGTGTCGGTGTTTCCTCCCTGGAAGAGCCATGAAGCACAGTATGAGTTGCAGAAGAATGATGTTAGTAGAGACTTAGGGATTTAGCGCTGGATGGAAAATTTAAGTGTCCTTCAGAATCTGATGCTGATTGTCTCTGAGAAAGGATAAGAGAATAACTCCTTATGAGACTTGAGACGATTAGATCCAGGGTACTGATACCAAGACTTGCCCTGTACGTGATAGTTCCAGAGAAGTAGAATGTTACTAATATTGTTTTTCTTTTCTCTGAAAAATAGAAATTTCCATCAAAACGTGTCTACACAAAATGCTTTGAAATGAAGATTCTATAGAAAAATAGAAATTATATCAAAATATGAGTGCGTTAGGACTTATATGCATCCGAGCAGAGAACACAAAATGCGAAATAGTTTGAAACTCAATTTGTGACATCCACTCTACCAGATTTGGTGTTTTAGAAAAAAGCCAAGGCTAACCAAAATATTACCGCTAGCTTCCTTTAGAAGCAAGCTTGGGTTCAGAGTCACATTAAAATTTAGTAAGTTGTCTTGTATTGGGGCGGCAATTCGTTTTACCTTTAAATTGTCAGTCTGATGTTGTTGGATGCAAGTTGGTGTTTGGCCTCTTTGTTACGGTAATGTTTCCTAATACCTTTCCAGATCTTTCTTTCATTTTCTTCTGAATCTCTTTTGAAGCTTTTGGGGTTGCATGAGAAGAGGCACCAGAATCAAAAACCCAAAATTTCACTTTATCCAAGGAACATACAAGAGCATCATGTGCAATGATATCTGCAACAATACCTGCAACCCCTGCGTCTTTATTTTTTTCATGCTGATCTTCTACCAACCATCTTTCTTTATATGCCTTTTCTTTTCACAATTTTAGCAGATTTTTCTGTCAGGGTTGGATTTAGATCTTCTGTTTATCTTTGACTTTAATTTTCTTTGCTTGATCTTCTCTCTTTGCTTTCTCTTACTTTCAACACTCAAAGCATTCCTTGATGATTCACCTGTGTGTTTTCTACGAATTTCTTCATTCAAGATTACATTAACATCATCCACTTTCAAGATATTTGAAGCAGATAGTATTACTAACTGCCATTACCAAACTAACTGGTTTACCAAACCATGGAGATCACTAAGATGACTATGTACTGATCCACCTTCCTGTATTTGTAAATTAAATAATTGCTTCATAAGAAATTCCTTATTCGAAGCTAAGGGTTTTTCATATAAATTTGCCAAAAATCTCATTAATTCTACTGTTGTCTTAGCTTGTGATAAATTGAAAATCACAGACGATGTCAGGCTTAACTTTATAGTTCTTAGAGCCTTTCGATCAAGAACATTCTATTCTTCATCTTTCATATCTAGGGGCTTGCATGCAATCCCACCCAACGGTAAGTACAAATCTTTTTGATACAGATAATCTTCTATCTGCATCCTCCGTAATTGATAATTCATGCCATTGAATTTCTCCATTCTTAGCTTATTTTTTTCTGTCATTGCTATACTCTCACTCAATCAGAAACCCCTGAGAGTGACTTGTAATCAAACACAAACTTGCTCCCTGCAATCTTAGCTATGATACCACTTGTTAGGACCTATGAAGCACAACTAATTACCATATACAAGCAACTAACCACGGAATTAAACCAGAAGCAATAAATAACTAGAAACCAGAAACAACACAGAATTTGAGAGACAATACACAATCTTGTATTCAATACTCTTCAGGAGGAAATACAATAAAGAAGTGCCGCAGTCTTCTTTCCACATCTCAAAGGTTTCCCACACATCTAGGGCATACAGATATTCTCCCTCAAGAGCTCACTTTCTCAATTACGGTCACAACAAACAACTCAAACACAGAGTTGTTCACCTCCAACCAGTCAGTAACAATACTGTCAGGCACTCAAAAGTACTTCAAGTAGATCTCTTTAATCTTGCAACAACCTGCAAATCAACTTGATCTTATTTATCATGTAGATCTCCCCTGATCTTGCACAAGTTGCAGATCATCTGGTCTTGCACACCTGCAAACTTAGATCTTACAATTGGAAGGATCTCTTCTTTGTCTTTGCCTTGATTACAATACAGCGCATGAGTCTCTTAAATAGACCTCATGCAAACAATAATTAGACTTTCTTAATTACAATAATTAGACACACAATTCAAGACTATAATTAGCCTTTAACATGCAAACTGGCCGTTCAACAAACTAACTGTTCGTATAACTCACAGTTTTGGAACGCACAGATGACCGACGTCGGTCTTTGACTGTCAAGGGATGACCGACGTCGGTTGCTCTACAATTCAACATCCTCCATTTGCATCAGTAAAGCTTTTAGCTCCACAACCTAACAAGTCCATGGCTTTTGGGTGTGTTATTTTAAACGTGTCCCTTATTGCCTACAGAGTCAGCTTCTTATTTTCATAGGTCGTACCTCTGAGGACAGACTGACTAGTCTTTTTTCCTGGGATTCGATTGTAGCAAGATGTCTTAATACTTGGACATCTCCCACCCTTTTAATTGTAGTGTTCTTTATTAATTATGTACTTTATTTTATACTTTCTTCTGTTTATGGTTTCTCCCACCCTTTTTGTGGGCTTCCTTGTAGGGTGTTCTTGACCTAATTTGCTCCTATCGAATAACTTTGGTACATTATGAGTGGTAATATAATTTCAATTTTTGGCTGCCCTATCCATGATTCTTATTTGTGATTGTTTGTTGGCTATGTTCTCCGCATAGAAACAATTCCCTTCCCCTTTACCCCCTTAAATCATCTTAGGCTGCAGAACGCCTACGTTCAAGCAACAGCGTTCCCTAAGGGGCTATAACCTTGCTCTTGGTCATAATAATAATTTCCTCTA
This sequence comes from Torreya grandis, assembly GCA_037957365.1. Lineage (NCBI taxonomy): Eukaryota > Viridiplantae > Streptophyta > Pinopsida > Cupressales > Taxaceae > Torreya > Torreya grandis. The sequence goes on from JARHVA010003243.1 coordinate 1,557,900, forward strand.
TCCTCTTCAAGTGACAAAAAGCTTACATGCTTCCCGTGCCAATCTTAATCATAGGCCGGCTTTTATAACTTGTCGGCCATAGTTTTTTATGTTAAAATACTTAATTGTTTTTTTTGAGAAATTCAAAATATATAATATTAGTAGGTAATGAAAGTACAAAAACAGCGATGAGATAGAGTGGAAAACAATCTCAGGCAGACCAGCAAGATGGAGAAGGAAACCACTACGTCGATGTTCAAACTCAAATACAAAAACCAGGGACTAGCAAAGAAAGCCCAGCGTAAAAAAGATAGAGGCCAACAAGGCAGATACAGTAGGAAATAAAATTATATATAGAGAGCTATGACATATCATACAATGGGTTTTGAAGAGGGGTGCCATAAATATCAAAATGAAACCATAGAGGAAGACAAAAACAAGCTCAAAGTCGCTTTATTCTGGAGGCCAGCGTTAGATGAGATCTTCGTTGCCCTTTTGATTCTGCTTCCTTTGGGATGTTATGTATTTGCTGATTTTTCTCATCAACTCTATTCACATATCACACCCTGCCAGGGGGGTCTGGCATTTGGAAGGTAGGAACATCCTAATTAGGAATGAGGATAATGAGCCAGAGTAGAATGCTACCCCGATGGTTTCTTCCACGTTGACTGTCAAATGTATTTTCCATTTCTTGATTTACTTCCCCAATGATGGCTTTGACGGGATCATAAATCACCAGTTTTTCCAAATTCTGTAGACACATTTGCTTTAGTTCAACATTCCTTTCAATAATTCAATTGTTTCCCCTTGCTGGGTCTGAATGGGGAGTTGTATGGGCTTGAAGGGCAGCAAGGTTGACATTACATTCTCCAAGAATAGGAGTTAAGGCACCATGTTTAATTTATTTCCTAATGTTTCAAGGTGTCCAAGGGTGGTGATGGCATTGACAAGGACAGTGTATAATTTAGCAACCTCAGAGAAAGATGTTCTAGATTGGTGAGGGGAGTAACAGAGGGTGGATTGTGAGACTGCACAATGTGAGGTGGACAAGGGTACTTGTTAGGACCATAGCCTTGCCTTGTTGAGCCAGTGGGAGTTTGCAGTGCCAAAATTATCATTTATGAGGTGCTTGATGGAGGAGAGGCCGGTTTTAGCAAGGGGGTGTTTCAATCCAACTTTCCCCAAAAACATAGCTTCTAAAGCATAGTCCTCCCTAGTCCATTATTTATTTTTGGAGATTCATAGGGCCTGTAGTTGGGATCGAGAGGTATCTCAAATGTATTAAATAAGCTCTCAGTGGAGTCTAATTGGTTGTTAGCATACATCTTTCACGGTCATCATATTTTGTAAGTTCATATGGAGTGGTAATCTCACCAATTTCTGCCCTAAATCTGCAGCAGGTATACATTTTTTCATCCTTCCATTTCTCTTTATCCATGAGATGATTTTTTTGAATTTATTGGGAATTAAAAAAGATGGATCGTAATCCCTTATTTTAAGGTAGCATGTTTCCCAATGTTTTGGTGCTCTGGGCCTTTGTGATAAGTGGGTTAGTGGGCCTTTGTCTTCAACTGTGTAAAATATTTCTTCAGGGTTCATGCAAACAAAGGTTTTGGTGCCTTGAGTCTTTGTGATAAAAGGGTTGTTGGGCCTTGAGATTGAATTGTTTACTCAAATATTTCCTTGGGATTCATGCAATGTTCAAAATCTAGCCTAGACTTATGCTTAAATTCAAGAATGGTTTTATCTTATACCAACCATTGGGCAAATTGTTCCTTTGGATCATACATCCATTTGTCATCATCCAACTCCAATCTGTCAGGGACTTCTTGCTCGCATAGACTAAATAACAAAAAATGACTCATATATTAACCAATATGTAGATTATAACACCAGTTCCGTATTGCGGGCCAATTCGAGGGGGCTACGTCCTTACAGCATGACTCTATTCAAATATTCTTTTTGGATACTCTATAACACCATATTCCCCTATACTTATACTATTTCCTACCTATCTCTCTCCATATGCTAATGCATGTGGGATTATTCTCTATCCTATTATACCCCTCTAGGTACATTACATTCCATCCCTCTTAAATATGTTTCGCCCTCAAAACATGATAAGAAACAGGTGGACCAAATGAAAGCCGAACCAAAAATAAAGTGAAGCCTAGATGGAAGCTCTACCATGTGTGTGTTTCTACTTTCACTTCTTCTGTTTGTGTTGTGATAGGAGCATGTACAATAATAAAGTGAATATAATCATTGAAATAAGAGGTGGATGTGCATAAAGATGAATGTGTGGACTAATCACAATTGGAGTCTGGGAGTGAGAGTCAAGCAATGAAAGTTGAATCTTGATGACGATCACTTCAAATCCAGAACAAGGGTGCACAAAATAATTGTCCTTGTGAACCAATTGAGGGTACATACCATCCCCCTTAGCATTGCTTCTTGAGGGAGGTGGAGCCTTGATTACCTGCTTGGGATTTGTGATTGTCGGCTTGGATTAAATTGGGGTCTGCTCGAGTATAGTGGTTCTTTGAATAGACTTGTTGGAGGAGTGCTCGGGCACTTCTGGTGCTTGTTCTAGTGCTTTTGTTGTTTGGAGATGTTACTAGTGGATGCAGTCTTCAACGAGCTTGGCTAAGCCCACCGCTTCCATCATTGTTCGAGGTTGTCATATTTGGACCTACATTTGAATCTCTTTTTGAAGTCCATTGATGAAGCAATGAACAAAGAACACAGTAGAAGTGCTATTGGTGAATGTCTTAAACTCAGTTTGATATTCTCGAACTGTGTCGGTTTGTTGAAGCTTAGTCAATGCATTGGTGGAAAACCACATGAGAACCAGAAGTTAAAGTGATGGAGAGGACGTCGGCTTCAATCGAAAATGAGTCTTTTACAAAATGATTAATATTTTTGATTTTTGATTTTTTATAATTTTTTTTGATTTTATGTTTTTACAATACATGCAGTCACTAAAACTGTGTTAATTTCTACAATATTTAACGAATTTTAAAAATTCAAACTGTTTTGGAAAGCTAGAAACAAGGCACACAAAACATAAAAATGGGTTGACGCGATCTATTATAGTCTAAAAGCAGTTTAACAAAAACCATTCGGGTTTTTTATGAGAAAAAAAAGAAATCAACACTTGAAAATAATAAATTTGGGCTTCAAATTTTTATTGAAACAAGAGATAGAGATGTAGATCTGATTGTTGAAAACCCCCCAATATGAAATGGAGAAATTAAAATTGCTCCATGAAGCTCCAAAATATATTTGCAATATAAAAACCTGCTAAAAAAAAATCTCAAATTTTATTGCAACGGAAAAAAAATGTGGCCTTGGAAAGTGCTTTGATACGAATGCTAGGAACCTCTTGCTCACATAGATTAAATAACAACAAATGACTCATATATTAACCAAAATGTAGATTATAACATCAATTTCGTATCGCAGGCCATTTCGAGGGGGCTACCTCTTTAAAACATGGCTCTATTCAAATACTCTATAACACCATATATCCTTATATTGTTTCTTACCTATATCTCTCCATATGTTAATGAATGTGGGATTATTCTCTATCCTATTATACCCCTCTAGGTACATTACACAATCTCAAATCTTTTAGCTTGCTTTCTAATAGCGTGGAACCCTTTCCCTTCACAAGTGTACTATCAAAGCAACTAAAGGGAGGAGCACAAAAGCCACTCTTGCCTTTTCCATTACCATACTATTGGTCAATTATGTCTATTTTCCTAAAGAACTCCAATGAGACGATTCTTTTTGTCACATAGCTAGGTAATCTGAAAACCTAGATCGTGAAGTCTCTCACCTTTAGAATAGTCATATCTAAAAGAGGCTTTTAGATAGACATGTTGTAATGTACCATTTTTGAGATTAGAATAATATTATTATTTACAATAAAAAGTATTTCTAAATATTTAAAATAATATGTCTAAGGGACTTTATGTTGGCCACCTTTTTTCTATTTTTAATTATGACTTAAAAATGGGCTTTTGGAGCATGGGTTTAACTTAACCCTTAATAAAGATAAGGCATGATCTTTTTAAAACAACTCTAACTCTCCCTCCAAGTGGAGTGATCCTTTTTGGGAAGGGTTTGATGAAAAACAAGAGTATAAGAAGGGGAATGATAATCATTTGAAAGGTTATCATGTTCTTGAATGAAATATATGAGTTTGAGCATGTTTGTTTAACTTTCTACCCTAGAAGATGAATTTTTTTTTATGGTAAGTGAAATTTGGGACAAAAACCCTTAATTTTATAGTTAAGGCAATTTCACAAAAGAGTTGTATAGAGTTTGAGTATTCAAAACTTTCGGTATTTTTTCTTTAGAAAGGTAGGGACTTGTTTTAGAGTTGACGACATGCTATTGGAGGTTGGCGACTTGGTTTGGAAGCCCAACTCGGGCAGTGATTAGTAATTTTAGGTTTGAAGACTCTTTTTTGCAAGCGTTGTGTGGATTTCAAGATCCCATTAGGGTTGCGAGGAGTTGGTATCCGAAAAATAATATTTTCCAGTTTGGGCAACCTCCTTTGGGGCTTTTCTTGAAGGTTTGTGAGACTATTACAACATGAAAAACATTTTGAAATATTCTATAGATATTTTGATATTTATTGACTAATTTTAATATAAGTTTACAGAGCTTTCATCTGGAAAGATCTAAAAAAAAAAATCAGATATTTATATGGCTTTGTTTTTTGCATATTTAGTGCCTTTTTAATCGTCGTTTCAAGGGTGTTGGAGCCTTAATTGTTCAATTATAGTTTTCAAAAATTAACAACTAGGGTTTGCACATTTAATTCAACATATTGCAAGTTTTGGATACGGTTTGGGGTTGAATTTTAGAAAATATACTTGGTTAAGGTTTGTTGTAACTTTTATATTTATTGTATTTGTATAATTTAGGGATATTACAGTGGTATTAAACCCCTTTATTTACCCAATTGCAGTGTTTGAATTGTCTACAATGGATTGGTGACCTAAGTTTTTACTTAAGGAGGAACACATCCAATATAAAAGTTAGGGATAAAAATATAAATGGACAAGGAAATCTACAATTTCGAGGCTGCCAAAATCCTTGATTAGTATCAAGGGATGGTTGATCATCCTAAGGTTCTAGTCTCCTTTGATGAGTTCTTGAAATTACACGAAACAATGAACTGAAGTAAAAGAGTATGTGTTTACATAAGAAGGTTGCAAAAGGAAGATGAAAATAATTTCTAAACTGTGATGAGAAAAAAAAAAAAGAAATTTGGAAAGAGGGAAAGTCAAATCCTCATAATAATTTCAAGGAATAAAAAAAACAAGAGAATTCAAACTTGAAAAAGGTTAGTGAATAGTCCCTGGGGGCATTAAAGGGTAGTGGGAGAAATATTTCAGCCAAAGAGGAAGCACCATTCGCTATTTGCCCTAAGAGTTCAATGGAAAAGAAGGGCATATATCACACATGTGAGACATAACTTAATGTTTCACCATCCACAATAAAGTGGACCCAACTACTTTGTAAGCCAACACGAAAGACGTGATAAGGACCCAAAAGAGGTGAGGGTTGCCTAAGGAGAGCAAAGGAAGCAAAATTGACAGTTATTCAAACAAAACAACACTTAAAAGAATTTAAGGAGAAGGGTAAGCTATTTGATTTCAGCCCAATGTATGAAAAAGAACGTCATACTTCAGATTTGTTGTGTTACACCATGCCATTTCAGATTTATTTTATCATGAACGTCGTGCTAAAAATGATAATAGAGTTAAGCATGCAACTTGGAACAAAGGGCATACTGATACTTCGATTCAAATTCTAAATTGCATTGACATATGGGACCCAAGCGATATATGGACACATTCGATAATGAAGTCCAACGTAATGAAAACAATGCACAATGACCTCTTTCACAGATGTAAGGATGAGGATAATATTCACAAGTTAGTTGAAGATAGAAAATAAATGTTCACCGAGCTGGACATATTGATTGGAAATCCTTTACCAAAAGACATTTTGTTGGTTACTATGATTGTTTGTGCACCATACAACTCTTTGCAATCATACAAGTACGGTGTCAAGATAACTCCAAGAACAACAAAAATGGGCTCTCACGAGATATCAATTTTTGATAGTGGCCAAGGATGAAGGATACACATCTGCTTGCAATACTACAATCAACAGGGCATAATTTTAGTTTAAGTTATGATGGAGACATTACAAAGAACATGTTGGCAAAGGAAAAGAGTCAAGAAGAGTATGCAAGGGCAATACAAGTCAACTGACTTAAAGTCAAGGACAAAATTGTGTTGACAAAGAATGTTGCAGCCAACAAGACAAAGCCATTTGAAGTTAGAGGCAATTTTGATATGAGAAAAGAAGTTGAAGGGCAAGAACATGGAAGCATGCGAAGGGCACCTAAGTTGAAGGAGTGCAATGAAAAGAAGATTGCAGTTGAGTTTTCCAAATATGATTGTCCTTCAAAGGACATGGAAAAGATGGTGAAGACAACATATACTAAGGTACTTCAAGGAGTTTTTAAAAGAGTCAATATAAAAGAAGAAGAGCTGAGAATTTCAGCCCAACAAGGGGTACCTAAATTCATTCCAAGGGAGGAGAAAACAGGGATCCTAACTTCCATTTATGCTTTATTTGTTGACTTGTGTATAAATGAAGTTGAAGATAAGGCTCTAACGAACCATGCAGAAGAAGAGAACAAAGAGTGATCATGTGTATTTAAAACGAAGGGTGGAGAAAATAGGAAGGAAGATGGTTGCAGCTGTGGAGAAACCATTATCCCAACCAATCTTCATTTGACAAGGGAAGGTAAACAAATTGAAGACAACCAAAGGTATGAAAGTGTTGTGAATTTGTTACTTCTTATTATGTCATTCAGAGGGGGGGAAAGGGGGTAGGCGAGTGGATGTTGTCATCATTGGCAACATATGACAATGGATGACTATATGTCAAGGTTGATGTTCTTTTGTACATCATGGCAAGATTGCAATTATCATGGGCAGCAACATGAAAATGGGGATAGAATGAAGAGCACTTTGAGGGGCAAGGGATGCATGGATTTTTCATTCCGGTTCCTAATTGCTTGTACATGAAAGTTTGGGAATCGGTGCTCTAGGGAGATACAAGAAGGGTAAGTTTTTAAACGTGTTCAATGCTACTTTTGTAAATGAGTTCTTTAACACATGAATTTGGATTGAAGGGAGGTCCATGAGAATCCCTAGGAAGTATGACAAACGCCCTAACACAATGATAAAGAATCAATACTCAAGACCCTTGTTGAACATTGACTATCATCTCTCAAATGTTCAGTGGAAATCAAGTTATAGGCAAATAATTGTTGAAATTTCGATCCAAGAAGGGTTGTGGTACACCCCTAAATCACTCACATGGTTGAGTTTGACGAAGGGCGTTATGTTTGATAATAATTGTACCAACATTTTTAATGTTATCAAGAGCAGTATTGGCCACTTCTACACTTGTATGATAACCATAAAAGTATTTTCAATTGCATGGCATAAAGAACTCAAAGAAGAAGATTTTTTGCAAAAGAATTTCATAATTTCGGGCTATAGAGTTGCTATCATTTATATTTCTAGTTAACCCAATATTCAATTTGTAATTATCATGGAGGAGTGCCCAACCACTAAAATGATGATTATGAGGGAGAAAATGCAACAATACAACTACAACTATGTTTGGCACAATAAGAATGGACCTTTTGAAGTCCACGCGAATGGGAAGTATGAAGAAGATGGAAGCATGGGAGGATAGTTAAACAACATGCCTATGAGGCATGATGAAGTGGATGGAGTGATGTGGAGATCGTTTGTTTTCATTGACATGTTTGTTCTATAAGCAGGTTTAAGAACAACCTATATGAGTGTTGATAAAGAGACTCTTATGAATCAAAGAATGCATAGTTTGCATATGTCTAGGGAGTGTACAATGGTCATGACATGTGACAAACATGAGTGCGGGCAACTGAGTTTGTTTTCCGCCCACAATAACAATATGGGACCCATTGGAGCTCAAGGCTATGTTCATAAACAAGTATTTGGGGTTGCAAGTCCATGAAGATGAATTAGGATCCAAGTATTACAAAGATCGCTATTTGGGTGAACTTGCATTTGCTTGAGGATTGCTTGAGGATAAATAATTTTGGGAAGAGTGGATTTTAATGTCCCCTTTTCAAGATTAGAATAATATTATTATATACAACAAAAAGTATTCCTAAATACTTAACATATTAATGTCTAAGGGACTTCATGTCAGTGACCCCTTTTCTATTTTTGATTATGACTTAAAAAGGGGATTTTGGAGCATGGGTTAACTTAACCCTTAATGAAGATAAGGCACGATCTTTTTAAAATTACTCTAACTCTACCTTGAAGTGGAGCGCTCCTTTTTGGGAAGGGTTTGATGGAAAAGAAGAGTATAAGAAGGGGAGTGATGATCATTTGAGAGGTTACCATGTTTTTGAATAAAATTTATGAGTTTGATCATGTTTGCTTAACTTTCTACCTTGGAAAATGAAAACCTTCCACAATAAGTGAAATTAGGGATGAAATCCTTTAATTTTAGAACTAGTGCAACTTCACATAGAAGTTGTATTGAGTTTCAATGTTCAGAACTTTCAGTATCTTCCCTTTGGAAAGGTGGTGACTTGTTCTAAAGTTGGTGACTTGCTATTGGAGGTTGACGACTTGGTTTGGAAGCCCAACTAGGGTAGTAATCAACAATTTTAGGTCTGAAGACCCTTTTTTGCAAGGGATGTGTGGATTTGAAGGATTTGAAGACCCCATTAACGATGTGAGGAGTTGATACTAAAAAATAATATTTCCTAGCTTGGGCGACCCCCTTTGGGGCTTTTCTTGAGGGTTTGTGAGGCTATTATACCTTGAAAAACATTCTAAAATATTCTATAAATATTCTGATATTTATTGGCTAATTTCAATATAGTTTTCTAGTCCTTTCTCTGGAAAGATCTAAAAAAACCAGGGGTTTATATGGCTATGTTTTCTGTATATTTGACACCTCTTTGACAGTGGTTTCAAGGGTGTTGGAGCCTTAAATTTTCAATTACAGTTTTCAAAAATTAACAACTAGGGTTTGCACATTTAATTCAACATATTACAAGTTTTGGATGCTAGGGTTTGGGTTGAATTTTAGAAAATATACTTGCTTGGTTAGGGTTTGTTTTAACTTTCAGATTTATTGCATTTGTCCACTTTGGGGACATTACACATCCTATGATCTGTCATCATGATGAAAACTTGATGCAATCTTAAACGTCAATTAAAAGGTTTTTAACACAGTGTATCCACAAGCCTTTCTTATATATCATAGACTGTAAAAACATAAAAAATCTGATAATTGTATTGCTAGATATTACAGTGTCCCTTAATCTAGCTCCAGAGAAGTCTTTTCAAGACTACATAAATCTAACTAGGTTATCAACATTTATAGCAACGAGCATGAGGGCCATAAAGAGGTTGAAAATTTTATGTTAGGAGAAATTTTGTGCACCTCAAGAATATTAATCCATAATGTGACAAGTTGTAGGTTGCCATGGACATCGTGTCTAGTTAAGGCAATATTAGGCAACCTCATAAAATTTTAGTAAAATTCCAGAAAAAATATCATATATCATAGAGGAATGTTTGAATTGGTGAGTGATTTTAACAACACGTTAATAATGAATGTGGCTGGCTATAATTTATGCACAACCAATGGTCCTTAGGTCATGTGGGGGTGTATTCTTTATTGCAAACAAATCAACTAGCATGGGAGCATCCACATCCCAATCCTTATCATAGACAAAAATAGATACAACCATGAGTAGAATTTCTTGCTCATTTCTTGCTCGTATGTTCTTATCTCTATTGGTAATTAATATCACATGCTCTTATATTCAATTAAGCAAGAGTTCATAAATGTGATTTTATCATTGGTATTGGTTTAAAAAGCATCTTGGCTAAGTATGTTTTAGATGAAGGTTATAACCATTGGTAGGAGAAACATCTCTATTATGTGTTATCCACTAATCTCCAAAAATAGTTTATCCTAGTGAGCTTATTACCCTTCTTTGGTTAGCTACATAATTGTTAGTGCAGGTGGACACTATCTCATATCAAAGGTACTCTCTAGGAACCATGAGGAAAGCTAGTTGGGAAGTCCAATCCTTAGTTCCAAATCGTTTAGAGGACAAATTGGTGGATCTGTAAAAGGTATGCTCCCTTTACTTCTTTTGGATTTTACTCATATGAAGCTTGGTATCAAATGTGTTGTTTGAGAGGTTGTTTATCTTAAGAGGTTCTTCTTTGGTGTGTAGCATTAGAAGATGAAGCTTGCGATAGGGTAGGTTGAGGGTTTCCTTATGGGGTGGCTATTTCTGTCTAACACTGAGCTAAATTACTATCAAGAACAACAAAAGTGGTTGGTGTTATGTTAATTACCTAAATTTCTGCCGCCTTTAGATGTAGATCAAAATTTATTTCAACTTCCACAGTTCGACCACCGCCACTGTTTCAACTTCTCTTTCTTTGATGGTAGCTTATCTTCTTCACAGGGCTTTAGTTCATACTTCACAGAATCTAGCATGCAACTTTTCTCTTGAAGAATCATCACTCTCAACTCGAAAATTTATCTTTCTCTTAAGGATAGCTTGATAACAATGACAAATTTTGAAGTAAAAAATATTTATATATAGTAGCTCGACTAATGTTTTGCATCATCAATGCACCATTCCTTCATCTTTATAATTCGCTGCGCTTCTTGATGAGCTCTCCTCATACTTCTCAGCGTCATTTCTTCAATTTTTAGAAGTTAGCGGGTGGGCACTTGTGTCATTTCTAAATTTTATAATAACTTTTAAATCCTTTTTAGCTTTTATAAGTTGAGCCATCTCATACCATCAATTATAAGAACAGAGAGTGCGAGGCATTTCTCTTTGTTGACATAATATTTATAGCGATAAAATAACTCGTCTTTGGATCAAGAAATGATCAGATGACTTGAAGGAACCTATTAGACTTAAGCCTTTGAATCTACTTGGGCCCTAAAATATTAATAAATAAAAACTATACACATAAATTTTAGTTATTTTTTAAACCATTTAGAGCACAACAAACATGAACAAAAACTTCCCATCAAATAGGGAGACCAAGATATTTACAAACTAAGGACAAGAAAGAAAACATGACAAAGGAGAAAATATTTACATATATATAAAGATATTGCATTCACTCATGGATAAGGGTTCAAATATATCCAATTCACTAGGATATGCAGTTACTCTTTGTCTAGTTTTAATAGTTGAAAAATCTTACTCTCCTTGTAGCTTGCTACCTAATAGGGCCCACTTCAAATTGTGTCAAATTTAGCATGCCTTACCTACTTGATATATCTTCATACCGTTTTAGCACAAAGTCACCTTCCTTAAAGCTCTATGGTGTTGTATTCTTATCAATCATTTTATTCATAATTAGATGGCGTCTTCTAAATTTAATTTTGCTCGTCTTTCTTGCCTCTTCAAGCTTGCTGAGCATAGCTATTATGATAGTCATTGAATTTTATGTTCAAGCTCTAGTTGGTGTTATAACTCAAGAGCAAGAAGCTCATTTGAAATAGGTTTGCTAGATCGCTTACCAAAGACCAGTGTGAAATGCAAATTGCCTATAGCTTGTTTTGATATGATATTATCTGACCATAGTGCTCCTTTTAGCTTTGTATGACATTATATTTGATTCTTCTCCATAGTTCTTTTTATGATCACAATTAGAATTTTTATAGTATATTGAGTAAGCCCATTTTCTTGAGGAGAATAGTTTGATTTTTTTTCATTTATATATTAGATTTGAGAGAAAACACACTAATTTTTATTCCCACAAAAGCTTTAACATTGTCACTTATTAAAGTATGAGACACTCCAAATCTTGTCACAATATCTTGGAAGAATTTGATAATGATTTCCTTAGTAGCTTCATTAAGAGCAATTACCTCTACCCACTTTGTGTATTAATCAATAGCTACAAGAATATATTTATGAATTTCACTGGATGATGGATCAATCATGTCAATGAAATCTAATCACCAATGAATAAAACACTGATCAATTGAAATAAGTTGCAGTGGCATTGTTAATTTTTTCTTTCTTCCTATGAAGAACAAACATTCCTCACAGTTCCTTATCTATTTGTAGGCATCAACAAACATAGATTTCCAATTATCGTGGCCTTTACAACTGTAGTATGAGGAGATTAATATCCTAAAAAAAATATTAGATGAAACTCTAAAATATTTTCAACACTCTGGTTTAATGCATCTAAGTAGCTACCATCAATTTTTTTTTGAAAAATAACCTTTTTATCAAGATACATGAGAGAGCTTGAAGCTTGTAATGTCTTCTCTTGGTTCCACCCAACCTTGCTAAGCATTGCCCTATTTGAAGATATCTAGTCAATTTTTTTATCCTATTTTCCTCCTTTGTCAGCGCTGCTTCTTCAGTGGTAGATTCTTCCTTGTACAAGCAAATTTGTTCTTGGCTTTTAACCAAGTCTTTAGTTAGATGTGGACATAAATCTCTTCATTTGACCAACTTAGTTGTTTTGATCTCAATGTCAACTCTATAATCTTGATGATCCAACTAACTCTTTTTTCACTGATTTCTCCTCCTATCTTGTACTCCTTCACAATTGTCACATTGGATTGGATTGTTGAAAAGGAGATGCTTAAATTTTTTTTAACAAACTTTTAGCAATGCATAAGGTTTTTTCTCAATAAAACTATACCTAGTCTCACAATATATTAAATTTTCACTCATGAAAGCTATATGTTTCTCCAAATCTTGGTCATTCTTTTGAGTTACAACAACAATGTCATTTTCATGTCCAAGGGCATATATGATGGAGGGCTTGTCAAATTTTGGCTTAACTAGAACAAGGGGATATAACAATTGCTTATTCGATCTTGTCAAAGCTTTCTCTTCCCTCTGTAGTCCATCTAAATTATTTATCTTTCATCAACATGTGAGCTATGGGGTTGAATAAGCTTACAAAATTTGAAAAAAACTTCCTAACAAAGTTGATTTTTTAAAGTAACGTTTGCAAAGATTTCTTGTGACATGGCAAGCTTAAACCTGTAATAACTAAAACTCTTTATAGATCAATGGCAAATCCATCCTTAGACACAATATACCCAAGCAATCTGCCTTCCCTAACTACAATTTTTTTTTTTTTTTGTAGTTAAGTGATGCCCCAAATTCTTTGCATCTGTCAAAGATATTTTCTAGGTTCACTTGATGATTCTCTTTCTTATTGGAAAATACAATAATTCACCTAGGTATCCCAAAATATTGTCATTAATCAATCCTTTGAAAGTTATATCCATAGCTTTCTAAACAATGGCTCCTCCATTTGTGAACCCCAATGATATTTTTTGATAAACATACATTCCCCACTTTGTGATAATTACACTCTTGTACTCATCTTCTTATTTGATTCGTAAGTGGTTGAATCTAGATAATACATTAAGAAATAAGAACCTTTCTAAACCAACTACTATTTGTAAAATCTGATCCATTGAGGGAAAACGATGATTTTTCAATGAAGCTTTGTTAAGCTCTTTGAGGTCTATACAAAGGGGGATGTTCCAATTCTTCTTTCTAATAGGTACCAAGTTAGCTACCCAAGTTGAATGATTACTATGATTTAATATACGAGTCTCTATCAGTTTGGTTAGTTCTTTTGCCAAGAGGTGTTTAATATTTGGATTAATTAGTCTTTGTTTTTGTCTAATTGGTTTGATATTTAACTCTATCACAATAGTGCTTTGAATGACACTCTTACCATAGCCTTTAATATATTCATAGTTCTAAGCTATGATGTCATCCTATTTCTGACACATTTTGACAAAGGCATCTTCTTCATCATGAGCACATACTTTGGATAGCTTGAGATTCTTATCAACAAATATCATTATTTTTTGTGGTCTTTAGCTTTTACTATCATATTTAGTATACCTTATTTGAACTAATCATCTAGGTTGAACATGCCCACTCTTGTCATTTTGGAAACCATTTGTTTTCAAATTAATAACATAGTTTTTATAATCATTTTTTTAAAATCTAATGCTGAAGCTAATTAGAAAATTCTACCTCGTGCTAAATAAAACTAATAATTTGAAGATCATTATCAAAGACTTGCCAATGATTGTGGTTGTTTGGGACTGTAGGCCTTACCACAAGTTTGGCTTGGCTCTTAATCTTAATCTAATATTTATGAGGCTGGAACTGAGATCCTATCGCCAATGATCTTGTTAGCCTCTAAAATATTCTCTTAGGATATCCTAAATATTGATAGTATCAAAACCTTTCAATAATTCCATACCCTATACAACTTGAACAATGGATTTTTTTCAATACATAAGGTTCCCACTTGTTTGATGATTATCTCAGAGTCTCCATAGATTTTAAGGCTTTTGATTCCTTACTTTGTAGCTACTATAAATCCATTCACATGACTTCATATCCAGCTACATTATTTATTGGTACAACTGAATTGTAATCAATGAGGGATCATAGCCTTATATCCTCATGATAACAACACTCCTCCTACACCAGTCGTGCACTTAGCTCCATCCAAATATATCTCCCAAATATCTTCCTCATCATCATTTTATTCTCATCTTCATTTTCTTTTTATATATTGGGAAGTGGTAAGTTTTCTTCATGAATATAGTAGGTGCCCATCCCCATCACCTCAATCTTTTCAAATTGATCAACTTTTATCATTTCTTGAGCTCATTGGTCTAAAGATTCATTAAGATTTTTCCTATATAGCTCATCTATACCAAAGCCATTTTACTCTTCCTCATCTTAGATAGTATAGTTGTTTTTCGATGGGAGGAAAATCAAGCTCTTATCATGATAATAAGCTATTGGCTCAACTAGTATCTTAATCCTTGTACCATATTTGGTTCTCAAGACCACGAGTGACCAATCTATGGATAAATGTCCTCTTATTTTGGATCTAAAACCTCTTGATAAACATAAAGCAAAGGTCGGGGTAAGTCAAATGACCGAGATATGTTGATAAATAACAATATTAAGACAAGCATGCTAAGTGAACACTAGGTCTTTAATTTTTTTGATAATTTTGACAATGTCATCCAGCTAGACCACTCCTTTGTTTTTAGGGGTATAGGGGCTACCTAAAATATTAGTTATCTTATTGGGCATAATCAAGATATTATCTCATGCAATTATGGACTAGATGTTTTTCAATAATTAGACATATGAGGGAGGAGGATTTATCTTGTTATTGCCCTCTATTATTGTTGCCTAATATTAGCGTGTGCTTTCTGCATTAGTTTTATTTCTCCATTCAAGCTTTTTTCTTTTTTATTTAGAGGAGATGGTTTGTTATTTGAGAGCTTCTTGCAGAAGGTCCATTTGTCTTGGTATAGATAACACTTCAAATACAAAAATGTTTGCTCCATTATTCTTCATTTACTCTACATTCAGTGGATTTGATGAATGCATCTTTGAGGAACATATGTTATCCATTCTTTTATCAGTTTCTCTATCAGAGAATTGGGTCCCTTTGATTTTTAATTTTTTTGATGTTACATCCTGATTCCTCACTAAGTAAACTATTTGAATATTTGTGAATATTTATAGTTGACACATTTGATTTAGTTATATTTTTTTGACTAAGCTTGAGATATATGCTATTATGAGATAGTAGGATATTAATTAGACATATGATGGTACATGTTTGAATTATTGTGAGTTAGCTACAGTGTGTGTTTACCTTACAAATATGTGGATGTGTTATTTCAGTTATATTTTATGTTATATAGTTATTATGTTGATATGATTTAATTACGTGCTTGTTGTAAGGTTGACATAGAAGAACTCATTCCTTAGAGCGTGTTGAAGAGAGAGCATCATCAAAGAGAGTGATATAGATGGAAACATCAAATGATGATAAAAAACTAGTGAGAACCTTGCACACACCACAGTAGTTAGCATATGTTAAAATGCATTTTTACATCATTCGTCATGATTATTTTTATAATATTTTATCTATGATGGAATGTCATAACTATTTTACTAATAATTATATAGATTCATTTATGTACATGTTTATTATGTTGATTTTACTAATATGTAGTAGTAAGTTAAATTCACAAGATATAAGGTTGCTTATTCCTTGTTTGTTATGATTTGGTTAGAGGATTCTTTTAATTCGGTGTATGAATATGGATCTAACCATGTTATGTAACTTATTCCTAGTGCCAAGATGGTAATGTCCTAAAGCCATATATATATATTGAATACTAATTTATATAACAAAAAACTCATAAAATCATAATAGTACTTGAAACCTCTTACAATAATTCACATATCACTTCAATAATAATCCAATCATACCTCTCATAATAAAATCAATGCTTATATGATTTCCACAAATATTAAACATAATAAGAGAATAAAACATGTTTCTTTTTTTCACTTTAGAATGCACCTTCATAGCCTAGTAAAAACACTAAAGCAACAATTCTAGTAACACTTGGAATTTTGTAGATAACTCCCACTTTTATAGTTAAACAACATAACCCTTTGCATCCACAACAACATGGAAACCATGTAAGAGGAAAAGGTACTCACCTCCTAGCCTTATGACATCATCAAGTCACTAAGCTTTTATCAACCCCCAATCCCAGAGGTGACCCCCACACTTTTCACTATCCAAGCTATTGGTAGGGATAAGTAAGTCAACTATGGCTTCCAAACAGACCAAGAAACATACAGTCCTAGTAAATTTAGGTCTTATGTACCTTGGGAAAATGGGCAGAACTATAATAATGGTAGAATTACATATGCAAGAGAAGCATTTTATTTCTAATTATCTAGAAATATAAAGAGAATGAGAATTTAGAAGTATCTTATAGGGCCCCAAGCTTCACCCGCAAGTCATAATTATTCCAATGTTATCATCATTTATGTAATTTAAGAAGGGGAACCAAAAATTAGTCTATTAGCCCCAAGCTCCTCTTTCATTAAAAAAAAAAAAAAAACTAGCAAGTAGCCCATAAGGTCCCAAGTTTCTCTTCTATATTTAAGCATCTACATACCCATTCCCAATTATATCCATAATTATTATACCCAAAGCAATTATAATGACATTTTTCACACACAAAAACATTTATAGCGCATTCCTAAGGGGTCAAGCACTTACGTATAATCATGTACTTCTTAAAATTTTACTCAATTTGTTGTCCTCTTTTCCCCTGAGATCTATAATTTCTACTTAATTCTCCAAATATTCTACTAAAACTCATAATAATGAGGATTTGCATGTTTCTTTCTAATTATGAGAGGGAATAGGTTGTTTCCCATGGCCTTTCCAATGGAGACAAGCGTCCTCTGTTTTCCTCCCTTTAATATTTACTTGGAGATCCAAAATTATAGATTTGTGCATTTTTCAAATTCTTCTCAACACTTAAAAAGAGTTTGCATATGGTGTGTTTATTCTATTTACTTTGAAAAAGTCAATTTCTATGGTTTGCTAACATAGTTTAATAGATTAAGAAATTGATACGTTTTATCATTTATGTTAGTGGAAATATTATTAACAAAATTAGATTTAAAAATATGATTATTAATAATCTATAAAATTGTCATTTAAATTTCTATAACATTCGTAGATGTTAATTAATTTAATAAAATTATGGATTTCTGACATTTAGTGTTAAAATAAATAAAAATGAAAAATTACTTTGCAAAAAGGAAAAAAAAGAAAAAGACAATAAAAGAATTAAAAAAAAGAAAATAACTAAATTTAAGGAAAAAAAGAAGAGAAAAATTAAAATATAAATTCTAAAATAAAAGAAAGGGCTACTCCTATTTTAGATAGGGAGGAAATTAATAAAATGGGGATTTATCATCAGAGTTTTCCAATGAAGAGAAAGGTCGAACTGGAGAAGGTGGAAAAGGGTGTAGCACAAGGTGAAATTACAGAGGTAACTAGCAATCATCTTGCCAGGTAGGTCATGTCATTAAATTATAATTCTATTTATATGTTTACGTAATTAATATTGTTGGTTTTGGTTCGTGAATGTCTTGACATAAATTTGTAAATCATAACGACATATTGAGCCACTTAAGAGAGTGAATTGTTTCTATTTTTTCTAGTTAAATTCTTGAATTTAGAACAAAAAATAACCTAGTAGATATTGGTCATAGTATTTTAAACTTTTCATCTAGTTGTTCGACCTTGCCATAACTATTCAACTCAGAGTATAAAGCACTGAATGCCTTCATATTACCCATACAATCAAGTATATAATTATCCTTTCTTCCCACACTTCACCATCTAGACTTGTTTGTTTTCTGTTAAGACATTTCCCAAAATGAAATGGGTACATTTATTAAAAATCTTTTCCTTTAGAATTATCTATTTTTCATGCCTTGGCTACGATAAATTATTCAGACTCATTAAGAGAAATTATGAATTAAAGAAGACCGTTGATATATATAAAGTGAAAAGGCCTTTTAAAACTGAAGGATTAATGGTGAAGCTAGCATACTCGAACAAGAAGAAAATATCTAACATAATCAAAATAATTTCTTAGAGATCTTTTTATGTTTCGATCTCGAAGATCTGTATCTTCTTTTTGACATATGTTGAAAATATTTGTCTATAATATCATTTTATGATGCCGCCAATGCCTGTCTATTTGTTGAGGTTGTCTTACATTGAAATTTTTTGGTCTTATGACTCACGTGAGAAAAAAAATGTAGTAGAGATTTCTTGAGAGATATATTTGGTTTAGATGCCTCTATTGGACGTAGAGATTAAAAATGCTAGTATGTAAGAGACTCTGCATGATAAATATATATCAAATTTTTGATAGAATGCAGCCTCAATAACCAAACGTAGGCCATTGATAGAAACACAGGTCCGTAGCATGAGACCCAATTGAGCAATGCTAGTTTTTAGGCAAGGCCAGTGCTTTAGTTTGCTTTTTCTTCAACGACGTCACCAATATCTTTAAATCACTAATTTTTAATTTTTTGTTATACAGATGCTAAAATATTAATGTTTCTAGTTGTGTGTTAATTGGCATCATCATAATCTATAAACATTGATTATTATTAAAGATGGGTTTCTGAAATATTAAAATTCTGAATTGTGTGTTAATTAGCATCGTCATATTTTGGGTATAAAGATATAACATTGTTATGCTTGTAATATTAAAGGTAATACAAAAATAAGTAGATAATCTCTTGAGTTTATAAAACGTATTTAACAATATGATTGCATATTTGATTATTTCACATGGTTTGTGATATTATCCATAAATTCGTTCTGATATTATTGAATGTGTTTAGTGAATATGACTCATTTTCTAAATAATGAATAATATTCTATACTTGAGATAGTTGTAAAACATAGAATTATACTTCTGTTATTCTCCTATCATGAAAACTTAATTTAAGTATATAGGAGCTCATATAAAGACCTCAAATTGACTAAGCACTATGGTTAAATTATAAAACACTCAATTTTTTCGATACTTAAATGGTGGAATAATCTCATAAATTTTCATTTGAAAATATGTATAACCGTAGTTGTTATGTGAGGTTAATATATCGAGAATATTTACAGGCTTTAGTGATACATGAGAAGGATAGTAAACCCAACAAAATTTCATTATGATGGGTAAAAGTTATTTATTATATGTTAATTGTGAACTAAAACATGAGATATGAATGTAACATTAAAACAAGTTAGGGTATGCTTGATAAGAAATGAAGGTGTATATATATATATATATATATATATATATATATATATATATATATATTCTCTCATAAGGGTGTATTCTTACAGTTATAATTCTATGGATTGATTTTAAACTATATAAAAGAATTACATATAATCAAGTTAACGAATGCGTGCATTCAAATCCCTAAAATGTATAGCAAATATTAGTTTGAATTATCCTATGTTTCATATGTGTTGAGTCTTATTTTGATATATCTACACATAGATTTAAGTATGCAACATAAATGCATAATAAAAATAGCTATGTTGGGTCATAAGCCTAAACTTGTAACGAGTATGATTTTATCTAATCATCAGATATTTGAGGGGCAAAAATTATAACCATATTAAAACAATCTTGTAAAAAATAGAATGAGATATTTAAGTAAATGTTATAACGAGTTTATAAGTCCTTTCATTTTTGTGCAAATGATTAATTAACTGTTAGTTATATGTATTCAATATTGAATACTTATGTGCGATATATATTATAAGAGTGTTAATATATATAAATATTTGATTACATTTAGCATATAATGGTGCATCATGATGCATGATTACAAATTATATTTATTTATATGTTAGTGTGTAATTTAAACTTAAGATATATTTGAGTGGTATAATTTCATACTTGCTTGATTGTTATTATGTATGTGGATCATTTGGTTTTTGAAATTTTAAGTTTGGTTATGTATTTATGTGAATATGAACTATGATAGTATGGTATATCATAGAGTAGTACAATATAAATATTTGTTATATCCAGATGGTAAATAATATTATTATTATTATGTCTAGATTCACATCTATGATTGATTTGATGCATGCATGCTAGTTATTACTATAAATAACGTATTTTATGATAGTTGGTAGGACTTTATGTATGCGTGCATACAACTTTTGAGAGTTTGAAAAATGTTAGAATAAAATATTATGTGTTTCATAGAAACTATGACTTGCTTCATTATATCTAGTTGCTTCAATGAAATAGTTATAATTTAGAATACTAGACTATGATAATATGGGTTATCATAGAGTGTATTATGTTTAAAAACTAAATATTATAGTTAAAATCTGTAGTTAAATGTGTATTTTATCTAGGAGATATAAATTATAATAATTATTTTTAATATGGAATAGAAAATAATGTCATATTTGTTCATACATTTGATGGAATAAATGTATGCTTTATTTACTCTTAAGTACATGTTATGTGATGTATTTGTTAGTAGGAGGTAAATTATATAAATCTTGTAGTTAAAATATGTTTGACCAATCTGCATTGTTGATATTGAGTAATGAGTGAGATAGACTTTACTGATTTACTAGCATCACAATGTCAGATGAAAATAATTTGATCAAGTGATGTATATGAATTTGACTGATGTATAGATCATTATTATTTATTATTCATAAAACTTTAGGCTAAAATATGTTTAGTGAGATATTATAATTTCATGAGTATGATTTACATATTTTTTTGATATCTTGTAATAGAATAGTTTTCTAAGATACACTACATGTTTAGTTTTAAAAATCATACAACACATGAGTACTTGCTTGTCTGTTTGGATTCTTGTGCCATCATTATCTACTCATCTGTGAAAGGAGGGCCATTTATTGATGGAATTAGAGTAGGAGATGATTGGTCCATGATTGGAGTGGAAAAATATTTCAATGATGCTCTCCCTTCTCATAGTAGTAATACTTATCAAGCCAACACTTGAGATTGTCATAGATACTTAAGTTCAAGAATTATACTCTGAAGGAGCCATGTATCTTATATGTACATTGTATTGTACTTATTTTGAATATTTTCATGAAGAGTTCTAATTACTTGTTATTGTACATCGATAATGATGGCGGTAGACTTGTATTAGTTATGACTGAGTTAATATAATTACCTTTTTTTTTTACATATGATGTGCTCTCTTGATATTAAAGATCATTGATATATGATATAATATGTTTTGTTTGCTACTATCACATTTTGAGTACTTCATATGATCTTTGTTAGATTCTCGTGGTGTAATCTATGTTTGGTAAATGTGTGTAATTAAAAAAAATTAATATATTTCTACGTAGATCTTAGTGGGGATGTTACATGTGTTATCAACGCTGTGGTTTGAACTCTATGATCTAATGAGTCTATTAACATTTTTATATTTTTCTGTTTATTAGAAAAAAATACTAAAATGTATGTGGTATATTGAATGCATATCTTTAAGAGCATTTGTACCCTTTTGAGTTAAAAAAATTTAATTTATCAAGTCTTTTAATGGTGTTGGTTGTAATCAATGTTTGGTAGGTGAGTGCATAACATAGTTCATGAGTTATGAATAAGATATCCTTACCATTATTTGATCATTTAAATCAAACACTTCAAGTATGATTACATCTTTCTTGAAAATCAAGTCATCTTCGTCATTTATGTTTTATGTTGAGTGTTTAATAAGCACGCGATGCTTCTCACTTAAATATATGTGCTTTAGTTTTTTGTGTCTTATATTCACTAATCGTAGGAATGAAAAATCTTATAAGACCATTTTTAGTTAGTACCACCTAGGATGGTGGAAATTTTCTTGTAAAAGAGTGTGTATGTTTTGGTTGAGAATTCTTATGTGTTAGGAATTTGTTTATGGATTGACACTCTTAAGTTATGTGGATTAGTAAGAAGTGTCATCTATCTTATTTAGCTTAGAGATAATTCGTTATTATCTCAATCTCCTTTGATATAATTATAAGCTATTGAGATGATTCATATTTTCATGATGTTGATTTAGTGTTCTATTAAAAAGAAATTTGTTTCTGAAATATTGTTTTGACCATATTCCTTGGAATTCATGGGATAAATGTCTTCTATTTCTTGTTGAGAGAGAAGTTATAGGATTGGATGGATTGATACATCTTTGTGGTTAGCATTTTTTTTCGTCACTTGTAAATATAGATTGTAATACTATACTTACAGATTTGGTAAGTAGGTAGTGATTGACAACATTGAGTTGTGTTTTTTTTACCTTGTGAGGGTATGTAGGAGTTTTATTTTTAAGATGATAGTTTTCTACTTTCCACTTAGTGAATTTTTAGAGTCATTACTTTATCTAAGTTGTGAACTTTGAGTACAAGGAGTGTCAAATCTTGAATTTATATTAATTCTAGATTAAGAATTATAAATTGATTATAACTGTTATGTTATTATATACCCTTAATTAGACTAGTTTTATTTTATTTTATTTTGAGTATGTTTTTCTAAAAGATATTTATGTACCTTTGTCAGGAACGAGTAGGGTATAGGATGTGTGAAACATCTTGGTAGTCTAAAAGGGTTGAGATAAAATTTTAATTTGTTGTGTGCTAGTTGTGCAAGCAGGGAGGCATTGTCTTGCTTGTTTCTTTTATAAAGTTATATAGATGGTGTGATCCTTGATCTTTGTGTGTTATGATAATTTTAACATTATTTTCTCTTAACTATGAATATAATACTATAGATTAAACTGAGAAATATGATATTAGTTATGTTTGATTAGTGGCAACTTAATAAAATTATGAATTGATTGTATGGTTTCTCTTGTATGTTGATAAATATATAATTATTTAGTAAATAGTATTTTTTTATGATCTGTTAGTATAAAATTATGATTCATTAAATATATTGCACTTTTTAGAGATCATTAGGTTATGAAGACCTTAGAAAAAAGTGGTGAATTAATAACATGAGTGCTAAGTGATAAGAGTGGATATTGCTTAGTCTCACATTGACTCGATAGTTACTGAGTTTGGATTTGATAGATAGACTTATTGAATCTAAGATTAACAAACGAATTTGTCAAATTCAGTCGTATGCCCATACGCATGTATACGATAAAATATTTATTCCTTAATTTTGTATATAATGAAAATGTAGTATTTTTAGTTTCTATTCATCGTTATATTTGTTAGGAACTTCATGGAGTAGTGACAATATTAACATGTTATACTTATCAAGAGTTACGTGGGGTAGCAATATTATTAACTTATACACATCATTCTTACCATATTCTCTAATTACTTTTTTTACAGAATAATAAAAATACTCTCTAGATTAGAGAGATGTGGAGGGGCTGAAAGATTTTGTGAAACTCTCTTTGGTAATTTATTTTTGGCTTTTATAATGATCTCATATTTTTTGAAAGTTAGTGAAACTTTCACTAAGATATGTGGGACCTTTAAAAGTAACATAAGTGATCAGTTTTATAGTATTACACTTATCTTGACGGTTTTAGATTTTGCAATGATCATGGTAGAATCAATTAGAGTAAGTAATAGTCGTAAACCATGTTTGCATAATTAAGAGATGTCATAGAGCAGGGTCTTGTGAGATCAATATTTTTAGAATAGTGTAATTTGAGGGAACTTCAGTGAGTTCTATAGATAATTTCACATTTATTTATTTGATTTGATATTTTATACTATGTTATTTCTCTATTGAATAACATTTTTAAATCATAAATTATATTTGATAAGTCATCCAGGATGATGATTAATTTTAGGAGGAAAGATATTATACCCTGATTCTTCGTCAAATAAATTATTTGACTATCTGTGGATATTTATAGTTGACACATCTAATTTAGTTTTTTTTTTACTAAGCTTGAGATAGTAGGATATTGCTAAGACACATGATGGTACATATTTGCATTACTATGAGTCAATCGTAATGTATGCTTACATTACTAATATGTGGATGTGTTATTTCAATGATATTTAATGTTATATGATTATTATGTTGATATGATATAATTACTTTCTTATTGTGAAGTTGATATAGAAGAACTCATCCCTCAAAACGTACTAGAGGAAGAGCATTATGAAGAGGGTGACGTAGATGAAGATGTTGAAGGATGATAAAAAATGACAAGAACCTTGCACACACCATAGTAGTTAACATATGTTAAAATGTATTAAAAATGATTTGTAAACGGTGTGTTTATTTCTACTTGCTTTTGACAAATTGATTTCTATGATTTACCAACATAATTTAATAGCTTAATGAATTGGTACGTTTTATCATTTAAGTCAGTGGAAACATCATTAGCAAAATTATATTTAAAAATATGGATTATTAATAATCTATGAAATTGTCATTTCAATTTTTGTAACATTCGTGGATAATAATTAATTTAATAAAATCATGGATTTTTGACATTTTATGTTAAAATAAATAAAGATAAAAAATTACTTTGAAAAAGGAAAAAACAAAAATAAATAATAAAAGAATAAAAAGAAAGAAAATGACTAATTTAAGGAAAAGATGGGAATCAAATATATTAAAAATAACTAAAACAACAATAAAAAAGAAAAACAAAAATCTAAAATCTAAAACGAAGGGAAGGCTATGGCTATTTTAGATAGGGAGGGAATTAAGAAAAAGAGGATTTATCATCAGAGTTTTCCAGTGGAGAGAAAAGTTGAGTTGAAGTAGATGAAAAAAGATGTAGCACAAGCTACAATTACAGAGGTAGCTAATAAACATCTTTACAGGTAAGTCGTCCCATTAAATTATAATTTTATCTGTATGTTTACAGAATTAGTATTGCTGATTTTGATGTGTGAATGTCTTGACATAAATTTGTAAATCATAACGACATATTGAGCTATTTAAGAGAATGAATCACTGTTGTTTTTTCTAGTTAAGTACTTGAACTTAGAATAGAAAATAACCCAGTAAATATTAGTCATAATATCATAAATTTTTCATCTAACTGCTCGACTTTACCATAACTATTTTACTCAGAGTATAAGGAACTGGATGTCTTCATATTATCCATACGATCAAGTATGTAATTATTTTTTCTTCTCAAACTTCACCTTCTAGACTTGTTTGTTTTCTGTTAAGATGTTTCCCAGAATGAAATGAGTACATTTAATAAAAATCTTTTCCTTCAAAATTATTTATTTCCCATGCCTTGGCTACAAGAACTTATTCAGACTTATTAAGAAAAATTTTTAATTAAAGAAGGTCGTCAATGTATATAAAGTGAAAAGGTCTGTTAAAATTGGAGGATTAGCGGTGAAGCTAGCATACTTGAATAAGAAAAAAATAATATCTAACACAATCAAAATAATTTTTAATTTTTTTTCATGTTTTGATCTGAAAGAACTGCGTCTATTTTTTTAATATATGTTGAAAATATCTGCTTATAATATCATTTTTTAATGTCATGAATGTCTGTTTATCTGGTGAGGTTGTCTTACATTGGAAATTCTTGATGTCTTATGACTCATGTGAGAAAAAAATGTAGTAGAGATTTTTTGAGAGATATATTTGGTTTGGATGCCTCCATTGGACAAAGATTAACAATTATGGTATGCAAGAGACTCTACATGATAAATATATATCAAAACTTCAATAGAATGCAGATCCAATAACAAAACGCAAGCCATTGATAGAAACACAACCCTGTGAGATGAGACCCAATTGAGCAATGCTAATTTTTAGACGTCACTGTTTTAGTTTGTATTTTCCTCAAGGACATCGCTAAGATCTTTAAATCATTGATTTTTAGTATTATACAAATGCTAAAATATTAATGTTTTCATCAGTGTGTTAATTGGCATTGCCATAGTCTATAAACACTGATTATTATTAAAAGTGGTTCGCTGAAATGTTAAAATTTCTAGTTGCATGTTAATTTATGTTGCCATATTTTGGGTATAATGATATAACATTGTTATGCTAAATAATATTAAAAGTAATAAAAAAATAAGTGGATAATATCTTGAGTTTATAAAACGTATTTAATAATATGAATGCATAATTGATTATTTCACATGGTTTATGATATTATCCATAAATACGTTCTGGTATTATTGGACATGTTTAGTGAATATGATTCATTTTTAAAAATAATAAATAATGTTCTATACTTGACGTAGTTGTAAAACATGGAATTATACTTTGGTTATTTTTCTATTGTGAATATTTAATTTAAGTATATAGGAGCTCATATAAAGACCTCAAATTGACTAAGCATGATGGTTAACTTATAAAATACAGTCAAATTTTATGATATTTAAATAATAGAATAATCTCACAAATTATCATTTATGAATATGTATAACGGTAGGTGTTATGTGAGGTTAGTATATTGAAAAACTTTACAGAATTTAATGAGAAATAGAAAGAATAGTAAATCCAACGAAGTCTTTATTATGATGGGTACGAGTTACTTATTATATGTTAATTATGAACTAAAACACAGGATGTGAACGTAACATTAAAAAAAATTACGATATGTTTAATAAGATATATATATATATATATATATATATATATATATATTTTTTTTTAGGGTTATAATTTTACAGATAGATTATGAGCTATGTTAAAGAATTACATATAATTAAGTTAACGAATACGTGCATTCAAATTCTTAAAATATATAGCAAATGCTAGTTTGGATTATCCTATGTTTCATGTGTGTTGAGTCTTATTCTGTTATATTTACACATAGATTTAAGTATGCAACATAAGTACATAATGAAAATGGCTAGGTTAGATCATAAGCCTAAGCTTGTAGCTAGAATTATGATTTTATCTAATCATCAGGTATTCGAGAGATCGAAACTATAACTATATTAAAATAATCTTTAAAAAAATGAAACAAGATATTTAAATGAATGTTGTAATAGATTTATGAGTTCTCTGTTTCTCTACAAATGATTGACTGACTATTAGTTATATGTATTCAATATTAAATAATTGTGTACAGTATATATTATGAGAGTGTTAATATGTATAAATATTTGGCTATATTTAGCATATAATGGTGCATCATAATATGTGATTGTAAGTTATATTAATTTGAATGGTAGTATGTAATTTAAATTTAAGGTATATCCAGGTGATATAATCCCGTACTTGCTTGATTGTTATTATGTATGTAAGTCATTTGATTCTTGAAATCATGAGTTTGATTGTGTATTTATGTAGCTGTGAACTATGATAATATGAGATATCATAAAGAAATACAATATAAATGTATGTTATACTTGAATGGTACATACTATTATTATTATGTCTAAACTGAAATCTACGTTTGATTGATTTAATGTATGCATGCTAGTTATTACTATGAATAATGTGTTTTATGATAGTTGGTAAGACTTTATGTATGTGTTCATACAAATTTTAAAAGTTTAATGAATGTTAAGATAAAATATTTGTGTTTCATGAAAACTGTGACTTGTTTCGTTATATCAAGTTACTTGAAGATAAGGTTATATTTTCATGTATTTAAGATTACTTTATATGATTGATTGTGAAAAACTAATAATTATACTTTAGAATACTAGACTATGGTAATATGGGTTATCATAAGGTATAGTATGTTTGAAAACTAAATGTGGTAGTTAGAATCTGTAGTTAAATATATATTTTATCTAAATGGTATAAACTGTAGTCATTATTTCTAGTATGTGATAGAAAATAATGTGAGATTCATTCATATGTTTGACGAAATAAATGTATGCTTTGTTTACTCTTAAGTACTACATGTTATGTGTTGTGTTTTATAATAAGATGTAAATTATATGAATCTTGTGGTTAAATTATGTTTGACCAATCTGTATTGTTGATATTGAGTAAGGAGTTAGATAGACTTCATTGGCTTACTAGCATCACAATGCTAGATGAAGGTAGTTAGATCAAACGATGTGTATAAATTTGATCGATTTATAGATCATTATTATTTATTATTCATAAAATTTTGGGTCACAGTATGTTTAGTGAAATATTATCATTTCATGAGTATGATTTACATGTTTGTATAATATCTTGTAATAGAATAGTTTTCTATGATATATTGCATGTTTAATTTTAAAAATCAGATAATACACATATACTTACTTATCTCTTTGTATTTTCGTGTCATTACTATCTACTTATTTGTGAAGGGAGGGTCATTTCATGATGGGATTAGTGCGGGGGATTGTTGATCCATGATTGGAATGGAAAAACACTTTAGATGATGCTCTCCCTCCCCACAAAATTAATACTTATCGAGATGACACTTGAGATTGCCATATATACTTGAATTCAAGAAATATGGTTTAAGGGATCCATGTATCTTATATGTACATTGTACTATATTGTACTTATTTTGAATATTATCATGAAAAATTGTAATTACTTGTTATTGTACATTGACAGTGATGGCTGTAGACTTGTATCAGCTATGACTATGTTAATATAATTACCTTCTTTATTTGTATATGATGTGCTCTCATGATATTAAAAATCAATGATATATGATGTAATATTGTTTTTTTGATATTATCATGTTTTGGGTACTTTATATGATCTCTATTAGATTCTCATGGTGTAATCTATGTTTGGTAAATGTGTTTAATTAAAAAAAATTCATGTATTTTTAGGTAGATCTTAGTGAGGATGTTACATTTGAGAAATATTTTCAACTTCAATTGTAGGTAGCTTGCTTGTCATTGGCATCTCCTTAGGAACTACAACCTTTGCTACTTTAGTTTGAGGTATTACCTTTGGAGAATTGGCTCAAAAACAATTGGAGTCTTCTTATCAATTTTATCTTCAATAAGCGTCTTCTTTGACCTAGTCACGTATCTTGACTACACTTGTGCATTCACTAAATATTTTGCATTAGTGTTCAAAGCATTAAATTCACCAACTAAATAGTTGACCATGCCATTTTCAAGAATTTATGGTTGCTAAACTTGTTCCACTTCTTGAGTTTGACTTAAAGCATTTAGCACCATTAGAGCTTGTTCTTGTGTTCCATAAGCATCTCTATTTGAATCATGTGTAAAATTGCATGAAAAATACCATAATCTCACCTTTTCAGGCATATTGTTATGTTTTAATATTATAACTTTGCTAGGATTAGTTATAATTGGATATTATTGTAAAGGTCTAGTTGGAACAAGAACTATTTTCCCACCAGAGACCTATTTTGATCAAGCTGGATTATGAGGATAATAAGGCCTTTGAACATTTTGAGTTGTTTATCTCTTAAGGGATATCAACTCATTATAAACATTTCTTAACATAATTTTAAGTTCATCCATATTCCAAGAAGTTTGAGAAGTACTTGGGACTTTTACAAGTGATGGATTTCTTAGAGGGATTTACAATGCAACAGGTACTTGTATAAGGTTTTACAATTTTAGAAATAAAGACATAAGTGGCCTAGGGGCTAATTTTATTTGGTCGATTGATCCAATGTCACATTTAATATATGTTTTAGTTGTTAGTTAATAATGTTAGTAGGTTAATACTATGTTAATAATCATGCTAGTTTAGTTTGGGTGGTTGAACCTGTTCGGGTGTCCCATATAGTAACCACCTTGAAAAAATTTATTAAAAGCTTTCAAACCTTCATAAATAAAATAATACAATTTTACCTATTCAAACTTTATCAATTTTTACAGTGTAGATTTTACATTACCTCTTGTATATGCAAGTGGTTTTAATAGTGGTATTAAAGCTAGTTTATCACGTGAAGGACGAAGCCATGGAGGGAAGGGAAGAGAAAACAAGTTGTTTTGCCTAAGGTATGAATGTGTGATCATTTTTTTATTACAATCTTTAAAATCAGTCTTTTAACCTCCACATTTACTTTGTACAACCTATCACCAACAATTCTAGTCATAAAATCATTTGACATAGTTCAAATTTAATCTACAGTCTTGGAAATTTATTTATGTCTACAAAACTCATTTGGATGGCTCCTAATTGCCAAAATCATTATATATGCCTAAAAATTTCATTTGTAGAGCCCTCAAAAGTTTCCAAGCATATTTTTTATAGCCCAAAAATCACAAAAAATCATGTTTTTCATTGGTTGTATGAAATTCCAAATCATTTCAAAACAAACATCAATCAAACATGCATAAAAAATCTGTCCAAAACCTAGTTTTCATGCTTGGTCTGACCTCTAAACAGACATGCATGATTTATAGATCCATTACGTCAAAAATTATTAAAGTTGAATGGCATTGTGATGTAATAATATATCAGTTGTATGATATTGTTGAAATAAAGTGTATAAGCTTGATTTTGGAGTTGTTTTATTGTTAGAGATGATATTCTATTTTGTGCACATATTTGTTGAGTGCACAATAATAATAGACACTCCTATTTTATAGGTTATTCATGCAACAATAATTTGTTGCATGAAACAACCTAGTTTGCTTATTTAATAGGCACTCCCATGTATTTTGACATCAACAGTTGTGGAGACTCACACATATGATGTGAATATATTTTTAGAGACTATATTGTGCATATTTTTCTATGTGTATGCAATGTATGTGTTATTGAAATTGTGGTAATGGTATGTAAGAATGATCCTACAATTGCATGATTTCAATATGAATTTCATTATGGTATCATAGCTCCTCTTGTAGCTATTACTCAACCCATTGGCTTGATATTATGTTGTATTCCTATATGCACATACTGTACCATTCATTTTTTGAATATTTGTCAGGGATGCGAAACACCGGAGGCATACAATTGATTACCAAATACCAAGCAACTATAATATGCGAAAATAACTAGATTCACCAAGTAACTAGAATTCAGAATAACACAGCATATGAGAGACAATACACAACTTGTATTAACACTTTATACAGAAAAGAATACAATAGAGAATATCCCACATCTTCTCCACCACCTTACAGAGGTTTCCCACACCTCAAGTGAATAGTAAATCTTCTCCCCAAAGCTCTCCCTCTCACAGGTCCCAACACCCAACTCAAATACAGAGTTGGTGTTCACCTCCCGTGCTCCACGCACACCACAAGTGCTCCACGCACTCCACAAGCACTCCACGTGCTCCACAAGTACTCAAGGTACTTCAAGTAGATCTCCCATGAATCTGCAACAACCTGCAATTCAACAGACCATACTTATGGAAGGAACTCCCTTGCCTTCCTCTCTTGCTCTGTCCGAGTACACACCTGTACTCCAAGTAGATCCTACCTGATACTGCTCCCTGTTGTGTTGCTGTCTATATGATCTTGCACACTTGCAAATCAAACAACGGTTCTGCTCACCTGTGAACCTTGACCTTGCACACACATACACCTGTAGATCAACGATCTTACTTACCATGTAGATCTCCTATATAGGCCATGCAACTGTGACCAAGATCCTACACTCCTGAAGAACCCAGCTGGCTCTCCAATCCAGCACCAACACACCTGGTACTGAGGCACTAGGAGGAACGCACCATTTCTCTACCTCACACACAGAAGGAGCTTATAATTATGCTCTCTTACTCCCTAGCACACTTTTCCAATACAACCATGAGTCTATTATATAGATCTCATCCAAACAATAATTAGACATCTAATTACAATAATTAGATCCACAGCTCTCAGTCTAAAATTAGATCTCTTCATGCAAACACTTGGTTCGTTAGCTAACTGCCCGTAATAGACGCAGTCCGAACCACACAGGCGACCGACGCCGGTCCCTGTCTGCCTGGGGGTCGCCGACGTCGGCCGATCTCTGACCGACGTCAGTTGCCTTCCTGCCCTATCCTGCCGACGTCGGTTGGCCTGACCGATGCCGGTGTCTCTGACACTCAACAACTCTCCTGCAACCTCCTCCGTGTCTGCATCAGTGAAGCTTTTAGCTCCACAACCTAACAATATTTTTATATTGTTTGGATCTTTGCAGTGAGGTCTAATATTTTTTTGTGGCTTTGGATATGTTGTGGTTTGGATTTGTGTATTTTACAGTGCATATATCTTGATTTCAAAGGATCAGACTATGTCAAGCACCCACAACATTTTTTTCATTCAAGTCCTGTGTTTGCATTAGATGAAGGGAGATTGATGAGTTTCTGCATTGACATAGTGCTTTCCACTCGTGGATCCTGCTTCAACTCTCAGAACTTCAACTTGATTCCTATTTTTAGGCCTTGAGCTCCTAGATCTATCACAACTCATTTTTTGATTGGTAATTTTACAACTTTGGTTGGTAGATTTTCATGCCACTTATATCCTCCTTACGGTTTGTTCTTCAAATAATGGCTATATACAAGCCATTCCACCTTGCATTGAGTTGTTCTCCTTTCCACTTGGGTCCTTTATCCCTCATAGTTGAGTTTGTTATATACATCTGGATGAGTCACTATTTTTGATAGTCCATCTTGCTCAATCTTCATACTATTTTGGGCCATTTGACAACTATCAAACTCTTCTCCCGAACTCATTCCCCATCAAAGACCTATATCAAAGAAAGAGAATGTCAAAGGATGATAGATTTCATTTTGGATGAACCCATTTGTGTTTGGTAGATTGGTGGTGGTGAGATTTGATCCATATATCTACTCATGCATAATCTTGATGGTGTGGCCTAGATCTATATCTACAAAGTTTGCATCATTATTTTAACATTCTTAGCCTCATAAGAACCATAAACACATGCTGAAAGACTCAAGGTCGAGCTTGGTGATTTAATCTTCAAATAGTCTAATAGCCTATCAAAGAAATTACTACTTTTAACTTGGTAGACCATTCTTTATGACCTTCGAGTAAGGCCTAGTGTTTCAAGAGGACAAGGGACTATAAACTAGTGCAGTTGGAGATAAACAGTGATATATTATTGATGAAACCAAAATCGACAAAGCTAAGCTTGTAGACCCTTTCATTGTTGCAGGCCATTCGCTTCAGTTTTGAAAATGTGCCATTGTAGGGTGCCTATATATTTTTCTTCTTCTATTGCATGAGTTTCATGGCAAGGTCTTGGATTGAACTCTCCTTGATATTTATTGTAGGCAATATGTTGTGTTGTTTTCCAAATCAATAATCTGCCACAACCCAAATTCTTACTAAGATGTTCTCCAACTATCAATTTTTTTGGTCATGTTGTGGGTTAGCATCAATTTTTTCAAATTTTAACACCCAAACTACCTCCGTCCTCCTTGGACATCATTCAAATATCTGGTAGTTCTAGTCTCCATGCCACATCTAAGTGGATAAGAATCTTCCTCACTACCATTGATCGATCTCCCTTGCCACCATCATTATTTTTCCATGCTCCAAATATACATGGAGAGTTGGTAGTTTTCTTTATTTTAAACCCTTTTTTTAGTTGTCATTCAATTAAAACATTGAGTTTTTTTAACAAATAAACTCAAATAAAATCAAATCACTACTTCGACCAAACATATGGAGGTGATATTTTCCAAGTGATTTCATTATTGGCCAACTTTATTGGATGTGGTGGGGTCATTTCAAATTGGTGGCTTGTCACCTTATTAGGGGTGACTTTAGTAAAGACGAGGAACATTTTCTAATAGTGGGGTTATTATTGTAAATGGAGAGTATTTTTTAATTGTTTTTTAGTGAAAACAATATTGTAAAGGAGATTTTAATTGCTTGGTCACTCCAATTTATTTTGATCTCATTTGTCGAAGACAGAGGGTGAGGTCTGGTCGAACACGTGATCAGACCCCCTCACAAAAACACTTCATTTATTTTTATGCATTTTATACATAGACATATTTTTGGTAGAGTCTGACGTCTCATTTTGAGTGTGCATTTTATTTTTATACCACTTATTGTACTCACAAACAAATTTTCAATAGAGCTTGACGTCTTGCATTCTTGAGTATGTTTTTTATGTCACTTATTTTTTTGGCTACACATTGCTCCTACTATTACAATTGATGCTTCAAGGCCTACTTTTACTATAAACTTTAATATCCCACTCTAGTTCTACTTGCATATATTCCTATTTATTTTGAGAACCATACCCTAATTTTTGGTTCTCACATGTTTTGACTTATGATCCTTGATAAGCATCTAAAGGGACTATCTACCCCTATTCAACATATTACATGGATTGTTCAACATAATATAATTAGTTATTCAACAAGTGTTTTATCTTTGATGGGATTATTTGATGATAAAGCTCATATTTTTGTATGTTCCTCTCTTTATGAGGATGTTGAGCACAATGATTTTTTTTCGCCTTTCACTTAGGTTTGAGCACCCTGAGATTATAGTTGTTAGACATGATCAACCTAACACACATATTTCACCATCCGTATTCATTTTAGATGGATTTCAGATCACTTGTGGTGGCATAGGCTTTCTTTGCAAGGATTTTACTTGTATGGTTACTCTATTGTTTAGCTTCCTTATCTGCACACTGCTCCCTTATTTTAGGAGCAACTCTTTTGTTTTTGATGGCATCTTTTATAGATTGACATCATTCTAAGGTTTCTTGCATCATCTAGTGTTTTTTATTTTTGGGATTATTTTTGTACTCATTGAGCTATAAAGTGACATGGGGGGTTTGATTATTCATCCTTGTCTACCTTCATGCATTTGTGTGTTCTATTCTAGGCACCTTTTAAATCTTTCAGTTGTTTGACTTTCCCATCAGCACCAGGGTCATATTATTGAGAGATAGTTATTCTGTATCTTCAACACTTTTTTGATAGTCGATAGTCTCATTCATATTTGTTTTGAAACTTGATCTCCTTTTAAAGAGTAGCTATTTTGGTGAATACAATGTCATTTTATCAATGTTTGAGTAGTGGATTTAGTCCACTCAGATTTTTTTTATGTCACTCCACCCAGTCAGTAGTGTGGGTGGGGGTATGGTGCAAATATCACTTCTTTAATTGTCATGTTCTTTGCTAACCCTTGGTGCACCACATCCTCTAGAAGTAGATTGAATTCAATTAGTGAATTTTTTTTGGCACTATTGACACCCATGATAATCTCTTTTTGTAAGAGCTATTCTGATGAATTTTAGTGTCAATTTTTTTGTGATCAAGCAGTGGATCCATACCACTCATGAAAATTGAGTTCCTTTGTGACCTTTGATTCCATCGAGTGAATTTGTATATGATGGCCTTCATTCCATTTAGTGCACCTTTTCAACATTATGTTCAAGTTTTGATTCATGCTTCTTGGGATGCCTTGAAACATATGTTCTCTTCTTCACTCTCACTATGGTTTTACTGGTTTTGGGTACCTTATAGTGATACATTTTATCCTTGGTGATTTTTTTTTCAATATTTTACAATCAATGTTTTAATAGAGTGAGCCTCGTACAAAGTCCCAGTTCTTATTTGAATTAGTGGTTATATCGACTCAACATCAATGTATTCTAGTAAGATGGATTGGTTACCATAGGGACACTTTGTATTTCACTATGATTTATACATGAGCATTTAATCAAGGCTAGTTGCCGAGACCCATCTAGTCTCTTTGATTTCTCTTTTCTCACTCCATATTCTATGCTTAAGGGAGGGTGTTGGAGTAAAGCATATAAGCTTGATTTGGGAGTTGATTTATTATTAGAGATGTTATTATATTTTGTGCATGTATATGTTGAGTGCACAATAATAATAGACACTTTTATTTTATAAGTTATTCATGCAACAATAATTTGTTGCATGAAATAACCTACCTTGCATATTTAATAGGCACTCCCATATATTTTGACTTGGTCAGTTGTGGAAATCCACACGGATGATGTGAATATATTTTCAAATATTTTATTATGCATATCTTTCTATGTGTGT
Organism: Torreya grandis; assembly: GCA_037957365.1. Lineage (NCBI taxonomy): Eukaryota > Viridiplantae > Streptophyta > Pinopsida > Cupressales > Taxaceae > Torreya > Torreya grandis. The sequence goes on from JARHVA010003243.1 coordinate 1,594,312, forward strand.
GTAATGCATGTGTTATTGGAATTGTGTAATGGTATGCAGGAGTGATCCTATGGTTGCATGAGTTCAATATGAACATCAGATATGAAGTTCATTGTGAAGTAATAGTTTACTATTTTATATGGATTTGAAACCTACTTGATCAAAATATGCATTTATACGACCTTCAATGGAGCATTAATGGCATCTTATATGTTCAACATCTGATATGTGGCTTTTGATCTAATTTTTGTGTGATATTATCAAGTTTAAGATTCACAAAATCGTACTTGTACAACCTCAAAATTCTCTCTGTTTAGTTGTATTGATGTTCAAAACATGACAACCATTTGTAGTAGCATTGAAGCGTCCTGCAACAACGATGACCTAATAAAGAAGTCTCAATGTTTATATTTGCATTGTTATTTTAAATATTAGGTTCCAAGTGGGTCCCACTTGAGAGAGAAACAAAATAAAGCACAACAGATTCATCTAAGTGAATAGTCAAATTAAAATATTTTACATGCACACATTTGTTTTTTAAAATTTATGAAAAATAAGAAAATACACTTTATATAATATATTCTCTCTATATATTTTCAAATTTATTTGTAGTGGATTTGGAGTAGTAGATTTTATGAACCATATGAAAAATGAGAGGTCAAGAGTTCAAACCCTCTAAAGTATTATTTTTGGTCCCATTTCATATTTTTGCATTCATTATTGAGTACCTTGTATTGTGACACTTTTTTTGACTAATTGCTATTTTGTATGAAGGTGGTCATGTGACCAATCAATATATAGGTGTTTGAGCATTCCTGACATATTAGAATGATCAATTTCATGAATTTAAGCTTATTTATATGATTTTTATGACAAATATATTAAAAAGGATGTATAAAGGTGCATTTTTGATGGAAATCGAGACCTTAAAAATGACAACCTTTAACATGTAATCTCATATTTGTGCTATTAGAGTTATCACTAACGTTTTCAAAGACATGTATTAGAGGTCCATCAGGATCCTTCTGATTGACAAAGTATAAAATTCAAACTATAGTTGGAGGATCCATCAGAGGATGAAGGATTATTCCCCTTATCCAGTTACCTATTTGATTAGAGTGTGGGTTAAATGCTTGAATATCATTTTTAGTAGCAATAGTGTGCCTTTTTTAGTTTTGGCTTTTTTCACTTCATTGATATTCATGATGAGGAGCAAATAAAATAGTTTTGATTGGGTTTTTTGCTACAAGGGTTTCTCACCTCTCACATGATAGGTGGAAGATACTACATCACCTTTGATCAGTGGTCAATGATTATACGAGTTGACATAGGAGTTACTAGCACCATAGTGTTGAGCAAAGGCCTGCCAATATTTATTGGGCATTAGGGAGATATGCCATACACAATGCTAGATAGTCACTTAGACATGTTTCTATGTGAGACCTTATGTAGATCGATGTGGTTAAACTTATCTTGATCAGGTTATACTGTAGTGCAGTACAAAATGGTTAAAGGGGATCATTAGACCTTGATCATATTCATCATTCATACCACAAATTGAGGGGCTAACAACTTTTTGGAAATGGCATTGGTTGATCAATACTATGATGTACAATGTGCCAGTTGTAGGTGTAACGGATAGTTTTGGTGACTTCATAATCATAGCTACAAATCATCTTTTGTACCCCTTTCTAGATCAAGGGGGTTTGTTGGATCAGTTGATCCAATGCCATATTTATTTTATGTTGTAGTTGTTAGTTAATAATGTTATTATGTTAATAATATTTTTAGTAATCATGTTTGTTTGGTTTGGGTGGTTGAACCCATTGGGGTGTCTCGTAGAGTAACCACCTCGAGAAAGCTTACTAAAAACTTTCAAACCTTTGTCAATAAAATAAAATAATTTTACCCTTGTTCAAACTTTATCAACTTTTACACTGTAGATTTTACATTACCTCATGTATATGTAAGTAGTCCTAACAAATTTCTCAAGGTGTACTAGACTATTCCCTGCCTTCACAACAATTTCAATAACATATATTAAGGTGATTTATCCCATGGATTATAATATCATATAAATTTTAGAATCTAAGACTTTATGATAATATAATAATTCCATATAATTTAAAGGAAAAAAATCTTTCCGATTTCCTCTCCCAAATTTTCATAAATCTATGACTAAAGGTGCATATAGTTTTTGTAGGGTCTCTTTTGGTTGTAGTCAATTGATCAATAAGGAACATGTTGTCACCTCTATCTTTGATCAATAAGGGAAAAATTTATATCTTCATAAATTTAAAAGAAGAAATTACATCTTGAATATGTTGAAAAACATTCCATAGGGAAACAATCCACCCCACAAAACCCAAAGAAATAACAAAGGTCTAAGAGCACACAAAGGATCACCACTATGTAGAAGCACAAACCAAAGGGCTACAAGTAAGGCCTTAAAAATACTATAAATTTGTAACCCAAAAGCCAAAATAATCTGAACCACACCAACCTAAAATAAAACCCATTCCATGCATAAAACAAGAAAGAAGCCACCAAAATGTGCATAAGCAAATATGTTACTCTCCAAAAGAGTAACCCAAACACTAAAATGAACCAGATTCAAGTAATCCACACATGCCATAAAAACACCCATTTCTGTCAAAGCCTACAAGCCATCTCCCTGATTTCACTGTGACACCACAATCACTCTCCAATAGAGTGACCACATCTTTGATTTTAGTCAAAACCCATCGATCTGAATCCAACTGGAGTCCATCCTTAGAGAGAGTATCTACCAAGCCATTGAGATATCTATAAACATGTTGTAAATATATTTTTTAAATAGAGGCTTCACACTTAAGAATAAATATTGAAAATAAATTTAAGTTCCTCAACTTGAAGACCCCATTCATCCAGTTTATAACCACCATCGAATCTCCAAAGACCCATTAATTAGTTACACCTTTATCAACTGCCAACCATAGTAGAAACTTCAAGGCCATAACCTCAACAAATTTATTTGTTCCACCACCCATTGAACTTGATAAAATGAGGAGTTTAATTACATAATATTTGAAATCCCACACACAACAGGGATGCATTGATAGGCACAATCAAGGTATCCCAAAGCTTTAATTAAATCCAATGGAGGATGATTGGTCAAGCTTCCTAGGTTTGCATTTGAAGCTTTCATTGATTTTAAACATTTGTGTGGAGCACTAGAAAGTGGGAATGACCTTTTCGTATAAAATACTAGCATTCTTGGCTAATGAAACACCCCAAACCATAATTAAGGGAAGATCCATGAAGGATTTTAGATCCAAATTATGCAACCAAAGTTTTAAACACTCTTCTACATTTGGTCCCTACCATCCACCCCTGCACCCTATCACTTCTTCGAAGTCTTCCCAAACTCTCATTGTATATGGACACAAAACCAATAGGTGATTGATAGTTTCACTCCCCTGTTGGCATAAAGCATAGCAACCAGGTCCATCCAATTTATATTATAAAGCCTTAAACACAAACCATATATAGACTATTTTTTAGAGGTGCCTTGATCTTCCAAAGTTAATTCTACCAGCATGACTTATCAGCTAGATCCACCTAGATGAATTTGACTTTATACCCTAGCCTAGTAGTATACACTCTCGAAGACACATTCTTTGACCAAACCAACACATCCTCTTCTTCATAGATTCTGACATGGATCATTTGTAGATGCACCAAATAAACCTCTCACTGGACATCATCCAAATCCAACATATGTGATGTCTTCCACCCATGTTTTGAAAAGGTTGTGGAAAGAAAGTTAGTTGCTTGTGCAAGAGAAAATATGCCCTTCCCCTATAACATGGAAATTAGTTTTACCTATAGCATATGGGCACCGTCACACCTGAGCCAAAGATTATCCCCTATCGTAGCTTTCCTTCTACTTCCAACCTTCAAAATAATCCAATTTCAAAAAATAGGAAAAACCTTAACCAAAGCCTTCCAAATAGTGAAGACAATGAATACATATTTCACTAAGGTTCTAATCCACTTTCGATAGTGCTCAATTCAATGCACTTTTGCCTTATAACCTTGGACCATTGCCCCCACTTTGTGAGGATCCTCAATAAGCTTTTGGCAGCTAGAGCCTCCAAACAAAAAAAAGAATTTTTTAAAGACTACAAAACTTGAGGTTCTTTGGCTGCACCAAAGTTTACCATTTCACAAGTGAAATGCCTTACCTTTCCTTCTTGCCCATTCAAATAAATTTGAAGATAATTTTCTGAATCTTCTCTAGGAATCTCTTATGAATGTAAGCCAAAAGAATCTAATACACTAGTGTAGCTTCCAAAACTGATTTAATAGAGTTAATCAACCACCTAGGGAGAGCCATCGATTACACCAATATTTTATTATCTTTTCCACCTTTTATGTTAGCCAAAGCAAATAATTTTTCTCATAGGCATTCAAATTCAAAAATAAAACCAAGTACTTCAGCCCCTCATTAAAATTATCAATATGGTAGGTAAAATCCTGGAGAATCTAATTTACTAGATCCTCTTCCACATGATTAAAAGAGAGAGTAAATTTATACAAACTTACCTCCATACTCATGGAGAAACTAAAAAGAGAAAAAATCCCATGAAGGTGACTTGCATCCCTTCTAGAACTATCAAATAGAACCAACACATCATCCAAAAATATTACATGTGTGATAAAAATGGATTTTCACATCTTGATCCCTCTAATAAACAACTCTCTTAGCTTATAAAATTATCCATCTGAACCCTTTCATAACTAATATGAAAAGTAGGGATAATGGGAAACTGTTTCTAAGACCCATGGTTGGTCTGAAAAATTAGATGCAGATTCCGATGTGAATTAGTAATAAACACATATATAGCCAACTTGCTCTATCATAAGCCTTGGGAAAATCCAACTTCATGACCACCACTAGGATTTCTTAGTTTGATAGGATGAAGTCCAACTTGAGCCACCCTAGTAGCATCATAGATCTGTCTCCCATTCAAAAACAAAAAATGTTCCTTGGAAATAGACTCTAAAAGGATCTTCCTCACCTTGGTGGCTAAGAGTTTAGCAATGCTATTGCAATACATTTGCATTAAAAAATAGACTTAAAATCTTCAAATGTCGCTAAACTGTCCTTCTTAGGGATTACAACAATGAAGATAGAATTAAAATCTCCCAACAAATTTCTATTACCCTTAGATTCCTCCTCCATTCTTAAAATATCCTCAGTTAACATATCAAAGAAACCAATAAAAAACTTCGCCATCTATCCTTTAGGCTTAGGCTTTAATCCTTATGAATAGTAGCCAACACAGATTTTTGTTATATTGACTCTGTTGGGCTCCTTATACAACTTCTAAAAATGGGCACTCCCCAAGATATAAATCTCCTTGAAAGTCTTCACTTTGGATCCATCCTCATTATGCATTTCTCAAATTGTATTTTTAAATTTCCTTTGTTTAACATAGTTATGAAAGAATTTTGTATTTTCATTACCATTTACCAACCAAAAGGCACTACTTTTTAATCTCCATTATGCCTCCTTGTTTGCCAATAGCTTTTTTTTCTGCTCCAGATTTTTAAAGCTTTTACTTGCATCTCATCAATAATTATCACATAGTATTGATAGAATAACTCAACTTTCTACTGCTTGACAGTGGTTAAGTCAAGCTCATATTTCCTTCTATTGTTAAAATCCCACTTATCAGTAATTTTTTTTTGATGTTTTTTAGATTTTTTGCGAATTGAAAACATGCAAAATCCCTAGAAGATGCATCATACTCAACCCACTCACTTCTAATCAACTCATAGAAGTCCTCATCCTCCAACCATATGGGATTAAATTTAAACAGATTCGCAGTTTGATATCTTCCTTTTTAATTTGAAGGATATTGTGCGGATGATGAGATTGACCACCCATTTCCTCCCCTATTCTAATCATATCTGAGTATCTCATCGAAAGATTATGACATTAAGAACCGATCTATCCTTTTTTATACTCTTTCCATACATATTTTCATATTTCTTCACGTAGGAACCAAATTGATAGGTTCCACATCCACTAAACAACTTTCCTCTATTTTTTATAAAAAAAGGTCAGCATGTGGGTCAACCCTAGCATTCTGCCCCCAAACATTAGCTTTTCTGGTGGTGAAATTGAAATCCTCCCACAATGGAATGATTCCATCTCAAGAAAATATGAGCACGTAAATCTTCCCAATAAGCCTCCCTAGCTTCATACAGATCATATAAGTTTACCACATTAAAGGTTTTCGTTAGCTCCATGGAGAAAAGTTCCACACCAATTCTTAAGGCCATAAAATTGGAGCTGCTTAGTCTTAAAGATTCTTTCCTCCATCCCATGAGCAGACCCATAGAACTCCCTTAAAAATATACTGCAATAAAGTCCCAATCCTTCAATTTTTTTGAAAGGTTCCCAACAACTTTATTCCCTTCCCCATTTATCTCTTGAACCAACAAAATTTTTAGTTTGTGTAACTCCAATCTTCTTCAGGTTATATTTTTGAAGGGACTGTCCCCACCCTCTAATATCGAGAGAAAATAAAATAATTGAGTAACTCTTGCCAGGGATTAACCTACCCTAAGGTCCCTATTAAAGTTTGTATCTTCCCTTGCACTACTTCCCTCAAAACTTTTCCCTAAGCTAAAGACAATAAATTTTTTTATACCCCTTACAAAAGATGTGCCATCCTTTATCACATCACAACTTAATCCAACTGTAATGATTTAACTTACCCCCTCCTTACACCCCTACCTAGACCTCACTTGGTTTCTATGATGATCACAAAGAGCACCCTCTTCATCCAAGTCAAATGAAGGATGGAGAAATTGAACATCAGTGACCCTCTATTGAAAATGTATACTTCCTAGCCATCTTATCCAAGGAACAATGCCCTCCGCTACCTTGATTGGTTGGTTATTCCCACAAAATTCCTTTCTCCTCTCTTCCTTGCCCTTTTAAATTTTCAAAGTCCACTCTTATGAGCCCTCAACTCAAACAACTGCCCCAGACATATTCAATGGAGCTTCCTCTAATGTAATTTTCCAAATAGATAAGGTGTGTTGGAAGATGTGGCTTAGCCATGTGTACTCTAACCTACCTACCAAGCTTCTTGGAGGACTCCATCTACTCATTAAATGAGTGTCACTTCTTGATGACTACACAATAATCAAATCCACCTAATCAATCTTCCTAATTTATTGTATTTATTATATTTGGTTGAGTACCTTAGTTGTGAAGCCGCATCTAAAGAGTTCAAAGGAGGTATATATAAGGAGGTCATTGTATTGTGTTTGGGAATGAAGTTTATAAGCAATGAAGCTCTTTAAAATTTATTCCACAAGCCTGAAGTGCTGTTTGTTGATATTGAGCATAGAAGCTCCTTATATTTGATAATACAAAATATTTTTCTTTGCTTTTCATTACTTATTTTCACATTGGTATGTTATATTGTGTATTTGATTTATTTCATGTTCTAAATGTGTTTTTAATTTTCTGTAGTAAAGAAGGAACCTCAGCTCCTCTTATTCCTTCAAACTGGTATTAGAGCCAACACTTAGTTTGACCTTGTGAGAGCGAGAATGCTTCAAAATGAAGATTTAGTTATATTTTTATACCTACGTTTCATTCTCAAAATTAGAAGCCAAGTGAAAGTCACCGTAGAGTATACAATAATCATTTGGTAGGGATTTGACAACCCACCATGAACCATACCTGGTTCACTTGGTCCAATCTCCGGCAAGGGGATGACCCAGTGCTTATTAGGTTGGATCGAGTTCTTGTGGTGGATAATATTTTTTTCCATATTCCTAATAGAACAGGCCCATCGATGGCATTTTGTGAGACCATGATTTTATCATACCACTAACCTATTTCTTTCTAGGTGGCTAGGAATTTTATGCCTGCTAGGTCGCATTCTTCTCTATTCTATCTTAACATGACACATCTCTCTCACCAAAGAACCAAAGAGTATATTCTTTGAATCTAACATTTGGCTGCTTGGCCTCTTGGTGAAGCAAGATGGTTGAGTTGTAGGAGGATGCTATTACTCATACCACTACTTTCCTTAGATCATTTGGGAAACAAGCCACCATCTTCTGCAAATGAGAGCATGAAGCTTCATACCAGGAGTGTGTGCTAGCCTCCAAGGAGCTAGCCAATAACCCTTTCAGTGTTGCTCTTCAAGCTAAAATTGCCATGTGGAAACACAAGCTCAAGTTATAGGAGAATTACTAGGAAAGAGGGGTGTAGATTAGAGTTTGATTTCATTGGCTAAAGGTTGGTGACAGAGTTTTAAAAGAGTTTTTTGCATTTTTATGCTCTATAAAAGCTTCTGATAAGATTAAAATCAGAAAATTAGGGTTGGTGACTCTTACCAGGCTCCCTGACATCTTAGTAACTTTTGTTGAGCATTATAAGAATGTGTTTACAACACAACCCAATTATCTTGCTAGGGAAGAAGCCTTGCTTAAATGTCTGCAAGACACTGTGAAAACTCTCTGAGGCTCAGTGAGTGGCTAGCGACCATCTTATTGACATCAATGATCTAAGGGAAGCTACCTTTTCTATGGATTATGATAAAGCCCCAGGATTAGATGGTTTCCCTTGTGATTTCTATAAGACCTTTTAGGATATTGTTGGCCTAGATCTACATAAAGTTTATCTAAAAGCCATGAAGAGGGGGTCTCTTGGGCCCGCTATCAATAAAGGAAATATTAAATTTATCCCCAAAGAAGGAGATCCTGAGCTTATCACCAGATGGAGGCCAATCACTTAGTTGAATGTCTCATATAAGATCATTGCTAGGGTGCTAGCTCTCAAGCTGAGACATCTTCTCCCCTTGATCATTAGAAGTGAGCAGATAGGGTTCATCAAGAACTGTTTCATCCTAGATAGCATTATTATAGTTTAGGAAGGCATGAAGTGGGCTTAAGCATCCAACTAGAAAGCTTTATTCATCAAGATTGATTTTGAGAAATCCTATGACAAAATTGAATGGCCTTTCATTCTTACTATGCTCCAAGTTATTGTCTTCAACCCCCACTTTGTTTGGTCTATTCAAATGATATTCAAAGATGTCAGAGCTTGCCTCACCATTAATGGGACTCATTCTCATTGGTTTGAGATTCAATGCTCTATCAGACAGGGATACCCTCTTACTCTTACTCTATATGTTATAGCGACAAAATGATTCATTTATCTTTTAGCAGACTTTGCCTCCAAGCATTTAATCAAAGCGATCACCTTGCCCTATACCACGTAGTAGTTGGTTAATTGGCATTTAACAGATGATTCCTTTTTGATGCTTCTTGAGGAAGAGGCCTCAGTGCAGAATGCTTTGCTTTGCCTAGATACCTTCTACCTAGATTTGGGTTCTTCCATTCAATGGAGGAAAACTAGGTGCTATAGACAATTGATATCCCCTAGACCTAGCTAGCTTGCCACTTATTGCTGGAGTTTGGTTGTCTATGGTGAGCAATTCAAATTTTTGGGCATTGCTTTTGCCTTTCAGTCCTCCCCAACTGAGCTTTAGACTTATGTCATTTAAAGGGTGGAAAATAAGATTGCTTATTAGGTTACTAAACCATTGTCTACGGTGGGCAAGTTCCAAGGTCCTTGTGGCCAGCCATGTTTACTACTCTGTGTTTTGGGCTCCATCTAAAGCGGCCTATGGCAGACTGGAGAAGCTTCTTCAGGACTTCTTGTGGGCCAATGCTGATGGGAAGAATGGATTTCACTGGGTGGCCTAGGATTTATGCTGTAGACATTGAGAAGCTGGGGGGCTTAGACTCATTGATGTAAGGATTCAAGGGTTTGCTCTCACTACCAAGTGGGTTATTCATTGTTTTAAGGGGAATGAGGCATAGAAAATCCTTGTCAAGCACTGTATTACTCAAGGGGTCCCTCTTAGTAGAAATGCCTAGAAAGGGCTAAACTTCTAGACCATCCTACTTGCATCGATTAATGTGAAAATTTAGGGTACCTTTGTAGTCAAAAGCATATGGAAATCTTGGGAGCTACTCAAGCCTTCAATGGTTTAGAAAGGGGAGGAATTTAGGCTTGGGATTTTAATCAATTCAAAATCCATTTGGTGGTCTCCTTCGATTAATTTTCATGATATCCCTTTTGCCCAGGTTTCCTGGATTAAGAGCCTTCAACTCTTCAGATGGGGGATCAAAACCATTGTGGACTTGTTTTGTCATCATACCAGGTATTGGATCCCTTGGGACTAACTTAAAATAAAATTCAAGTTGCTCAATAGTGATGTTGAGTCCATCTAGTAATTTAGGAAGCCATTTTGGACTTCTTTCTTCATAAAATTGGCATTTTCTCTAGAGCTCTATGGTGGAGGGATTGGAATTGACCTACGACCACCCCTTTCAAAAACTACACCCCTAGCTTGGGGTATCAAATTTTAGCTCCTAAGGGTCTTCCCTTGGAAAAATTAAACAAGGTCTGGAATATCAAGTGTCACCACTCTGTGTGGGCTAGAAGGTTTGCCAATCTGTGGGTTATGCCCATTGAGCCAAAAAAGCCCATTTTACTTGGTGTTTAATATACCATGGGCTCTTGTTGGGAGAATGACTCAAGCATATTGGGGTTGTGAATCCCTTGTGCTTGGCCTATGGGCAACCTGAATCAATTAAGCATGTGTTTTGGTTTTGCCCATATGCCCAGTCTGCTTGGAGGTGGATTCATTCGTTGCTCCAACCCTTTCACCCTAAGCCTTTGGCCTGGAAAATTTCTCTCCTGGGGGACTCGGCAATTTTGATTTAAAAATGCAACAAGTTTTGTGATGCAGGAGCATCACTTGAAGAATTAAATTGCTTTGTTTTCCCTCCTTTTTACTTTTGCATTTTGAAAATTTATTTTATTCTTAATATTGTTTTAAGCCTGTAGTTTAGTTAGAATCTCCTTATCTTGGGAGTTTGTTTTAATGCATTTTGGGCAGATTGTTGCGCCCAGCCCAGCGATGTTAAGTTTAAAAGCTTTTTGGTATGTATTTAGTGTTTTCAGGTGTGGAAATAAATAAATAAATAAATAAATAAAGAAGAGGATTTTTGTGAGAAACAGGGGAAGGCGATGAAGAAGAGAACAGGGGCGTCTTAATTTCTCACAATTCATCTATGTTATACTAAAATTTGAAGCTAAGTATGATTCCTTTGTTCCTTTCCATTATTAAAATATTAATGCTTAAGCATTTCAGTTTGGCTGGACTGTAGTTCTTTTTGTTTTTTTCTCTGTATTGATGTCACCAGCGTTTAGAGTTCTCTCTGTATTAAATGAAACAAAGACTGGCCATATTAAATTTGTTTGGGCGCTTAAATGAAGGCTGGCCATATTAAATCTGTTTTGGGCGCTTAAATGTAAAGCCTGTATTCATATAAATTGTGTTGAGCACTAAACCTCCTGACTGGATCGTGTAACCTTGCTGGGACGCATTCAACGCCTTGCAAATAAAAGTGACGTGGCATACCATATAAGTTTTGCTTTGGTAAACGTTGCATTCAGTATATGAGTATATAAGTATGCAGCCGGTTTCACACTAGTATGTTGAATATCCTTGTGCTGTTTGTGTAATAGTGCGCCTGGAAAAAGAAAGAAGATAAAATTTGATCCTATCATAATATTCTGACTGTTAATCATTTTACAGATGATGCTGGGCGTCCAAATATAAGGAATGATTGTTATTTGTTTTCTTTGTGAATTCAATGGAATTTCAGCATCTGTCTGTAATATCAGATGAAGACTATTAAAATATTATCCAATTTATCTAAGTTGTGGACTCCGTCAGAATATATGCTTTTTGGTTCATGTTTTAAGGATTAATAAAGTGTGAAGTGCTGTAAGGTCATCAATTTTGGTATCAGAGCCTGTGATCCAGGCCAAAGAGAAGCAGAACCAGATTTGTGGACAGAAAACAAAGATGGCCATGAGAATCAGAAACAGAGGTAGAGCTGGAGGAAGGAGGCTTGGAGGACAGGTTGCATTGGCAGAAGAGATTAGGAACCTGACAGCTAGGCTGCAAGACCTGGAGATGGCTCAAAGAAGGGGCACTGACATGGGTGAAGTCAGTGACGGAGAAGAGGAGCCACCAGAAGATGAATTGGTGGTGGAAGAAGAAACAGCTGAGGAGAGGCTGATCAAAGCCATTATGAAGGTGAACACCAAGCCAAAAATGGAGGTTCCAATGTATGAAGGTAATTTGAATGTTGAAGAATTAATTGATTGGATTAATGCATTAGATAAATATTTTGAGTATGAAGGGATTGAAGAAGATGAAAAGAAAGTCAAGTATGCCATGACAAGGCTAAAGAAACATGCATCCCTGTGGTGGGATGGAGTGCAAGAAGAAAGGAGAAGAAAAGGGAAGCCAAAGATCAGAAGCTGGGACAGAATGGTAGCAAAAATGAAAGGTAAGTTTATGCCTAAAGATTATCAAGCAAATCTTTTTAAGCAATTACAAAATTTGAAGCAAAAAGAATTGTCTGTGAAAGAATACATTGAAGAATTTTATAGGTTGACTATAAGATCAGGTCACATTGAGGATGACACATAAAAGGTAGCCAGATACACCAATGGCTTGAAATTTGCCATTCAAGATGAAATTAGTCTTCTCATTCCTAAGACAGTTGAGGAGGCATATCAATTTGCCTTGAAAGCTGAGGAGAAGATTGCAAGGAAACAAACATCTTTCTCAAGAGGAAGGGGCAGGTTCAACAGAGGTAGAGGATTTCAAGGAGGTAGAAGACAGCTGCAAACATCTCATGAAGAGTCCAGCAGCTCACAAAATTCAAGAGGCAGCTATACACCAAGAGGAAGAAGACCATACCAAGGATATCAGAGAGGAAGAGGAAGATTCATGGGCAAATGCTTTAAATGCAACAAGTATGCAGGGCATTGGGCATATGAGTGTACAGAGAACCCTTCTACCAGCCATGAGAGAAATGTACATGTGATTGAAGGTGAAAAACAAAATGCAGAAGTTACAGCAGCTTATGAAGATACTCCAGAAGAAGGTGAGTCTCTTTTGATGAAAAGAATATTGTTAAAACCAAATAAAGAAGTTGTAGAACCACCTCAAAGAAAAACTTTATTTAGAACCACATGTAAGAGTAAAGGGAAATGCTGTAAAGTCATTATTGACAGCGGAAGTACTGACAATCTTGTGTCAACTGAGATGGTGGAGAAACTAGGCTTGAAGAAGGAGGTACATCCTACACCTTATCAAGTCTCTTGGTTACAAAAAGGACACAAACTTCTGGTAAGTGAACAATGCAAAGTAGATATTCAGATAGGAACATATAAGGATCAAATTTTATGTGATGTCATGCCCATGGATGTATGTCATATCTTGCTTGGAAGGCCTTGGCAATTTGACAGGAAGGCCATACATGATGGAAGGCGGAATACATACATGTTTGAAAAGGATGGGATCAAGCATACACTTACACCATTGAAAGAAGAGGCTGCTGCTGTTGTTGGACAGAATTCTAAAGTTTTGATAGTAAGTGGCAAAGAGTTTCTACATCAAATGAAGAAAGAAGAGGTAAACTTTGCTGTAATTGGTAAGCCAAGGAGTGTAGTCACTAGTGCTAAGTTGATTGAGTTGCCACTAGAGATTCAAGATATGTTGAATGAATACATTGACATTGTGGTAGATAATTTACCTGATGAGTTACCACCATTGAGAAGTATTAGTCACCACATAGACTTGATTCCAGGAGCAAATCTACCAAACAAGGCTGCCTACAGGTTGACACCAAAGGAGAATGAAGAAATCAAACATCAAGTTCAAGAATTATTAGACAAAGGATTGGTAAGAGAGAGTTTAAGTCCCTATGCTGTCCCTACAGTATTGAGTCCTAAGAAAGATGGGAGTTGGAGAATGTGTACGGACTCCAGAGCAATCAACAAGATTACTATCAGGTATAGATTTCCATTGCCACGAATTGATGATTTACTTGATTGTTTAAGTGGAGCTACATATTTCTCTAAGATAGATTTGAAAAGTGGTTACCATCAGATTAGGATAAGAGAAGGGGATGAATGGAAAACAACTTTCAAGACTAATGATGGACTCTATGAGTGGTTAGTTATGCCATTTGGACTAACCAATGCACCAAGCACCTTCATGAGGCTGATGAATGAAGTGCTGAAGGAGTTCACTGGTAAGTTTGTGATAGTATATTTGGATGATATTTTGGTGTTTAGTCAAACTAAAGAAGATCATTTGAAACATTTGAGAATGGTGTTGAGTAAACTACATGAGGAGAAGTTGCTAATAAATGTCAAAAAGTGCAGTTTTCTGAAAACGGAGTTGATATATTTGGGATTTGTGATTTCTAAAGAAGGATTGAAGATGGATAAGGAAAAGATTAAAGCCATACTTGAGTGGCCTACACCCAGGAGCACATATGAGGTAAGAAGCTTTCACGGTTTGGCTAGCTTCTATAGGAAATTCATAAGAAATTTTAGTGGAATTGTTGCTCCAATGATAGATACAATCAAGGGTGATAAAAGAAGTTTTTGTTGGACTGAGGCTGCTGATAAGAGTTTCAGATTGTTGAAAAAGAAGGTAACTGAAGAGCCAATCTTGACCTTGCCTGATTTTAATAAGCTTTTTCAAGTAGAATGTGATGCTAGTGGAATTGCAATAGGTGCTGTTTTAAGTCAAGATGGGAAGCCTATAGCATACTTTAGTGAGAAATTAAGTGATGCTAAGAAGAAATATTCAGCTTATGAACAAGAGTTCTATGCTCTTGTACAAGCTTTGAAGAAGTGGAGGCACTATCTTTTGCCTAAAGAATTTGTTTTGTTCACTGACAATTATGCTTTACAGTTCATTAGCAATCAGGATAAGTTGAATCAAAAGCATGTCAAATGGATTGAATTTTTACAAAGTTTCACATTCACTATTAATCATAAGAAAGGACAATCTAACAAGGTTGCAGATGCCTTAAGCCGGAGAAATCTGATCATACAAGAGTCTCAAGTAAGTATTATGGGATTTGAAGATTTGAAGGAACTATATAAGGAAGATCCAGACTTTAAGGAACCATATGAAGCTTGCATGAATCCAGTGGGGGTTGAAAGAAGTCCTTGGACAGATTTCATGGTTCAGGAGGGTCTGCTGTTCAGAAGCAGCCAGCTTTGTATTCCCAAGAGTTCTATGAGGGAAAATTTATTGAAGGAAAAACATAGTGGCAGCTTATCAGGACATTTTGGGCAGAACAAGACATTAGCACAATTGAGTGCTCACTACTATTGGCCAGGTATGAGTAATGATGTTAAGAAATTTGTTGAAAGATGTAAAATATGCCAATATGCCAACGGAAGCAATCAAAACACAGGTTTGTACCAGCCACTACCCATTCCAAATAGGCCTTGGGATTCAATAAGCATGGATTTTGTACTTGGTTTACCAAGAACTCAAAAAGGCCATGATTCCATATTTGTTGTGGTAGATAGGTTTTCAAAGATGGCTCACTTTATTCCATGTTTCAAAACAAGTGATGCTACTCACATAGCTAATCTATTCTTCCAGGATATTGTTAGATTGCATGGATTGCCTAGAAGTATTATTTCTGACAGGGACACCAAATTTGTTGGACATTTTTGGAGAACCTTATGGAAGAAATTGGGAACACAGCTAAGTTTCAGTTCAGCCTATCATCCTCAAACGGATGGCCAAACAGAGGTTGTCAATAGAAGCTTGGGCAACATCTTGAGAAGCCTGGTAAGTATGTATCCGAAACAATGGGATCTTGCACTTGCACAAGCTGAATTTGCCTATAATGATTCTCCTAACAGAAGTACAGGATTGAGCCCGTTTCAAATTATGTATGGAATGCATCCAAGAGGCGTGTATGAGTTAAGAAATTTAAGCAACATGGAGACAAGAAGTGCTGATGCGGAAGAATTTGCCAATGCTATGCAAAATTTGCATGAACAGGTAAAGAAGAAACTTGAAGAAAATACCATCAAATACAAGCTAAGGGCAGATCAAAAAAGAAGAGAGGTCAGTTTCAATATAGGGGACCTTGTTCTTGCTCATCTCAGAAAAGAGAGGTTTCCAAAGAAAGAATATAACAAACTGAAGGTAAAGAAAATAGGACCATGCAAGGTAATAAGGAAATTTTCAAATAATGCATATGAAATAGAACTGCCAAAGGGGATTGGAATCT
This sequence comes from Torreya grandis, assembly GCA_037957365.1. Lineage (NCBI taxonomy): Eukaryota > Viridiplantae > Streptophyta > Pinopsida > Cupressales > Taxaceae > Torreya > Torreya grandis. The sequence goes on from JARHVA010003243.1 coordinate 1,610,515, forward strand.
CTCCAATTTTTAATATTGCAGATTTATATCCATACAAGGATGAAGAACAACCAGACCAAGAAACTGAAACAGAAGTGGATAAAGTTATCCAATGGGAACAGCAACTACCAAAGGAAGTGCCAAAAGAAATTGAGAGCATTTTAGAAAAGAAAATAGTTAAAAAGACAAGAAACAAAGAATACTTCCAGTATCTCACTAAGTGGAAGAATCTACCAGCTGAAGATGCAACATGGTTGACTGCAGATGATATCCTTAAGATGGGCACAAGTATAGACGAAGTGATGCAGAAGAACAACAAGTGAAGAACACCTCTTCTGCTGGTTGGAAGAATGATGCAGGAGCATCACTTGAAGAATTAAATTGCTTTGTTTTCCCTCCTTTTTACTTTTGCATTTTGAAAATTTATTTTATTCTTAATATTGTTTTAAGCCTGTAGTTTAGTTAGAATCTCCTTATCTTGGGAGTTTGTTTTAATGCATTTTGGGCAGATTGTTGCGCCCAGCCCAGCGATGTTAAGTTTAAAAGCTTTTTGGTATGTATTCGGTGTTTTCAGGTGTGGAAAAAAATAAATAAATAAATAAATAAAGAAGAGGATTTTTGTGAGAAACAGGGGAAGGCGATGAAGAAGAGAACAGGGGCGTCTTAATTTCTCACAATTCATCTATGTTATACTAAAATTTGAAGCTAAGTATGATTCCTTTGTTCCTTTCCATTATTAAAATATTAATGCTTAAGCATTTCAGTTTGGCTGGACTGTAGTTCTTTTTGTTTTTTTCTCTGTATTGATGTCACCAGCGTTTAGAGTTCTCTCTGTATTAAATGAAACAAAGACTGGCCATATTAAATCTGTTTGGGCGCTTAAATGAAGGCTGGCCATATTAAATCTGTTTTGGGCGCTTAAATGTAAAGCCTGTATTCATATAAATTGTGTTGAGCGCTAAACCCCCTGACTGGATCGTGTAACCTTGCTGGGACGCATTCAACGCCTTGCAAATAAAAGTGACGTGGCATACCATATAAGTTCTGCTTTGGTAAACGTTGCATTCAGTATATGAGTATATAAGTATGCAGCCGGTTTCACACTAGTATGTTGAATATCCTTGTGCTGTTTGTGTAATAGTGCGCCTGGAAAAAGAAAGAAGATAAAATTTGATCCTATCATAATATTCTGACTGTTAATCATTTTACAGATGATGCTGGGCGTCCAAATATAAGGAATGATTGTTATTTGTTTTCTTTGTGAATTCAATGGAATTTCAGCATCTGTCTGTAATATCAGATGAAGACTATTAAAATATTATCCAATTTATCTAAGTTGTGGACTCCGTCAGAATATATGCTTTTTGGTTCATGTTTTAAGGATTAATAAAGTGTGAAGTGCTGTAAGGTCATCATTTTGGCTTATTCTTTGTGTTGATATTATTTTTTGTATATGGAATGACAAAAATAATGCTATCTTTAACAAGCAGCCTTTTGAAAGATTTTTATCTATTGCTAATATAGTTAATGTTATTTCTAATTTGTCTCTCTAGCTCCTAGACCAGAATGATAAAGTTCAGAGGGAGCTCCCCCATCTTCAGTTGCTGATGGAATATTAGGTGGCTTGTGCTATTAGTCAGGTACTTTCATTGCCTGCTTCTCATCATGCTTCAACTTTGATGTCTGGTCAATGTTTGAGAAGGCGACATTCTAGAGGTCAGAGAGGGTGATCCTTATCCTCATGTGGCCCTAGAAGGTCTCTGCTAAGGAGTGTTGGAAAAATACGTTATATTACATTGTAAAGTGTAATGATCTATTATGCTAGCATAGTAATTAACATAGTTAGTTGTGTCGATTGGCAGATTAGGTGGCAAAGTAGTTACAAGTTTGTAGTTATGATAACCGATTCCTCTCTGTATTATATGACCACTATTATTCAATAAACATAATCACAACATTTAGTCATTTTGCTCTACATATTCTGTCATTGGTATTAGAGTTGCATCGTTGAGATGGAATTCTAGATGTTTTATGAGGGGTAGTTACAGTCTGCATTACCTCTTAATATGAAAGGATTAGTCTTGAGTGAGTATATTCAATAGTTTTTAGCATAGGATAGATTTTGATTTAGATATATAGTTCATAGCAAACCCGTAAGGCAAAGACAATCGAAGTATTCCCATTCTGTGCAAGACAATCTGGAATAGGTGAAAGCTTGATTCAAAGCATTTTCTCTTCAGATAATCAAAATCCCTATGACCTGTACAATGTAACAGTAGAGAAGCAATGACTATGGCAAAAGAATTCATGTAATATAACCATGACATCAAAGTAGTAAAAGCATTAGAAAAGCGAAGAAGCCAAGAGCTAATACAACCACAGTGTTGAGGTTTTTGAAGGCACCATCATTTTTCATATACCTTAACACTGATAAGATCAGATGTGTCCTCTCAAATAACATGGATGGAATGATAGATATGTCACCATGTTTCCATCTTGGATTCAAAGTTGGTTGTTTAAATCTGGTTGTGACACATCAATGACGTCCAACTTCCATGCAGTCTCTTTATTTAGGTGTTCATATATATTGTAAAAAATTCATTCATTCTAGTCAGGTCTATTATATTCATCGTCAATGTCATAGGAGGATTGATGTCAATTTAGTATAGGTTATTAAGTTTTAATTGTTTGAATATTAAATATTTATATAATATTTTATGTTGATTTCAAATATTAGTTTTGAGATAAGTTTGAAAAGTCATTTCAAAAGTGTTAAAATCGAGAGTCAAGAATTAAGAGTTGTTAATTGTAAATGTCATCAATAAAGTAAATTCATAAAATATAAATATTATTTTGGTCCATTGTGGATATTTTAAAATGATGTCAAAAATCTCTTGTACAGATGCATTATTGGGTGAACCCAATGTCCTGAGTCATATGTGTCATTGGGAAAGTTTTATCCTCAAAAAAGACATAGAAGGGTTGATGTTCAAAGCCATATTTGCTGAGTGAAGTAGATTCATTAACTGGAGGTTGGAGGATACATGGAGGTTGGAGGACAACTGGCATCCTCTCGTGAGTCACCTAAGATGAGGTCGCACCATTGCTATTGTGACAAATTTTGGTTTATTTTTTAATGTTTTGTAGTATGTTTTTCAATAAGCTACTGAGCACTATTTTCTAGTTTGGTAAAACCTGAAAAAGAATGTTGTGGGGAGCAAAAGCACTGAAGTAACGCTTGGTTCTTGGAAAAGCATTTGTGGTAATCTGAGAAACCACCGAAGTGTAGTAGAAACCTCCTGCAACCCTCCATGTTCATGGTCAACCTGCAACAAAAAACCATATGGGTATGTGGTAATCCTCATAATCCGAGAAACCACTGAAGGTGTTAGCAAAGAGAAGTGTTCCTGCCACTTCTAGGTTTTTGGTATTCCTATAAGGAAAAACCAAGGTGACACCAAGACCTTGAATCCACAAGGATGGCATGCCACTTTAGAAAGTGAGTAGGCTACACGGAGAGTGTAAATATTTATATAGTGTTTGTAATAAAGGGGGGACCACTATCAGGAAATATGATGTTTGTAGAAACAATATAATAAAGGGGGGAATATTGGAAAAATATGTTATATTACATTGTAAAGCATAATGATCTATTACTCTAGCATAGTAATTAGCATAGTTAGTTGTGTCAGTTTGTAGATTTGGTGGCAAAGTAGTTACAAGTTTATGGTTTTGATAACCAATTCCTCTTTGTATTTATATGATCACTGTTATTCAATAAACATAATCACAACATTTAGTCATTATGCTCTGCATATTCTGTAAAGGGGAAGCTTATAGCGTGGTGCTAGCTTGATTGTTCATGGTCATCAAGATGGCTGGGGGGTTTATACTTAGTCACATAAGAGTGGTTGGGGGATCCCCTCCTTACAGAGACCATCTTGATGGGTGGGATGCTCCACTTCCTCCGCTAGACAAGTTTCCAAGGTTGGCTTTGGCCATTTCCGCACGAAGGTCTGTTGGGGAAGACAAGAGTGAAATTGAAGACACTATTGGTGGTTGGGAGCCCTTTCATGATTCTAAGGACCCACCTGTAAATGTAGGGTGGGGAAGAAAGCTTGATAGCCCCCCACCTCCACCCCTTCCTACTTCTATGTTTGTGGTGGTGGCTTAATTATGTTTTTTCTTTGCCCTTTTTTGGTTGGTAGCATTTATTGGCTTTGTTTGTACTCTTCTTATGGTTGTTTGGCACAATGTGAACATGGGGTGTGACCTTTCCACCCTATTTTTCAATATGAATATATGTACTTTATTGAATTAATATAAGTGATTTTCAATTAAAAAAATTGAATCCAAAGAGGAAAATGCTGAATCTTGTGTGGAAAGTCAAAGCGTGTGGTGAATGGATCAACGTTCAATTTTTTTTATGAAAGTCAAATATTTTCAACCAAATATGTGAATAAAACCAGTCTCACAAAGCTAGCCAAGATGAGTTAATTTTGAAGCAGTTCACCAAATTTTTGTGCACCATATTTTCACAAGTCAAAACACTTATACCTGGATTCAATGCCATCTTTAGTGCTCAACACCTATGACTTAGATTTGTACCCTAGGTCAATGCCTATTCACTATGCCTCACATAAGAACTCACATTTTGTGCCTACCTCAACTGAAGCACCTTAACTTTGTACCAAGATACAATGTTCTAAATTTGTGCTTCATTTTAGTGTCTCAATATAGTGTGTAAGTGCCCTCTATCAAAGTTTTGTGCCTAAGACAATGCTTTAATGCCTATTACAAGTTAGGTTTTGCGCTTCAATCTACTTTTTCACCTATCAACAACGCTCAAGTGCCTTATATTAATATCTGATGATTTGCACTTCAACATCCATGCTTCAAGGATTTATGCCTATGTTTCATATGTAATATCACAATGGTGAGTAGCAACAACTTAACTCAGCCTCAAATTCATGCTTTCAATAGAATAATTATGAATTTTAGAGTATAAAGATGAGGACATTGTTTTCCTCACAAGATGTTTGGGACCTTGTTGAGAACTTGAATCTACAACATAACATTGGATATCACTTGAAATCTATTAGTAATAGAAAAGAGTCCTCCATTATAGTATAAGAAAAAATACATCATTTATTTCTTTCTGTAAATAAAATAGAATCTCAGAAGCATTTCTCACTACATGAAATAAAATCTTAAAATTAAAATTATGCCAAATTTGTTAAAAAATTGTAGGAATCATAGTTGTGTCTCCTAGCAACACTATCTTGTAAGTAAGCATATTTTGGGCAAAATAGCTAAAAGAGACTGTGTCCATAACTAGGCAGGTTGAGCACACTTTTTGGAATCATAAAATATGCTTTAAATATTTTAGGTGTTAAAAAAATACAAAGATTGGATGAAGCACACACCTAGATGGACCAAATGAATCCTAGCTAGTAGACCTTAATGAAGGATGAACCAAAAGAAATGAGCTTGTTTGGGCATAATAATGTCTGCGAAAATTCTATAAAACCTATGCTTCCACACTTGATAAGAGAAATTAACTTTCGAACAAGCATTTAAAATATCCATCAAAATATGTTTGAGGAGAGATGAGTGGATAACATAATAAGGGGTTGAACTAGTGGAAAGGGGGCTTGAAAGGCCATTTCTAAGTTGTCCATCATCGAGAAGGTGACTAAAAACCAATTTTATGTAGAAGCACATTCAGTATGGAATTTTGCACTTCCATAATTGATTCATGGTCATTAGCTTGCATTTGAAACTTGTCACATAAAATAGGTGATTTAATGCAGTCTTTTGAGAGTTTATGAAAAATATCAAAGACAAATTTGATGACCTTTCTAAAAATCCAAATAATTTTAACGTAAAGGACAAAAGAAAAGGGAACATCATAACAAGTCAAAACTTGAGACCACCATAAATAATGTGTATCTTATGAAAAGACTCATTCTAGAATCATCTGCATCCAATTGCTAATGAGACTTCACGATTTCCCAAGCTTTCCAAAAAAAATAGCAACAAAGGTACCATTGATCTTTACATGAACATATGTGATAAGAAAAGAATGAAACTTTAAGACATTCCAGGATTTTTTGCCTATAAATAAGCCTTAGGTAATACCGTTTCTAAAAAGTATTTTCCAAGATTCCTCACATTGTAACACAAGGATGATCCATTTAGTACAATGGAAAACACCTTTAATTTTGATATGCAAAATGCCTTACCGTCCTTATTTTCCAGGGCTATAAAAAGCCTCCCATGTTATCCTATGAAACCATTTAGAACCTTAAGATTTGGCCTAAAGAAAATATTTAAGAAGTCATTCATGTTTATTTTATGTAGCTTAAGAAGGCACCTAGGAAAAAGAGTAGTAAACATGGGCATCTGGAAAAAATTTAGAGTAGACCTAAAATTTTCTTGCTAGGGAGCACAATTTTGTAACTCTTTTCTCTGCTCATTGTACCACATAACTCTAGGGAACATAAGAAAAAGGAACATCATAATAAGTTAGAACTAGAGATCACCAAAAAAATGTGAATTTATGAAAATACTTATTCAGAAATCAACTTCATCCTATTGCAAATGGGCTTAAGCATTTCCAAAGTTTTCAAAATAATTTTAGCAAAAAAATGATGATTGTTTTGAAATGTCTCCACTTTGTATGAACTTGCATGATGGTAATTATGCACAAGCTAAATGGCTACACATGATGTTACACGGGTTGATTGTGCAAGCTAGAATGTTTGGGAAGTCTTGTATGGATACTTCCTTTCATAGTTGCACAAAATTTACAACATAAATAAATGAGGCAATAATTATATAGGATATTATGTTCAACATTGTTACATTATAGAATATTTCAAAGTGTTGCATAGTGGATTATGGTGTTGCAAGGATATGTTCAACATGAAGAGTAATGAAAGGTTATCTAAAAGCATTCCAAAAACTTATCTAACTTATTTTTTTAAATTAAAGATGTATTAACCGTAGATTAGGAATTTAACTCAAGAGAGGTGTTAGTATTGCGTTAGTTTCAAAATAAAAAATAAATTGAAAAAAACACACTAACAAGCATACATCTCTAGGTCTAGACACTAAGGAGGAGCATAATAAGAAACATACATATGAAAACAACTTAAACATGAAAGAAAACCTCCTTCACCTTCCTTGGAGCTTCCAAATGGTTTGTAGAGTGGCTTGCTTGACTTTGTCTTTCAAAAGGTCTGTTGTAAAGGAGCTTGGCTATCCTCCACCTCCTCTTGGCACCATGTGGTTTGTGGCTTTAGCTTGGCTTAATAATTTGGCATTATAACACTAATTTTAATGGCTTTTGGAATTACTTATGCATTATAAGTTTACACCAAGATATCTTAAAAATGATGTTCATGGCTCTTCTATTTATAGATTTTTCAAAGGGGGTTGGATCAACCATGACCGTCAATCTCAAGATTGAGATGTGTGGCCATGAATAAATCCAATTATGTAATTAAAATATATAAATATCCTCATAAATATCTAGAAGGCATGTGGGAGACATAAGTTAATCATGATTATGTCTCCCACCAAATTCAAATATTTGATTGATATTTTGGCAAGTTGAATTGATGATGCGAATATTACAAATCAATTTTTAATAATGAAACATTCAATAAGTTCCATGGAAAATTAAATTAAGCTCTTGATTTGGTTTAATTATCCTTAAACATGATTAATCAACTTTGATACAAACCTTGGCAATTTGTGCACAAATTAATCAAATTGGTCAAAATGTCATATTATTGGCTTGAAATTTGACTGGATTATAATTAGGTTGCGAAGTCAGATGCATTGGATTTATTATCCCATGTAGGATGTTATCAACACAAAATAATAAAGGCAAATGTCTTGTGCAAAAAAATTGATAGAAAAGAGCAATCCAGAGCACCCAGATGCAAAAAAGTCATTTTAACTCAAAATGATCTGATCAAAGTTAGCTGTTCATAAATTGCATTACCTCATTTAATGATACTTTAGCTAAAATCGGCATTTGAATATGATAATTTAAACTCATTTAATATGTTTTAGTGTTTTTAGGCCAAATTGTGTATTTTGGTAGAAATTGGTCAAAAGCCTGGTCAGAGGTCATTGGTGGCCAGTTTTAGGTGTCTACATTAACAATATCCTAATGGCATTTTGACATGGACCTATGGAGGATCGATACATGTTGTTCACTTGGTTCAATAGTTGGTGAATGCATATTCTTCTATTATGTGGATGTTATAAGTGAAGTGCCTATTAAAGGCAAGCTTATTCTAAGAAATATGGAAGATGGGAAATCCTATATGCATATTCTAACATATTTTTAAACAAGATTGTTCAATACTGAATACATATGGTTGAGTGTGTGCATTATAATATATATTAAAACATTATATGATTATGATTAAAACTTAAATTTTGGCTTGTCATTGTAATATCATGTAGTTTGCATTATAATCAAGAATGTTTCAATGATTTGCTTTTTACCTTGAAAGGGGTTTCCCTAGTGAAATTCATGTATATTTGTGCTTTCCATTTTCTGTAGCACCATATTTTCTTCCATAGTATAGAGTATCTAGAGGCTATAAAAAAGTATAGACATTATGGCTTTAGATATAGTCCTCTCCAATTCAACCAAGGAGAGAAAAGGGGTCATTATAAAAATGACAATTAACCTTATTCTAAGAGTGGGGTAGGGATATACCATCAACCAAACTTATAAAAGTATAACTTTGACAAGTATATAATTGAAGCTTTCAGTAGCCAAAACATAGATAGAAGGAGCAAGAGGGAACCCTTAATGAATATATCTAAATGGACCAGAAGTGTATGAATAAACATTAAGGAGGGTAATTGGCCTTTGATTTGCAATGAGCTCTAGGTCCCCAAATTTGAAACTAAACTTAATATTGCCTTTATTGATAAATTTACCAAATGTGTTGTTATGAACAACTTTAGGATATACACTCTAAAGATATGAATGAATAATATCCATAACACTTAGTTGAACTCATAAGAAAGGATATCAATACCTGGTGATTTATCAACAACCATGTGTTTGATAACCTCTTAAAGATCCTTAATGGAGAGAAGACAATCACAAGTTATATGTTGGCCCTTAGTGAGTTTACATGGAATTGCCCGTGGAAATTCATAATAGCATCTTCACATATAGGAGTTGAAGGTTGAGTAGGAAAGACATTAGCATAATGAATGATCATAATATATCCAGAAGATGATTGAGATGTGTGTTGGAATAATTGGTATCTTTCACATAATCTACTAAATTATTGGATCATAGAAGATTAAAAAATTCATTAGATGTTGTATCTCCTATTGTTAACCAATGCATACAATCTTGAATTTGAACTCCTCAATCTTGAAAATGTTATTCTAGTTTGATTTTGTGTCACCATAGGACAAATTATTTATGTAAATATTCATTAAGAGGATTTAAATTGAATTCCTATAAAAACCCTAAGATACCCATAGTGTGAGGCATTATGTCCTATAGATGGAAAAACTATGATTCTTGATTACCATAGATGAAAAGAAATGGTGTAGTTTGATTGCTGGTGGCTTTCAACAACTCTATTCATACAAGATATTTGAGAGTCTAAATAGATAGGTTCCATATTCTAATATTTTGCTTCTTCATCCAAAAATGATGGAAATTAGAAGCATTAAGAAAAAGTGTAACTTAAAATTTTATATTTTGGGAAGAAGCTTCTGAATTTAAAAATTTATGGGGAGTTGGTGGGATAAATTATACTTTAGAATAATACTAATAAGAAAATCAATGTTATTAGATAATTTAAAAAATATTTTTCTCTGTAAATAAGGCTCTACCAAGTCTTTTAGCTACATGATCACCATTTTATTAGAAATTAGATGAGGTGAACTATGGGGAGGTGGTGGTGGTGATGGTTGGGATATGAAAGCTCAAGCTTATTTTGCTCGTAAAAAAAATGTCTCTTTCATCGATGTACCGTCATATTAGGAGGATATCTTCTTTGTCTTCTCAAAACTCAATCATACTAAACTCGTGACATAGGATCCAATTAGAATCGAGGATTGTCTCAACAATCCACCACTAAAACATTGCACTTTCAATAACTATCAGGATGCGAAACACCGGAAGCACACAATTTGATTACCAAATACCAAGCAACTATAATATGCGGAAATAACCAGATTCACCAAGTAACTAGAATTCAGAATAACACAGCATATGAGAGACAATACACAACTTGTATTAACACTTTATACAGAAAAGAATACAATAAAGAAGATGCCACTTCTTCTCCACCACCTCTTCAGAGGCTCGCTACACCTCAAGTGAACAGTAATTCTTCTCCCCAAAGCTCTCCCTCTCAGGTCCCAACACCCAACTCAAATACAGAGTTGGTGTTCACCTCCCGTGCTCCACGCACACCACAAGTGCTCCACGCACTCCACAAGCACTCCACGTACTCAACAAGTACTCAAGGTACTTCAAGTAGATCTCCCATGAATCTGCAACAACCTGCAATTCAACAGACCATACTTATGGAAGGAACTCCCTTGCCTTCCTGTCTTGCTCTATCCGAGTACACACCTGTACTCCAAGTAGATCCTGCCTGATACTGCTCCCTGTTGTGTTGCTGTCTATATGATCTTGCACACCTGCAAATCAAACAACGGTTCTGCTCACCTGTGAACCTTGACCTTGCACACACATACACCTGCAGATCAACGATCTTACTTACCATGTAGATCTCCTATATAGGCCATGCAACTGTGACCAAGATCCTACACTCCTGAAGAATCCAGCTGACTCTCCAAACCAGCACCAACACGCCTGGTACTGCTGTGGAACTAGGAGGAACACCCTTGCTCACCTCACACACAGAAGGAGCAAACTTTGCTCAACTCAAACTAGCCCACTTTTCCAATACGACCATGAGTCTATTATATAGATCTCATCAAACAATAATTAGACATCTAATTACAATAATTAGATCCGCAGCTCTCAGTCTAAAAATAGATCTCTTCATGCAAACACTTGGTTCATTAGCTAACTGCCCGTAATAAACGCAGTCCGAACCACACAGGCGACCGACGTCGGTCCCTGTCTGCCTGGAGGTGACCGATGCCGGCCGATACCTGACCGACGTCGGTTGCTTCTCTTTACTGTCCTGCCGACCTCGGCTGATTAGACCGACGCCGGTTTCTCTGACGCTTAGCAACCTTCAGCAACCCCTCCAATGGCCTTCTCCGTGTCTGCACCAGTGAAGCTTTTAGCTCCACAATCCTAACAATAACATCATGAGAGGCATAAATATTAGAAATACCAAAAACTGGACATTAATATTAAGGTCCACACTAACTGATACATATAGTATGATTTCCAATTTCAAATATTAAATGATGAAGAAGAGAAAATAAATGTCACCACTCCTCTACATCCATTTTTATTATATGATAATTTTTAATGTTATCTCTACATAAACATATTCACACTGCTCACATTGTCTCCTACATTTTTTTTTTAATCTTTATTACTTTCCAATGTTAATACTATTTCAAAATACCATCATGTCTTATTTGATCCTTAAATAAAATTAAATATTTATAAACCATATGAAAATGTTTTCTATAAATATACTCTGGAGACATTCCCAACATTAAAAACATCTTAACCCGCTCCTCCAATTCATCACTTATTTAAGGGCCAAATAAATCCTTCATGCCTCCCAATATTCTATATTTGCCCTTCAATATTGTATGCGATAAGTTTCTATTGGTATATCTTCATGAAAACAAAAACATAATAGAGTTTCCGTCTAGGTCCCTTTACATATATTTGGTTCTTTGTAAGTTTTTATTATTCTTTATCAACATTCATGGAGTATTTTAACACATACAAACACCAATATCTGGAGACAAAAAAACCCACCAAATACTTGTATTTCAAAATATACGATATATGAATGTAAAAAACTCAATACACGTGTAGTTTAAGAATTATCACATGTACTACTATAAAGGTTTATCCACTCTGATATACTACAAAATAATTTATGTATAACTGAACTGATGGCTTTGTTTATGAAAAGTAGTAGGATAGTTAGGAAAGATGACCTTCCCATTAATGAATTCATCCACTAGATGTCTTTGTATTCAAATTTGAACACTTATTTTTGTTATTTGGGATTTTAGTAATAATATTTTTATATATTTAGACAATGTATATATATATATTTTATTCTGGAGTACATTTTTCTTTTATAAATCTATTCATGTATTATCTTAGTTATTTTTATCCACAAGACATATTTATTTAGGATTAGCTTAGTTTGTATAGGAGCATATTTAAAATAGTATATAGATATTCTTCATATCTCATAATTTTATTTTTAATTTCAAGATTTTACCGGTAAACCTAGATAACGTTGATTATAGAATGAGTTTCTTTTTTGTTGATGGTTTCTAAAAATTATTAATTACTAGTTTTCAAATTGAGAAATATCTTATAAACTAAATTAAACAATTTTTATGAATTAACTATAATAAGAAATTAATGAAGAGTTATATATATGTGTGTGTGGGGTTATTGATATTTCAAATTGAGAAATACCTTGTAGGCTAAATTAAATAATTTTTATGAATTAGTTATATTAATAAATTAATGAAGACACACACACACACACACACACACACACACACACACACACACACACACACACACACACACACACACACACACACGGACGGTTATTGATCATTTAAGAATCACCTAATAAGAAATTAGATCATTTCTTATTTTCTTGGAACATTCTTAGAATGGTATATATACAACTCAAATTTTCTAAGAATAGCCCTAAAGTAGAAACTTGAATACAAAGAGGTCAAAGTTGCATGATATAAATTTTAAAAGATCAAAAACATGACTACATTATAGATTGTTCATGATTTTTCACACACTCACCTAACTTGGAGAACAATGTATCATTTGAACCATATTCAAACTATTAGAATGTAATAAACACTTAACCATTTAACGAGGAGTGGTTGGGTATGTCAAACTTAAAGTACTAAACCCATTTTAAGGTATTTTGTAATAAATCAAGAATAATTAGGGTTATGAAAAATATATATAAAAAATGTATTATCACACAAGATCAAAGATTTTTCATATATATAATCTTACTATAGGCATCGACACAAAGCTCCTAGAAGTTGTAAACCCTCACTATGCACAAAGACATGTTGTAGGTGAACCCTGAGAGTTTCAATTGTCATATGCATTTAAAATTGTTGAGAGCATCCAAACATTTATTATTTCCTATTTCAAATATGAGCATGTGATGAAATATATCTTAAACGTTTCTAAATTATGTGACATCTTCTACAAATGATAAATAATTAAATTTTGCTAAGTAAGTCATCATACTCTTATCTTGTCAATTGTAAATCAAGTAATAATATATATTAATCTATTTACAAAAATATTATTATATTTATTTTTATAATTTAAATTAATACATTATAATACATAAGGTTCATTTTAAATTGTAAAATAAACCATCACTATTTCAATTATAAATAAAACATTAAAATTTGACAATTGCATTTTACCCACTAAATTGATTCTCAAACTAAAAGATGGTCATATGTGATGTGGATGTTGCACATTAAATTTAGTAAAGATAAGATAAATGTCAAGGGAAAGTAAAAGACTAATATCAAGCTAAACTATTAATTGAAAAAGATAGGTCCAATGCCATTTCCACGTGTTTGAAAGAAAAAATGTGATCAATTGCCTTTCTCATTCCAACAGGAATATATCATCATTAAATTATGAATGGGAGTCTTTCTTTTCTCATCGCATTTAAAGAATAAAACGGAACCAATTTCTTTCCCATTTTAAATAGAATAAAATATTATAATAAATGGTAGAATTAATTTTCCATCTAGTCTTTTTTAGCATATCTTATCGGCCATATAAATGTTTATAATCACATGTTATTTGACATGTAAACAAAATAAATTTCAGTAGGGCTTTGAAATATCTCTGAATAGGATATTTACTAAACACAGTCACAAAAGCATAATCCAAACTCACAATAATGTACTTGCTAAATAAAATCACAAACATATAAAAAAAAACTTAGAAATACAATAACTCATATATTAGATAACCTTACTTACAAATATGATCCTAATGGATCATAACTCTAAAGCACAATTGTAATTCCTGGATGGAATTACCTTCACCAGTTAGGGAGCAATCTTGCATCATTGAAACTAGTAAACCCAAAAGGGTTTCTGTCCTCAAATTTTTCTTAATTCATTGGATTTTCATCCAAAGAAGAGGAGAAAATATGAACACAAGTTCAAACCTTACAAAGGGGTTTTCATAATATTCAACACATTGATTACAATGGAGAAGTTCTTAATTTATAGAAAATGAAGAAAGAAAGAGAGAGAGAAGGAAACTTCATGCCCAAGCCAAGAAATTCATCCTCCTTGAGTGGGTGCACTATTTTAGCAATAATGATATGCTTGTTTCCTTGTGAGAATGGTCAAAATTGGATCACATGATCAATATTTATTTTGTCTTGGTCTCCCACTTCCCATGTGACACCAAAAATGGTGCCTCACCTTTACACATGTGAGCACAAATCAACAATAGTACTTTTGAATTTAATCCCCATGTGCCAATAAGATCCAAGAAAGGCTCTAATCACCTTTTGACCAAGTGGTAGATAATAAAATCATGGAGCCACCCAAAAATTTATCCCATATCTCTCACACATGTGTGAACAAGCACATGTGACTCACATAAGACAAGAAACTTGTTTTCAAGTGCAAGTTATGCCCCACTCTTTCAAATCAACCTTTTCCCTACAAAGATTCCTTTATCTTTACTAAGCATGTGAATTATAAAATACAAATAATTAATTCACAAAGTGGAGTACTATGCCCCACCTCTTTACATGCATCATGTGGGTCATGCCACATCACTCCACAATTCACCTCCTTGCTACATCATCTGTCATATCATCTTCCACATCACTTTGCCATGTCACCATGAGTAGTGACTCATGAATAGTACCAATAAATAGTGATATGTGAATAGTACTAGGTGAATAGTGACCCACACTAAAATTTTCATACAACACCTGAATTAGCCTACGAGAATAAAATAGGCTATTAGTATTCTTGAAATGTCACATTTGGAAAAAAGGGGACATTACAAATCCTCCCTTCCCAAAGATTGCTTGTCCTCAAGTAACCTAGTTAAATTCATGGATCTAAATACCTGGATCCCAAACCAACTATGGGAATTGGCAATTCCTAATTCTTGAAACTCTTTATGATATAGTGGCTTCATCGTGCATCCATTGTGATACTCTGATATTAACATGGATTGAAAACCACACACCAAGTGTTGTTATAACAAACACTTTCTCTAGAGCAACTAAAGCATTTACAACATCACATACTTGATTTGATGTTAAATTCAACTGTTCTAATTCATCCACGCTACAAACATGCTCCATGTCAAGTTTTGTCTTCTCAAAGCTTGCATCTTCATTTTGGGACTCTACTATGCATGCTTGTAGAAAAAAGACATTTTCCTTTTTAGAAGAAAGTTCAAAATTTTCTTCCTCTTGGAAAGTATATTTCACCATGGGTTGCTTCCTCTCAAGCTCTGGTTGAACTCTTTCTTCTTGCAAGAAAATTTTCTCCTCAAAATCTTCTTCTAAGCTTGTTCCCATGCTCTAATGTCCTCTTTTGTCTCCATTTCAACTTGAAGACACTCACCCAAAGATAGACTTGCGCATTTAAAAAACACATTATGGGAAATCAAATACAATTTTTATTCAAATTTATTCCCTTTTGGCAGCCCTCTGCTTTCTTCATCTTCACTAAAAGATGCAACACATGATTCTTCTTCTTTGTTCTCAACATCACCCTATTGGAATGTAATGGAAGTCACTAATTCATCTTGAGGTTTTGGAGTATCCATCACCTTATTTTCAACATAAACTTCAATAACTTTGAATTCATCATCTTCATTGTGTCTGCATTTGTGGCTAGGATCCCAAGGCTCCTTGCATGTGAAGCAAATATTACTTCTTCTGAGTACATTTCTACTACTATCTTCTTTTCTTACAAAAATTTACCACATCTTCTTCCTTCAAAATATTTTTCTTCTCCTCCAACTTCTTGGAGACCTTTGTTTTCTCTTCATTCCTCCTTATCCTCCTTATATATTTTATAAAACCCTTTTTTCTAGGAACCAATATTACTTTGATGTCTAAGTATTCATCAAAGGAAACTGACATTCTAAACTCATTAGTAAATGCTTGGTACTGGTCCAAAACTTTGATGGCATCTTGTTCATAATTATGAATCTACATCAACACCTCTTGTATGGGATCTATGTCTTCTTTCTCTAGTAAGAATTTTGGAATCTAAATCCATTCCATGATTCTTGCAGCTTTATCAATAACATCTACAATGTAAAATTCTCATAAGATGGAAGGATACAAGGCTCTGATACCACTGAAATACTTGGACAAGGATATTTGCTACAAACACATAAAACTATAAAATCCAAAATAAAAATAGACTTATACAAAGCTTTGATACCACTGAAATATCCCCTAATGGGATATTTTCTAAACACACTCATAAGAGCATAATCCAAACTCACAATAATGGAAAGGCTAAATAAACTCACAAATATATTAAAAAAACTTAGAAATAAAATAAATCATATATTAGATAACCTTACTTACAAATATGATCATAATGGATCATAACTCTAAAGCACAACTATAATTCTTGGATGGAATTACCTTCACCAGTTAGGGAACAATCTTGCATCACTAAAACTAGTAAACTTGAGAGGGTTTTTGTCCTCAAATATTTTTTAATTCATTGGGTTTTTTTCCAAAGAAGAGGAGAAAGTATGAACACAAGTTCAAACCTTACAAAGGGGTTTTCATAATATTCAACATATTGATTACAATGGAGAAGTTCTTAATTTATAGAAAATGAAAGAAGAGAGAGAGAGAGAGAGAGAGAGAGAGAGAGAGAGAGAGAGAGAGAGAGAGAGAGAGAGAGAGAGAGAGAGAGAGAGAGAGAGAGAGAGAGAGAGAGAGAGAGAGAGAGAGAGAGAGAGAGAGAGAGAGAGAGAGAGAGAGAGAGAGAGAGAGAGAGAGAGAGAGAGAGAGAGAGAGAGAGAGAGAGAGAAGGAAACTTCATGCCCAAGCCAAGAAATTCATCCTCCTTGAGTGGGTGCACTATTCTAGAAATAGTGATATGCTTGTCTCCTTGTGAAAATGGTCAAAATTAGATAACATGATCAATATTTATTTTGTCTTGGTCTCCCACTTCCCATACGACACCAAAAATGGTGCCCTACCTTTACACATGTGAGCACAATACTTTTGAATTTAATCCCCATGTGCCAATAAGATCCAAGAAAGGCTCTAATCACCTTTTGACCAAGTGGTAAACAATAAAATCTTGGAGCCACCCAAAAATTTGTCTCATATCTCTCACACATGTGTGTGCAAGCACATGTGACTCACATAGGACAAGAAACTTGTCTTCAAGTGCAAGTTATACCCCACTCTTTCAAATCAGCCTTTTCTCTATAAATATTCCTTTGTCTTTACTAAGCATGTAAATTATAAAATATAAATAATTAATTCACAAAGTGGAGTACTATGCCCCACCTCTTCACATGCATCATGTGCGTCATGCCACATCACTCCATAAGTCACCTCTTTGCTGCATCATCAGTTGTATCATATTCCACATCACTTTGCCATGTCACCATGAATAGTGACTCATGAATAGTACCAATGAATAGTGACATGTGAATAATGTTAATGAATAGTACTAGGTGAATAGTGACCCACACTAAAATTCTCATACAACACCCAAATTAGCCTATGGGAATAGAATAGGCTATCAGTATTCGTGAAATGTCACATTTAGAAAAAAGGGGACATTACAGGCTCTATAAAAATGTATATTTGCTTTAATAAATAAATGAGATTTATTGTAATAATTTTATAAATAAATTTTTTCGCTTGTTTTAATGTAGTGATAATTTTTACTTCTTAAATAAGAAGAATTATGTTTTTTTCAGATGTATTAAAATAGTGTTTTCTAGATGTAATTTTTTAAATGTGTTCAATTCTAAAATAATAATAGAGTTTTCAAAATAAATAAATAAATAATAGATGTATTTAATTATATCATTTCAAAATTGAATATTTTATTATGTTAATAAAAAATAAAGACTTACCTTCACCAAATTTTTTATCGATAAAAATTAAGTATCTGTCAAATATCAATAATCTCCAATGATCCAAAACCATTTTGAAGTGTTCCATCTATATTCAGATCTTATATGCTTTTATTTGAATCTATAACATAAAATTGGAGAAGAATTGAACTCTATTAATAATAGAAAAAAAGTCTTCCATTTTAGTATGAAAATGAAAATAAAAATAAAAATCTTTCTTTCCTTAAATAAAATATAATCTTAGAAGCATTTATCGTTACATGAAATAAAATATTAGAATGAAAATTATGTCAAAATTTTGATAGAATCATGGCCGAGTTCTTTGACAACACCATCTTTGAATTAATTTTTCTACATGGAATGGTTGAAATAGGGTATGTATCCAAAATTAGATATACTGAGCATGCTTTTAGAAGCATAAAATATGCTTTAAAGATCCTAGGTGTTAACAAACTACAAAGATAAGATGAACCACACTTAAATGAACCAAATAAATCCTAATTGGAAGGCCTTGGTAAAAGATGCACAAAGGAAATAAGTTCTATTGAGCTTAATAATGATTTCCCAAATTTTAGAAAACCTACGATTCCACACTCACTCAGAGGAGTTAACTTTCAAATAACCATTCAAAATATCCACTTGAATATATCAAATAGAGATGATTGGATAACTTAAAAAGAGTTTGTACTAGTGTAAATTGATCTTAATAGATCATTTCAAATTTGATCACCATCTTGAAGATGAATAAACACCAATTGAATGTAGATACACATTAGATTTTGAATTTTGCACTTCCATAATTGATTGATGGTCATTAGCTTCAATAGATTTTTTAGTCAACTTTGGGACATTAAATCTTGGATTTCACAAGGATTGGTTTTGTGCTAGACATCCCCCTTGGGATAATTTCATGGCCTTAATAAACATTGATTTGAATTACCCTTATTAATTCCTATGCGTCAAGTAGTTGATGGCATTTTTTTTGTAATATTTCCTCCTAATTTGGTGTGGCACATTCTTGTCTTCATAATGATTTGCCATTATGTGAAGTGGAAATCATTTTAGTCCTTTTTTTATATGGGTTCATTTTCCATTTTCATATGCATTTGGCTCCCATCCCTTCTATGCTTTCCATATTCATTATGGGTTTTTACCTTCCCTATACCCCTTGCCCTTTCAGCTATGGCAAGACCCACACATGGTGGAAGGAAGAAGAACATGGTGATCGATATAGATTTACGCATGATGTTTCTATCATAAAACATGTTCAACTCCTTAGATGGTAGTCGAATTCTTCTAAAAATTTCCAAGGATGTGTAAGTGATTACATTATTTAGGAGGTATTTGACCCTTCTTATTTGTTTGCTCTTAATTTCATTAAACATTGTATTGATGCAAGTATATTGGTTGAGAAAGAGTTTGGAACATAGACCAAATTAGATATGTCATTAGTATGGAAATTGACAACAAACATTTGGACCTTGTCACACATTTCTTTATCCTCAAATCTCTCCAAGAAATATGAGGAAACATGCTATTAAAGCCCAGGTGTCAACTATGTCTAGTGAATTCATATCTAAATTTCAATATCTTAAATATAAAATATAATATATTATACAAGTAATAAATGTCTATTATGATGTGGAAAACTTGGATTTAGATGTGTTTTTATATGGTAATCCCTCTCCTCATCATGAAATTTTGCATGTTCCTGATTTTGGAGCTAAAGATGTTCATAATTTGGAATGGGGTATCTCGAATGATCAATCAAATGTTGAGTAGCGATGATAAATATTAAACCTTGATGATGGCTCCCCAAATTTAGTGTTTTGGAAAAGAAAATGGGATGAACATATCCTTAAATTTGTGATGGATACTAAATTGACAATGGCATCTTTATTTTAAAAAATGAATTTCAAGTGGGTAGTGACGATTAAAATTATACTAGAAGGCTTACATTTACACCAAGTTTTTATTCCTAAAGGTATGGGCTCTATGGACCTTTGTGTTTTCCCCTCTAGTATAAAACTAATGATGCTTGGTGAATTTACTAGTTTGTTGTAGGATTTTATTCTAATGGGAGCTTCCATCATGCACTTTTGAAATGCACTGGTTTGAGGATTATGGGCTTGGTTGATTGTATTTTTCTTAGTTGGGCACTTTTTTCTCTTTAGATGTCATGAATGGATGGTGGCTTGGTATATTTTTGTCTTGTTTGGACTTTTGTCTTTTTTTTCTAGTCATATTTTTTAAAATTTTTTTATTGAGAGATTTTATTGAACTTATTTTTAATTTACGTGCTAGATAATTTTATACTCTGAAGTAAGGGTTGTAATCATTATGAACATTAAATAATACTATATTAGCCAAAAAATTTCTATAAATGTTGTTATAATAATTAAATTTAAATTTATCAAATAATTGTTTATGTAATACTTTAAGGGAATCATCATATCATAGAAAATTAAAACATATTTATAACATTCATCCTTGTATACATCATGCCCACCACAAAAATCCTCATTATCATCATTATCGTCATCATCATCACTGTCATCATTCTCATGTATTGAACATCTCTTTACGACATAGAAAACAACTATGATATTATAATTAAAATTTTAAATTTAAATAAATTGTAATATAATAATATTAAAAATAAAGACACAACGAGGTAAAATTTGAGATGATCCAAATATTCCCTACAATATAATTAAAATACAAATAATTGAATTATTATTTTAAAATATATAACCAAATTCCTATACTTGTATTAAATATCACTAAAACAATACTAGATTCATAAAGCGCATGAGCTCATCCTTACTTTCTTGAACAATCTTATGTAGAGTTCTTAGTGACTTAGATTTTTTTTCATAAATAAGCTGCAAGCATATGCCTAAAATTATGACCCCTTCTTATTCCACCCAAAAATCATTTCCACTAATTTTTCTTCTCAAATGTCAATTAATTTTGATATAAGTGAATGTTATACAATTCCAATTCGAATTAACAATGACATAACATGCCTTAAAAGAGAAATAACATGTTTTAAATATGTAAATTGATTATGATTTTATTCCTTCTTTAGGAGGGTAAATGGATTATTAGTCCCTGCTAATAGAATCATTTTTTAATTACCTAAATTTTATTTATCCAATCAAAAATTCTACAATACATATTATTATAACAATTATAAAGTTTTACTTAAATTTGAAATACAAATATTAGAATATCCAATACGTGTTATTTAAGAATATTCCTTTAATTCAATATTATTATAAATACCCCTCATTTAGTGGATATATTAATTGTGACTTATTACACATATCTCAATGTAAAATGTGAGTTCTCTATAATTATACTTAGTGGAATGATTAAATAAAAATTAAAAACCTTGCTATTAGATTATTGCTTCATTAAACGTACAAATTGAATAAGCAACTAGGGTGGTAATTTCATATTTGGTAACTATACTAAAAAATTACAAATGAACAGGGTATCATTTAATGTATAATAATAACTATAACCAATCAAATCACTCCCTCAACAACAAATGGATTCAACCACTCCAATTCGAAAGAAGACCTCAGTTTAAAATTTCAATGCACACAAACATAGAGTCCCAATTTCCCTAATTGATTGAATGGTGAGATCAATAAATATGATAAAGTTATTCTTAAGTCATAGAGGAAAGAAGCCTTATATCTTTGCTCAAAATCCTTTTATAAGACAAACTTATATTTTATTCTTTCATTTCAATTATGTAAAAAAATTTCTCCTTAATTATTTTAATGAGCTAAGGCATAATGCCCTTTACACAATTTTTTATAAAATAATAATATTTGAAACTTCCAAATTGAGTAAGACAAGGTAAAACAAAGGTGTAAAAACCCAAACTTGATAAATCAAAATGGGTTTATCAAATTGAGTAAGCAATTTAAAAATGCACAAGATTTCATACATGCACTTAGCAACTTTTTTAAAACTTATAGAATGTTCGTAAAACTATAATTTAGATTGAATACCTCTTTAATACATTACCTAGATGGTAAATATATTCTAAAATAATCATATGTGGAGGCATACACACCTCTCATCCAATGATTGTCCAATAACTTTGATTGTATTTTCTCTATGTTTTAACAATTTTCAAACTCACTTTCAGTTATAGTTATTATTTCCACATTTAGTCCAATACATGTACAATTTCATCTACCTTATTTCAAGTTCACATTGACTCATTTTTCTATTTAAACTAGATGCAAGATACATTTGAATTTACTTTTTAACAAGTTGACAAACTATAAAAGCTTATAAATATGTTGTTAGTCATTGCTAAAGTAGGGATAACATTGTAACATTCATCTTAGTACAAAAATATTTTGATTCTAATTAATAATAATTAATACATGCACATCATTCAATGCTATCTTGATTTTACATCATAATTTGGAGGAGGCTGACAACAATGAACATTTTTACCATGCATAATTATAGGAATGCCTTTTGGCACATAACACATGGCACGTGACACATGACACAAAATTCCCATAGAACATGTCAAATTATCAGATTAAAATACATTTTACATCTCATGTATCACTTATTTTAAATATTATTATATGTGTGTTATATGAATTAGCCATTACTTATTTTGCATAGACTATAGAAACACTATATCCCTAAATCTCATTGTTGATGATTTTCTCTATTTACTATTATTAATTTTTTCATATTATTCATTGTTGCACTGAGCATACATTACAAATTTAAGTGCAAACTCAACTTTAAAGAAATTATAATACAAAGGCAGAGATTAGTTGTTACATGACCCATGTTCCATTCACTTTTATTTCATTGATTAATCCTCTTTTTTTGCATTACAAAAGTTACATGCCAAAATGACTAAACAATCCAATTTTCGTGAGGTACTTTGATGTTACAATTTTACCCTTGGTAGTTTTCATAGAAATAAGTATACGGTGAATTGGATTTTAGATGTAACTCTAGAGAATTTATTTATTTCTTCAGAGGACCAAAGTAGATTTTTTTATATGACACCTTATGTGAACTAAAAGATGTCCCTTCCAATCAATAGTGAGATTAATATTGTTTATCATGAAACATATAGTAGGAAATTCTTTCCATAATTTTTTTAAGAAGTCAAAAATGTTTAACACAGTTGATCCGTATCCTTCCTCCTCTTTTCTCTTTTTGGTTGTAGAATGCATGAATTTGTTCTATCATGTTTTTTTAAAGCACTTTGTGACACTAAGGCAACCACTCACATAATCAAAGTTATTCTAATATTACTCATCCTCAAAAGGGGGGATTGGATTCAACTAACTCTTTGTAAGAAATCCACTACCGATCCACTTTGTAAAGTTCTCCTACTCTTGGTCCCAACCCTGTTGGCAGTGTGGTGTGGCCTCATCCTGGGTAGGGCATTATTATTTCTTTGGCTCCTATAGATGTTGTATATGGATGGGTAAAACCTGATCCTACATTATTTAGGCCTTATTTTAGAGTGATAAACCACTTAAGGATGATACTCCACCTTTTCGTTCTACTAGAGTGATAACATGTGCTTAATATCTTATTATTGATTTTGTAGTTTTTTAGTTTTTTCTTGACTTGTCATGCTTTGCCTTTTTTCCTTATTTTGAGTAAGATTTTTTATTCTAGTAGGGAGTGTGAGCCATGAATTCAAACTAGATGATTTGTTATGTAACCTCATGTAAATTACTATTTTTTTACAATAATAGGTTTACTAAAGCGTTCCAATGGTAAATTCACTTTGTGATATTAAAATGTTTATATGTACTCTATTTTATTTTATAGTTTTTATTATGAAATTACACTTTTTATTAAGAATATCTGCCTACAACAATTAATAAATATGCATGAAATAATAGGAATTAATAGCATGAATTAATAGATTTAGATAATTATCAGAACACTTGAAAAGATTGTAGGCCACTTTGAGGGGGCAACCTCCTTTGAGCAAGCTCAATACAATAAATTCGTGGATGCCTTCATTGGCCTCAACACTTACTTATATACTAATTTTAATCCAAAAAAATACTACTTTCCATTAATTTGGGATAAAACAAAATGCTCACAGGATGACTTACAAAGAATATGCATCCATAACAACTAATATAATAACAAAGTAAAGAAAAGATATATCACATATCAATAACATCCTCTCCCTCTTAGAAGAAGCTTTGTCCTCAAAGATTTAGATGTGGGAATTGATGTTGAATCTAAAATAGTGGTTCCCTTATTGCATCCTTTGGTTGCATTCCATACCACTGAATTAAAACCTCTATGATGGAGCAGGAGCAAAGTTGGCATGTGTGCTTGTCTAGGATTGCCTCCAGCTCAAGAAAAATGGATCGCAGTCTAATGTTTTTTCCAAAAAATTTATTTAGACAAGAGACATGAAATACTGGGTGAACTCAGGAAGAAGGTGGGAGTTTCAACTTATAAGCAACCGACCAATATTTTGAAGAACTTGATAGGGCTCATAGAACTTGGGATCTAGCTTATGACACCCTTTGAGTTTTAGGAAGGATTATTTATATGGTTGTAGGAAAAGAAAAAACATATAACCTACTTAAAAGGTTGGCTCAAAATAATGCTGATCAGCATATTGTTTCATTCTATTTTGTGCCATATAAATATTGTCCCATAGGGTACTAACGATCTAATCCTGGGTTCAAAGAATCATGTCAACCACTTGAATTGATGAACTATTGGGGGTGTATAGAAGGAGCACTGATGGTTATTTACCATAGACTACCTCATATGGAGCCATTTTTTTTGAAGTGTGGTAGGAGGCATTGTACCACATTCAATAAGAGGGAGCCACTTTACCCACTGATGTTGTTTTTCTGAGGTGAAGCAATGAAGGAAAGTTTCCAAGCATTTGTTGATAATTTCAATCTTACCATCTATTTGTAGATGATACCTAGAACTCATTTTCAATTGGGTGCTAGTGCATCAAAATAGTTCGATCCAAAAATGGCTAGTGAAGGTTGCATCATGATCTGAGACATTAGATGAAGGAATGCCATAAAGACAAAAAATATGGTCTAAGAAAATTTGTATGACTATGGAGGTAGTATAGGGATGGATGAGGGCAAAAAAATGACTATATTTAGAGAGGTGATCAACCAAAACCAAGATTATAATTTTTCCTCCAAATTTAGGGATCCCCTTAATGAAATCCATATAAATATTTGTCCAAATCCTAGTAGGGATGGGCAAGGGCTTAAGAAACCTAGGGAAGAGTATTGTTTCACCCTTATTGCATTAGTAGGTATCAAATTCAGCCACCATCTATTGAATTGCATTTTTCATTCCCTTTTGAAAGAAGTTGGGTTGTGTTCGCTCATAAGTTTTGAGAAACCCTGAGTGCCCTGCATATGGAAAAGCATGGAGTTCATAGAATACAACTTGATGAAGATCTATGCTCTAGGGAAACACAAAATGACCTTTGTATCAAAGAGAATCACCATTCTAAGAATAATATAGTACAATAGAGGGGTTAATGGCTAATTATTGAATGGTTTGAGATAATGAGGATTCATTGACATACCCCTATTATACAACATCCAACCAATTCAGAATATGCATAGAAATAGCTGAAAGGGAAGCTTGGTCTGCAAATGTGGGAGATAGATCATCAACCATAATATTGTCCTTAACCTTATTGTAAGTTATCTCATAGTCATAACCCATGAGTTTGATGACCCATTTCTATTGTGATGGCATGGAGACCCATTGTTCCAAGAAATATTTTAAACTCTGGTGATTAGTTTTGATGCAAAAATGATTCCCTAGTAAGTATGGCCACCACTTTTGCACTACATGCATAATGGGCATCATTTCCTTCTCATAAGTAGAGAGCACTAAATTCTTGCCAGAAAGTGCTTTGCTAGTGAATACAATGGGGTGTCGTTCTTGGAGGAGAACACCACCAAGTTCATTGCCACAAGCATCACTCTTGATAGTGAAGGTCTTGGTAAAATTTGGCATAGCTAGAATAGTTGTAGTATACATAGCTTGTTTCAATTCATCAAATTCACACTCAATAGCTTGTGTCCAAGTAAAAACATATATTTTTAACATAGATATCAATGGAGCTAAAATATTCCCATAATCCTTGACAAACTTGTGATAATATCCAGTCAACCCCAAAAACCATGGAAGCTCTTGAGTGTCTGAGGATGAGGCTGATTTTTCACAAAAAATATTTTTTTAGGATCCACTTGAACCCCTTGGGATGAAACAATATGCCTAAGATACTTCACTTCATCCTACCCAAAAGACATTTGGACTATTTTGCATAAAGATGATGGTCAGAGAGAAGTTTTAGTGTGAATTCTAGATGTTGGGGATGCTTAGATCATGTTTTACTATAGATTAGGATATCATCAAATAAGACCAAAATGAATTTTCATAGGTAGGGCCATAATTTTTTATTCGTCAATTCCTAGAATGTTGAAGGAGCATTACTAAGGCCATAGGGTAAGACTAGAAACTCATAGTGGCCATCATGTGTGTGAAAAGCTATTTTAGGGATATCATCCTCATGAATCTAGATCTAGTGATATCTAGAGCAAAGATCTAACTTGGAGAAAAAATGAGTGCCATGAAGCTCATCAAGAATCTCATAAATAATAGGGATCAAGAACTTATCCTTGATTTTGATGTGATTAAGTGCATGCAAATCAATGTAAAGGTAGCATGACCCCTATTTTTTCTAGATAAGGAGAACTAGGGAATAATATGGGCTAGTAGTGGGTGAATAATGCCTTGCTTCAGTAAATCTCAAATGAGCATCTTGATCTCGATCTTTTGATAAAATGGGTAGTGGTAAGGCTTGATGTTAGGAGGAATGTTTCCAAGAAGGATTTGAATATAATGGTCCTCTAGTCATGAAGGTGGCAATCCCACTAGTTTGGCAAAGACACATACATACCTCTATAGAATGGTTTGTAGATCAAAAAGAGTAGTGGAGATTATTGATGGTTGAGTTTGAATAGAATGGAGTTGGGCAATGACGTCATGTAAATTATTAAGAATATTTTCCATGAAATGTGAACTTATGATGCTGAGAGATCCTAGTTGTAAGCCTTTCAATGTGTGTTTTTACCTATTATCTAAAAACTACATCCAAAGTTCAGCAAAATCCCATAAGATGGGTCCAAGTGTGTATAACCATTAGGCTCCTAAAATAACATCACATCCACCTAAGGGTAAGGCAACCATGCTGGAGCACAAGTTATAATCTACAATAGAGATATGCATATTGTGAAACTTCCCTTTGCAAGGTAATGTACCCCCATTGGCAATCATGACTTCAAATTTGGATCAAGGTTGGATAAAACAATCAACCTGTTTGGTGATTTGAGGGTAAATAAAGTTATGAGTGTTACTTGAATCAATGAGTATTATTAGAGGGAACTTCTTAAAGTAACCCCTGACCTATATGGTTTATGGAGTGGTGAATCCTACTAAGGCATAGAGAGAGCTATTTGGTTGGTATTCTTGAGAAGTAGGTTCCACAATTGGTTGAGCTTCTTTTGGATCATCTATTGTATCATGAACATCCTCCCAATCTTCAATTTTAGGTGGAGAGTCCACATCCAATAGGTAGAGATTTTGATTGACACATTGATGTCTTTAAGTGAATTTATCATCACAATTATAACATAGTCATTTTTCTCTATGGGCTTGCATCTCTACTTCAGTCAAATGCTTGATATGAGTAGTTTTGGGGGATGGCATTGTTTGAGATCATTATGGAGTTGTATTTTTAAATAGAGAAAAATGGGGTTTGAATCACTATTGAGTTACGATCTTGTCCTCTACCAAATCAGCCAACCCTAAGGCTTCCATCATCATGTTGGGTTATAAAATTTTGACCTCAAATCAAATTGCATCCTTTAGTCTATTGACAAAGAAACTCCTGAAGAATTCATCAAACAATCCATCCATGTGACTGGCTAGTTTTTCAAATTCTATTTGATATTCTCTCATAGTTCTTATTTGGAAAAGTTTAGTGAGTGCTCCAGTGAAGTCATCAAAAGTACTATGGCCAAACCATTGTAAAATGAGGGTACAAAAATTTGTCTATATGGGTTCATCATGAGCCTTGGTATACTAATGATATCATTAAAGGGCTTCAAGTTCTAAGTGAAAGGATGCAAGCGAGACCTTATTGGCATCAAAAGTATTATGCAAAATAAAATATTTTTATACCTAATAGATCCATCTAGTTGGATCTATACCATTGAATTGAGGAAAATTAAGCTTCGACCCATGATAATTTCTAGAAGAAGAAAACCCAGTGTCTGAAGAAGACTCTGGATGTCGTTTATTATTCATGGTGGTATGTTGAAGACTGAGGCTGAGAATTTTTTCATCAATATCTTTGATGTGGGTATTAAGGGTAGCAATTTCATCCTCCATGTTTTTTTCTCCTATTTAGGTTACTACCATGACCCGAATAATAGATTTTTTTTGAAATGGATAGGAAAACTAGAGTTAAGACATGTTTAATATGGAAAGTTTTGAATTTGGGTGAAAATGGAATGGGTAAAGAGGATTTTAATAATTTTTTTTCATAGTGGGAGTATGATTGATGAAAGCAAGAGAAATTTTAGGAGTGAAAATGGAAAAACTAGAAAATTTGTTAAAGAGGGACAAAGGAGTAGAAAGAGATGATGAAAATTGTGAAAATTTTTCAAGGTAAACATACAAAAATAAAATTTATGGCAATACTCAAAAAATGGGAAAATTAATATTTATGGGAATTAGGAGTGGAATTGGGATATGGGACCTCAAAGAAGAAAACATAGGGAATAGAATTTTAGGTGTTCGGATAAAGTTTGAGGATCAACATGGCTATAGATGGAGAGATATTGAAAAAAAAAATTACTTTTTTGTTTTCTATCTAACGGTAAGTCCTCTGAGAGTCTACTGATACTATGTAGATGGTTTCCAAATTTTGGTTCCTATCATATACCTGCCTATAAGTCCTTCGATAGTCTATGGATATTATATTGATTGATTTTTTTGAGTCTTCTAGAAATATTTTGAAATTGATAGAAATGGGCCTCAAGTTTCAATGGTTACCTAAGGTTTTTAAAAATATCATTCTAGCCACCAATGCCATCTAAGAGAGTACCACTCTCTAAAATTTTTTGGCCACAAATTTACCTCTCAACGACAACTCTTGGTTTTCCAAATGGATGAGAACTACTCAATTGAGAAGGGATTATTGCCCATTTTGCTGGTAGGTCCTCTCAATGGGATAACTACTTTGGGGTTTCTGTGGTACTCCTCATGATGAATTTTAGGTATTTCACCCAAGTACTTCCCATAGTTATACGGTCAAGTTTTTACCCTGATTCAAAATAGATTACAAAAAATTACTTAATTGAGTTATGCAGCAAAATAGAATTAAGATATTCTTAAAAATTATTGAAATGAAGTGTGTAGTATTACAGAGTTAAGACTTTCTGAAGGAAAAAAAATGTGGCCCTAGAAAGTGTTCTGATACCAAATGAGAAGATCCTCTAATAAAAATTAATAAAAATACATGAAATAATAATAATTAATAACACAAATTAATAGATTTAGATAATTAATAGAACACTTGAAAAGATTAAATCGATCTAGACCACTTCAAGGGGGAAACCTCCTTTGAGCAAGCTCAATAAAATAAATTCGTGGATGCCTTCATTGGCCTCAAAACTTATATACTAATTCTAGTTTAAGCAACTACTACTTCCCATGAATGTGGGATAAAAAAAATGTTCATGGGATGACTTACAAAGCATATGCGTCCATATAAACTACTATACTAAAAAAGTAAAGAAAAGAGATATCATGGGTTCATAACATTTTTTTTTTTGATTAATCAATAGTGTTTCACTTTAGATAAATTAAATAGATATCCTTAGAATTTTAATATATATTGCAAATAATTATCTAAGTTGGATCATGAAAAAAATTGTATGAAAAAAGAGATGTAATATGATGAAGAAGGAATGGTAAGCAAGTGAGAAATGATCAAGGTTAATTGATACATTATGGTGTAAATACCTAATTTTGGTAGATGACTAGTTATTTTTTATAGTGTTAACGTGTTTTTATACATATGTATAATTGGTTTAAATTAAACTTTTATTAGTACATTTTCCATTTTGTTGAGCCTTGTACTACCTTCCCTTGCTTTATATTTTCCATATAGTTTTGTTTTTAGGTCACTTTGGGTCAATGATGATAAATCCATTTAATACCAAACACTTAAAAACCTACATATTGATTATCCTTTTTTTCCTAGCACAACCCCCGATGCTCTCAAAATGTCTAAATCATCATTTTGACTATATTGGTGTCTTTGACTAGGATGATACTATTTGATCTTAATGAGTGGTTTGATCTTGGTATTATATGTTTGTGGGTCCCTTGACCCATATTTCTTATGTTGATATTTTTTATCCCTTGTTTGGCAAATTTCCTGCCTATTTGATTCTCATCTTACATGACATTTGAATTCAATAATTATACATATACATAAATATACTAATACATTTAGGGCGATACATAGGAGAAAAATAAAACCAAGAATTATAATTCATATCAAAGGATACAACATAATTTTTATTACTACTATAATATATTTAAGTGTGTGCACCCCTTTTACCAAAAGATGTGGGATTAGTCAAAGAGCATATAGAATCTACTAGTTGCTTGCATCTCATTGATAAGGATAAAGGTTGGAAAATTCATATTTTATTTGATTAGTTGATAGAATACATGAGTGTTATTTAAAAAGTATCTACAAACATGGTTATAACTAAGGCAAACATCTCATTAATACACCCTTTTTATGCTCTTCCAAGGTTTATTTGAGTTCATAAGGTTTTTAAAAAAATAATTATTGAAGATCCATAACTCACTTCAATAATTTAAGATATTTTTTATTATGAGGGATATATGAAGGCACTTGAAAAAATTCAATAAAATTTGAAATCATCTATTAGGATTTAAATTAGTGACCACGATCGAATCATAGCTTTCCAAGTTTGACTTAATGATCTTGGTCATGACAAGGATCAAACACTTTGATATTGGTTATTTCATACCGCCTATTGGATCGACACAAATTTTATAGGTTTATAATAATGGGTATAATTCATTTGTCTAAAGTTAAGGTAAATTATTTTAAACTCATAATTAGAGAATATAATAATAGGAAATGGATGTAATGGAGAAGTTACTCAAAACTACAAATCTTTTGGAGACTTATATTCAAAGGGTAATCCAAGTATTTGACTCTTTAAGACTAAAACACATAAAGCAAAAGAATGATAGTTAGGTATCCAGAGGTTATAGATAGTTTGAAAGTCAATCATTGCTCCATTCCATAATCAATCTAAATAAGCACAAAACATATCTAGCTGAAAACATATCAACATGATTCCACATCAAAGCAATTAAGAAGATTTAATTGACTAACATGTATTCATAGGTTATTCTATATATTCTTTAGGTAAGTGACAAGTAACTAAAAAAATGGAAATTATAAGTTGGTCACCACATTCATCTGGATATATTTAGGATTTCTCAAGAATATAATATATTTGTTCAATAAGTGTGAATGAATCCATTAGCATAAGTTTGGTTTTTTTAATGTGGCAACATTGATAAGGGAATATTAACTCCACCACATGTTAATAAGGGAGGTGATGGCCCATGCCATACGGTGTTATGTTAGGGATTAGTCAAGATAGTCAATAATTATTTTCAAATTGGGATAAGTAAATCATGTGGCTATGTCCCATCCCAAAACTCTTTTACTATAAGTATTTTATAAATATATCTTTAAGGATTGGATTTTTGAGCATAAAATTATACTATACTTTTGAATTTTATTTATAGAAAACCCATGATTAATAAAAAATACCTAAATCTCAAAATGATATCTTACTTCTATTATTCATATTTGAGACTATATACAATCTATTTATAAAGGTAAATTTATATGTGCATTTTATATATTACATTATGATCCTTATGTTTATAAATTTAGATAAGCTTTTATATTTAGTTTGAGGAAACATAACAATTTTAGATGCTAGTGTTGGTGATTTTTTCCTTTCAATTTAAATAATTATATAATTTAGGTCCATTAGTTAGAACTATTTGGATGTGTTTTTCTATTTTAAGTTTAAGAAACATCATGTGCATCTAAATTAAATTTTTCTTTTCTTTTTATAACCCTTCGATTCTTGAATTAGATTTGTAGTAATGTTGTGTTCATCTAATATGCTCAATTTCAGTTTAATATTGTTGAAAGATTTAAATTAATAAAGTTAAGATGTCCATGGATTTAATTTTATAAATTATTCCTACACACTATCTTTTATCCCTTTTTTACAAAAGAAACATAATTTTATCTTAAATTTTTAAAACAATCAATATTTTTTTATTGTTATTCGCTTTTGACTAGATCTACAAACTGATCTAAAACACAATTGGCAACCCAAATCCATAAGTGATAAAATACCACATGTATCATATATACCAATAATGTCCACAACCATCTCAATAATACCAATGATAGCCACATCTGACCTTAGATACCTTAATAATATTTGAACTTGTGTGTGGCTTGAAACAACCAAGCCACTTTACCAAATCACCCACATCTCATTAGTTAAAAAAATGTTGGGTACAAACATTTTTATAACCAGAATGCCTAAAATAGTGGTGAATAATATTCCTAGACATGGGATATGGACTTGACTCATCACATTTAACATAGGTTTTAAGCCACATGCCAACCCTCATCATATTAAACACTAGGCCAGTATTCCATTGTATTAAATACTTTTCATTAATAACTCTATGTATCTTAGTATGGAAACAATGATAGAGAGTGGTCATCCTAAGGAATGGACCCTAAGACATCTCAATTCTAACACTGAGCGTACTCACTACTAGGCTATCATCATCAGGTAAACTTTTTTGGGTACATACATTTTTACAACTGGAATGCCCAAACTAGCAATGAATAGTATTTCTAGCCATGGGATATGGACTTGCCTCATCACATTGAACATAGGTTTCAAGCCACATGATAACCATAGTATCATTGAACACCTACTTTGTAGTTCATTTCATTGGATACTTTTCATTAATAACCCATTGTATCTTAGTATGGGAACAACACTAGAGAGTGGTCATCTTAGGGAATGGACCCTGAGACCTCCCACTTTTAACACTTAGCTCACTCACCACTAAGCTATCATCATCAAGTTTAAAATGTTGGGTATAGATATTTTTATAAATATAATGACCAAAATAATGGTGAATAGTATTTCTATCCATGGGATGTGGACTTGCCTCATCGCACTAAACACATGTTTCAATTCACATGATAACCCTCCTCCCATTAAACATTGGGCTGGTAGTCCATTGCATTGAATACTTTTCACTAATAACCCACCATATATTAGTGTGGGAATAGTGTTAGAGAGTGGTAATCCTAGGTAATGGACCCTAAGACCTCCCACTTCTAACACTCATCTCAATCACCATCCAGCCATCATCATCAGTTTGTGAAAATAATCAATCTTATAGTAAGTAATAAGAATAGTTTAATATCTATTAGGTCTATATAAATTGTGAATTTTATTATTTATTTATTTATCATAATTAGATTAATATTTTGTAATCTCAAGTGAAATTCCCCTTATTTGTTTATAACCCACATGTTTATCTATTTATTCCAACCTTAGGGGATACCAACATAGA
Source organism: Torreya grandis (assembly GCA_037957365.1). Taxonomy (NCBI): domain Eukaryota; kingdom Viridiplantae; phylum Streptophyta; class Pinopsida; order Cupressales; family Taxaceae; genus Torreya; species Torreya grandis. Next base: position 1,644,692 of record JARHVA010003243.1, read on the forward strand.
GTATTTCATCCCTTAGGTTAACAACTAAGTGTGCCCTAAAATGGGAGGGTATTTATAAATATCATTGTTCAATTGTAAAAAATCATATAAATAGTATAATTCTAATAACATTATCCAATTTAAACCAAATTTTAGGGAAACATCTGTCACAACTCCTATTACATGTTTTGTTGTTCATAATTTAGTGAAAGGACTTCTACAAAGTTCTCCATCAAAATATGCCATTTTTAACCCTTTATACTTACGGTATTATTTATCCATATAAATAATTAGGTGTCATTATTATATTTTATATGTGTCATGGTGTAGACACCCAAATTTGATACAAGTAAATTATATATGTCATTTATTGCAAATTTGTACATATGGTTTATTGACAATGGATAAGGTACCTATTGGTGTAATTTACTTAAGTGTTTTTTAATTTTTATTTAAGAGTTTGTTTATTAGTTATTTATCTTGTAATTTCATGTTGGGGATCCCTATTCTTGGTATTTTATCCTTATGGACAAGTCTAAGGTGATTGGATATGATTGACCTATGGCCTTGTCTTCATAACTCATACTTATACATGCATAATTTTTGAAACTTATTTCAAGGGATGTTTCATTTTATTCTTATTTTTTACCATTGGGTTTTATCTTGGTTTGGATTTTTCATGTCAATAGGTACTAAATTCAAAATTAAAACATATATAACTACAAGGCTTCTCTAAGGCATTATAGATGATTCTTATCATATTCAAATATTTTCATGTGAGATTTATAGGTTTTATAAATCTATATTCATGGTTGAATCTTCATTTACATACTTGTGACAAGGGTAAAATAGGAAAAAATCCATCTAGTATTGAATTCACCATTCCACATACACACATAAGTGGGAGAAATATTTAAGTTTGAGCACTCTTTAGAGTATTTTCAATGTAGTGTAGCATTTGGTATTACAACAAGGATTTACCAAGGTCAGCCCAAATGAATCCCTTTTTATCAATTCCCTCCTTTGATTCTAATTTAGTTTATGTTAAATAAACTAGGGTTTTTTCATTGTAATTATTTTATAAAATGATAAAGGTCTGAAGATGCATCAAAGGCCTCAATTAATGTATTTACAGGTGGTGAAATAATCATTTTTTGGACAATCATCTGGGAAAATATCTAGTCAATAGACTTGAGTGCACTACACCACCATCCATAAACTATGATCATGTGAAAAATATATTTTGCTTCGTCAACATTTTCACTCATAATTCTACTTTATCTATCAATAGTCTATCATAGTCAGTTGTAACAAATTTGTGGTTGATAAACTCAAGTGCACTATGCCACCATACACTTATAATGAATTTGTCTAGATTTTATTTTTGATTATGTTCTTTTTCTTGATCTTACATAGTGAATTATTCTTATAATTTTTTATAGTTAGACAATAATAAAAGTTGACAAGTATTTGTGTGCATGCTAAGTATTATCTCTTTTTAGAATTTTCTAAAAAATTAACTTTCCATAGTAATTTATTAAAGTTGGTATGGATTATTAGTGTATATATTTAACATTTTAGTATTTATAGTTTTACACCTATATAATAACATAATACAATTAATTTTTTTATAAAAAATAGGGTAGAACATATTTATGAACCCTTAATTTTGTTTCAAATATTACTAACTTTTATTTGATTTTTGCTCTAGGGTTTCAGCTAATTTTTTATTTCCAAACACTAAAGAGATCTTTTGTTTGACCTCAAGGCTTCAAATTATTGTTTCCTTAAAATATTTGCTTGTCATTAGTTTTCCATTGATATGTTTTCTCTTTTTCCTTAGAAACTATGTTCCACCAGTTTTAAAATTCATATGATCTATCTTTATGGGAAAAGAGATATCCAAGTTTACCTAAACTCAAATGTGAGGGGTATTTCCTCACTAATCAAGCCATTATAAATCACTATATATTGACTTTAATTTCCATGTACCTCACAATATATCATAAATTCTTAAGATTTTATTTTCAACCATAGGAAGCCTTCAGCCATTTGTTCTTTTAGTGTACCAGTATCTATTTAGCCATATGAATTTAATTACATTGAACCCCATGAGATGGGATAGTTTGGATATTGAAACAAAAAAATATTTCATAGTTAGTACCTTCATAGTCATCTTCACTATTTATGACTATAATCAGTACATATGAGAGCCTAAAAAAATAAACACATCCTACCTAGTTGCACCCATTGATATCTTTGATTTTCCTTGGAGTATTAAATGATTTAAGCATTCAAAATGATAATAGTCATATTTTCTATATTGTGGGTTACTAAATCTAAAAATGGCTTCTCAATATATATCTCAATATAAAGTTCCCAATGATGTTCATCCTTTAGATTTGATTTTTTCCTAGCAATACTATACCTTATGTTTATAACAAAAATGGACCAATGATCATACTTGTATAGTTTTGGATTATGATAGATATGATTACAATTGTGAAAATTAAGATGAATGGTGCAATAGTGAAGGATTTAGTTGTTAGAATAATTAATCTTAAGTGGGATTATATGTTCCTTAGCCTTGGTAATTTTAAAATAATAAATAATACATTGTTTATTAAATTGAGGTATAAGCATCGAGTAAATAAATAATCATATTATAGCTGTTTAATATTTACCAAATATTAATTAATTAATTTCTATCAGGATGGATGGACTCACTATTTTTACGACGATCACCTCCCTTAGTTTTTAATATAAATAAGGTTTTACCCCTATTTGAAAATCAATTTCATGAATATGAAATGTTTCTCATATTCATTCTAAGGATTTTGTGTAGCTTGTTTGAGGAGTGAGAAGTTGAAGACTATATTGGGTACAAAGAAGTTTCTCTAATTATGAAATAAACATCATTGGTGGGTTTTTTTTACCTCTTTGAGGTTTTTGCATGGTAACTTCTATGTTGTGTCAATTTATCTATGCGATATTCTTTACTTATAACTACATTTCTAGATCTTGTGTATGCATCTATATTCGTACATGGATTTTATCATGATTTTTCTATTAAGAGATTAAGAACTGATAATGGTAGCGAATATGTTAGTAAAGAGTTTGAAAATAAATTTTGAGGCAAAATTTAGATTTGAAAAGTAATGGTACAGCCTTGAAAGGCTTCCAAAATATTATTCTTTATTCAATATTTTTTCTTGGCCATCCCTAGAGGTTTGTGGAGTAATGTAATGCATTCTAAGACAAATTTGAGCACTCATATGTGTTATTCAAGCTCAAATCATATTTTTAAAGATTTTTGCTATCAAAAAGTACCATTTTTCAATTTTTTTAGCCCATGAAATAAATAAAATCACAAATAAATTATTTATATCATTCTTCAGGAGATTTGGTGCTCTAAAAGGTTATTGTATGCATATCTAAGTAGTCTCAATTCATTTTCAAGTCCTAAGAAACTTTCATTCATTCTCTTAATTCTTTCTTAAGCCTCTTTAATGCCATTATATAGCCAAGAGGTGTGAAACAACAAATTATCCACCAAAAAATTCTTTTTGAAGCTTATTTTAGCACTAATAGGTAATTTAAGGAGGATTTTGAAAATTTTAATCCACTTGGAAGCCTATATAATTTACTGTGAGCATTTTCTCACCTACAAGACCACCATAACTAGCCACAGAGAAATAAAAAGGTTAGTATTAAGTCTTTTAACATATTAAAAAAATATTTTATTTAATTAAATCTCAAATTTTCATGCAAGCCAACCCTAGGTCCCACCTTGGGTGATAGTTTTTTAAATCCAGAAGTTACAAAAAATTAATTGATTTACTTTTTGAAATTACATGCACCATATATATTTGTATATATTCTTTTTATTTTTGAAAAATCAGATAAGAACATATAAATTTAATTAGTGCATGTAAAATCTTAAGTAAATTTCTAGAATGGTTGGTAGCTTTCATTTTGTGACAAACTTGTCACAAGGGAGGTCATGTTTTCAAATCCCCCCCATCCTCACCCCCCCCGCCCACAATTTTTTTTTTTTTTTTTGGAAAATTTTCAAATTAATTTAAAATTAAATTAATTTTAATTTAATTCTTTGTTTGCATGTCATGATTCATGCATTCAAAACCCTAGTTGACATACTAGCATTTATTCAACTTTTGACCTATTGAATGTTTTGACAAGCATGGTCATGTAACCAGTCAATATCTAGGTTTTGGCACTTTTAAACACATATGCATGGTCAAAGTTGTATTTATAAACCTCTTATTATAATTTTATAAGTTTTTTAATTATAGTGTCTATGTGGTCATTCTGAGTGTGACTCTTTCGACAAGTAGTTTTGTGCAATTCTAAATTAATTTTTTGCATTACTTGGCATCTAAATTATGGGATTAAGTATAGTTGCACTTTTTATTTAATTTATTATAAAATTAAAATATAAAATTCATTAAAAAGTTTATTTTCTTAAAATTGTTTTAAGTTTAGTATATTTTTTCGATACTTGGGATACCCTATTTTTACCGTAATCTATCATAATTTTTATACGTTGTCTAGCATTAAATTGTAAAATTATTGTGTTTTCACTTTAAATTTTATTTTACTATCAATTTAAGTTAAAATTCACAGTCTTATTTATTTTAAGCATTTATTGACTATCTTGTTTAAAGGGAAGCTATGGCTTCACCTCATTTTTACTTAGATAAATATAATATGCTTAATAGAAATAACTATAATATATTGAAAATTCATGTTAAAGCCAAATTTATGGTTTGAAATTTGTGAAATATTATTTTTGGGACTAAAAAATCCCTTTCTGGATGACATGTGACCCTTGAGCTTACCAATGCATTTCAACAGAAATTATAAGAAGCTATGTCTATTATATTATCAAGTGTTAAGGAGGAATTACTTCTACACATTAGTAATTAGGAGTCTCTTATAGATGCTTGAAAACTTCTTGAGTCCATGCATTAAGGCACTCACTTTTCAAATATCATTAAGTTAATCCTTGAATTGCTGACTACACACATGAAGGTTGATGAAAAGGTTGTTAATTTTTTTGATAAAATTAAGAAAATTAAAGTGTAGTTAAATTGATGTATTTATAATTTGATTCAAGATCATTTATTTTATTTTATCATTTAGTTAAATGTTCATTAAAATTTTAAAAATTTCATTTCAATTTTGAATTCTAAGTATCAAACTGATCAAGATATCCCTGACCTTACCACCTTTTATGCGCTTCTAATTCAAGAAGAACAAGTTATGACCAATTTTTATTCTAAAGATAATTCCACTAAAGCACTTCTACAATAAAGAATATTTCTGATGACACTAAAAATCATAATTCTAACTCTAATTCTACTAAAGGCAAATATGTGAATAAAAAATCTAGTAATAAGAATCATAAACCTAAGTTTAATAGAAATTACAATTTATGTGGTAAATCTGATCATAGGAGGGAAATATATTATAAAAATAAAGATACAAACATTAATCAAATTTTTAAAAATAACAAAAAAAAATAGTTTAAAAAATAGAAGAATCAAAACCTAATCAGAATAATAATCAAGATTTAAATGTTATTATTTTGTATACTATTTTATTTGTTTCAAATGAAAATGAGTGGATTTTAGATAGTGGTACATCAAACCATCTTACTTTCTTATCTAATGTTCTATGTGATTCTATAGATATCTTTGAAAGAATTTAATCTGGACATAATTTATTTTTAGAAACAATTAAACAAGGAAAAGTAATATTTTCAAATGTTATTATAAATGATGTTTTCTATGTACCTAATCTTAAAAAGAATTTGATATCTTATTCTTAAATTACAAATGATAATTTAATTATAACATTGCTTAAATATAGTTGGTCCATTAGAAATCAATCTGATTCCTTGATTGTTGAAGGTGTTCAAAAGAATGGTTTATATATCTTTTCTCCTTCTTTTGCATGTTTACTTTCATCGCATAATAAGAATGACTCTCAGTTATGGTATGAAATATTAAGAAATGTTAATTTTATAAGTTTACATGATATGTCTATGAACAATCTTGTTGTTTGAATTGATTCTATCCCCTCTCATCATGAAACTTGTGAGGGTTGCTTACATGACAAATAACTTACTAACCCCTTTCACAATAATCATGATGTGAATTCCTCACATCTTTTAAAATTGATTCATAGTGATGTTTTAGGACCTCTTGAAGTTGTATCTCTTAATGTTTATTTGTATTCTATTGATTTTATTGATGATTACACTATAATGATTTAGTCTTTTTTTATTAAAAAAAGTCTGATGTGTTGTCTAAATTCAAAAAGAATAAAATTAGTGTTGAAAATGCATCTAATTTTTCTATTAAGATATTAAGAAATAATAATGGTAGTTAATATGTTAGTAAAGGGTTTTATTCTTTTTCATTAGTTTCAGTATCCAAAAGGAATTAACAACTCCCTATTCCCTCAACAAAATCATATTGTTGAAAGGAAAACTTGCACCATCATAGAAATGGATAGAACAATGTTATAATCTGCAAATATTCTTAAGTTTTATGGGCCAAATCCATGAATACTACTTTGCATATTCTAAATAAAGTCCCTACCAAATATTTGTATATTTCTACCCCTTTAGAAATGTGGACTGAAGAGAAACCTAGTGTGGCTTATCTCAGGATCATTGATAGTCCTGTTTTTATCTTTATTCCTAAAGTTAAAAGAAAGAAGCTCGATTCCACTTCCTATTCTTTCATTTTTGTAGGTTATGGAGGTAATAAAAAAGGTTTAAGAGTGTATGATCTCTCTAAATGTCAGATCATTAAAAATAAGAATATTCTTATTATCTAAAAATTCTTTTGTGATCCCTCTATGGAACCTCCTCAGTGTGCTTCTATTGATGAACCAAACTCTCATGTTTTTCCTTGTGATGAAATGGATGTCCTTGAAAAATTTGATCCAAACTTGATTAAATTAGAGTTTAAAGAACCCCCTAAGTTTCATATTTAATCTAAAATACCTAAATGGGCAAAATCTCTAATTCAATCTTCTAATATTGATAACCTTAATAAATTAACTATAAGTGAACATTATTATAATACATTAATGACTATGTATGAATGTAAACTTCAATCATTTGAGTAATCCACTCAAGATGATAGATAGAATGTTTCTATGCAAGTTGAATATAATGTCTTAATTAAAAATAAAACTTGAGATCTTATCTCTCCCCTACCTAAACAAAATATTGGCAATGGTAGGTGGCTTTATAAAATCAAATATAATTCAATTGGTAAAATTGATAAGTTTAAATCTATATTAGCTACTCACAAGTTTACTTAAAAACCTACGATTGACTATGTTGAAAATTTTGCTCCTGTACAAAAAATGAATACTATTAGACTTCTTATTTCTCTTGCATGCCAAATTATTTGGGTTATCCACCAAATGGATATCAATAATGCATTTCTAAATGGTGATTTGGAAGAAGAAATATATATGACTTAGCCTAGAGGTTTCACTGATCATAATAGAGAACATTATATATGCAAGTTAATTTTTTTATATGATTTAAAACAAGTTCCTCAATCTTCATATTCTAAAATTAATTTTTTTCAAAACATTAGGTTTTTCTAACTGTTATTCAAATAATGATCTCTTTGTTAAAGTTAAAAATGGTCATTTGATTCTAACTATATTATATGTTGATGATTTTTTGATTATTGACAATATAACTAGTTTAATTCATAAATATAAGGATAAACAAAGTCAAATATTTGAAATTACTAATTTAGAAATTCTACATCATTTTTTATAAATAGTTATATTTCACGATGTAAATTAAATTATTTTATCACAATCTTAGTATGCACATAATCTTCTTGTTAATTTTAACATGCTTGATTATAAACTTGATCCTAAACCTGTATGTGAAAAAGGTAACCGTACTTTATACAGATAACTTATTGAAAATTTTATTTATCTAACCATTAGTAGGTTAGATATCTCATATATTGTTATTGTTGCTTCTAAATTTATACAAGATCCTTATTTTGATAATTGGAAATTAAGAAAAAAATACTTAGGTATATTAAAGGAACTGTAAACTATGGTTTAGTTTATTTTCCATTGATAATAGTAATTTATATGAGTATTGTGATGCTCACTATGATCATGATATTTTATATTGTAAATCTACTTCTGGATATATGTTTAAATTTGGTGCAAGTGTTCACTTGGAGCAATAAGAAGCAACCTGTTATCTCTCTCTCTCTCTCTCTCTCTCTCTCTCTCTCTCTCTCTCTCTCTCTCTCTCTTCTATAAAACTAGAGTACATAAGTGCTACAAAAATTTCTAAAGAAGCCATGTGGTTGTGAAGGCTATTAAGATAAATTCATTTGAATATTTATCAAATTAATATCTTTCATTGTGATAACCAAATTTGTATAGCTCTGGTAAAATATCTAGTGCAACACCAAAAAATTAAACACATTTAAGTTCATGTGCATTTCATTCAAGAGAAAGTCCTCAATGGTGATATTAATCTAAAGTTCTATCCTCAAAATGAACAAGTAGCATATATATTCATAAAACCATTTGATGCTACCAAGTTTTGTCATTTTCATGTAATATTGGGCCTCTCAGAGTTAACATTGAGGGGGAGTGTGCATGACAATGCTACTTTCTAACAACCATATGTTTTTAATTCTTCTATATACTTATTATCAATTGTAAATCATTGTGAAATTTATGTGTAAGTTATAATTTTTTACCCAATATAGAAAAATATACTTTGTAATTGAGGTCCTTATGTTATAAAATGCTCCAAATACACTTAGATGATTAATTTAAAGAAATAGTGAGATGTAGTCTCATACTCATGGTATCCTAAACTTAATTTCAAGTAGTTTATGGATTATAATTATTTTTGTTTTAAAATGTGATGTTTGACATGATGAAAGTTTTTAAATCCTTCATTTGTGTTCATAGTATAATTCTTAAAAAAAAATGGTGACTATGACATTTATCTCCACTTAACATTAAAGGGGAGTGTTAAAACAAGTAATCCTAAGTGGGCCTATATGTCCCTTAGCCTTGGTAATCATTAAATAATAAATAATATATTATTTATTAATTTAAGGTATAAGCATCAAGTAAATAAATAATCATATTATAGTTGTTTAATATTTACCAAATATCAATTAATTGGTTTCTATCAGGATGGATAGATATGTTATTTTTACAACGGTCACCTCCTTTTGTTTTTTAATATAAATAGGGTTTTACTCCTATTAGAAAATCAATCTCATGACTATGAAATATTTATCATATTCATTCTAAATATTTTACAATGCTTTTTTGAGGAGTGAAAAGTTGAGGATTGTATTAGGTACAGAGAAGTTTATCTAATTATGAAATAATCATCATTGGTCAATTTTTTTTACCTCTTTGAAGTTTTCTCATGGTAACTTCTATGTTGTGTCAATTGATCTTGTTGTTCCCAAAATCCATCACTTATTTTTGTGGACAACATGCTGATCATTTTGGTCCTACAGGCCAAAATGGTCTCTTTCTTTCTTTCAAAATGTTCAGAGTAGTTAAGTTTTTCAAATATTCAAGCCCTTTCAGCTAAGGAAGTCACCGGTTCAATAGGCAGGATTTCTGAAAGGGAAGTTCAAAACACTTAAGGCATTTTCTTAGTGTTTTGAGGATGGTTCAATGCTGAAGTTAAATCAAAAGAATTAATGATGGGCTTCAAACAAATGGAATGAACCATTGAACCATTGAACCCGGCCTTCGCAAGGTTCAACGGCTTCGACAGACTTAAAAGAATAAAAGGATTCAAAGAGTTAAGATTGAATTGTTGAACCACTGAACCTTGAACTTAGAAAGGTTCAAAGGTTCAAAGGTTCAACGAGTTCAATAGAAAATGAAAGGATCTAGAAAGTATGAATCTTCAAAGTATTCAAAGAAATAGATTGAATCGTTGAACCTTAAACCCAAATGGTTCAAATGGTTCAAAGGTTTAAAGAGTTCAAAGTTTGAACAAAAGATTTGAGTGAATGAAAGAAGTGGAAGATTCTAGAAAGAAGTTCAAAGAAATGGTTCAACAGAAGAAAAAGAGAGTGAATGTGACCCTTTACAAAATATTGAATCGATGAACTGTTGAACCATTGAACCGATGCACTCTGAAAGGTTCAAAGGTTCAAGGTTCAAAGTGGTTCAAGAGACCAAGTGACCAATGACATCCCCATAGATGTCAAATTCAGGGTAATAAAATATTTGTTGATTTTCAAATATGGCGCAGACCCTGAGAACAAACTTAGCGAACAGCCAAAGAAGGAGCCGAAGGAGCTAGTAGAAAGCAAAAAGATAGCCTGAGAGCTCAGATCACCAGGAAGAGACAAAATGCATTAAAAAAAGGGGAAATGATGTAGAGAATTCAAAAATATTTATAGGGGAGTTATTCCAGTAGGTAGAACAGTCTACCAAGTGGACATCAGAGGATGCGAGTATTCAATGGTGTGGCCTATTTTTCTCCCTTTGAGTAAAAGTGAATGGACAGGCGTGTAAATATCTTAAAGAGGACCAGACATCCCATACTTTGGAGGAGACATTTGAGATGATTAGAATGTGAAAATCCAAGCCGATATCCTACTCTAGCATGGCCCCTTCACATAATTTTCAAATGCCTTCAATGCATTCAATACAACATGGGCTATTTCATGAAAACAAGCACCAAGTCTTTTTTGGAGTGCTATATATTATAATCTCTCTTTGATTTTAAGGGGAGATCTCTCTGTTATTAGGAGCAAAAATTTGCTAAAATTGAAAGACATTCTTAAGACTTTGAGCTCAGACGGTTGATCATATTTTGTCATTTGAATGAGAAAGCAAGTGACCTTTTAGACTTTGTGTTGAAATAGCTTGTGTTATCTAGGAAATTGTTCTTATGTATTTTTCCTATATATAGTCTTGTCCATTTAATCAAATAAACATAACTAATCAAAATAACCTAGAAGGTGTCCTGAAGCCAATTATGGGAGACTTTGTGCTGCCATAATCATCTTTAGTTTGTGTATTTTCTATTTTAGTGTAAAAGATATTGGGAAGACTTTAAACTCCCATTATCCTTCATAATATTTTACTTCATTATAGTTGAGGTGGAGACTTTGTGCTACACTTTATTCTACTGTGTTACTGCATCTTAAATTAGTGAGAGAAGCAATGAAAGACTTTGTGCTTTCATGGGTTTCTTGTGGTTACAGTTACTACCCAGAAAGTCTTCCTCTAGTTTTTTAAATATCATTTCTAAAAGAAGAGAAATGCCTTTAGCCATTCCCAAGATTTCTCCTTTGCTCTATGAAAATCATATCTGAAAAAAGAGAGATGGATGGTGTTATCCCACCCCTGAGTGTATTTTCAACTTATATTAGCTATAGTAGTTTACAGGGAACCTCCCTTGCCTTATAGGGAACCTCCCCTTGATGAGAGGAGAGATTTATCTCATTTTGTTATGGTAAACTTGCACACTTTACCATATAAATCTCCTTATGCTGAGGTTGATATACCTATTTTTCTATCAGTTAGTTGGTGACAAAATATTCACCCAACAATTTTTGGTGACTCTACTAGGGAAGAACATGTAGTTTGAAGCCTCAAGCTTCAAATTGAAGCAGTTCCATTTCTTTTTCATTTCCATTTTACACTCTGGTAGATCTACAATATACATTAAGCTAGAGAGCTCAAGGTATTTTTGATCCTGTATTTGAGTTTGTGTGGCAAAATAACTCTGATCTTTCCCCTCCACAAACTCACCTTTAGTGAACCAAGAGTTTTCCTCCTACCAACATCAGGTCTCCAATACCAGGTAAAGCTTCTCTTTCCTCTGCTAGTAGAGCTTTGTCTATACATACCCCACCAAAATTTGTTATCCCTCCTTTCCATTGTCATGTCATAGTATCTCAAGGCCCCTGGGATAACACCTTTGGTCCCCTGAATCAAACTCTACCCTTACACAAACTACCTCGCAGTTTAAGAAAGAATTTCCCCAAGTTCTTTAGTGATGGGAGAGTTCATCCTGATGAGCATATTGCAGCCTTCTGCATAGCCTATGGTGTGATAGGAGTGGAATATGAGGACATAGCAGTTAGACTATTTATAGAAATGTTACAAGGTGATGTTGCAGACTAGTTCTATCATTTGCAAGCGTAGACTGTAACTAACTAGAACACTCTCAAAGCCAAGTTTGAAGCTAGATTCAAAACTGTTGAAGATGCACATGCCTTGTTAGCTTAGATCACACAAATGAAGAAGGAGCCTCATGAACCTATGAAGGACTTCATAGCCAAATTTGATAATCTAAGGAACAAGATTCCCATGATTGCTCAGCCAACACCTGAGAATCTTAAATTCTTCTTCATCAATTCTTAGCATCCTAAAGTGAGTTTCTTGTTGAGGTGGGTTGGCCACATAGACCTTGTTGTAACTCAAATTTTAGCCACTGAGATTAAATATGATCTGATCTTGACATGAAGATAATAAGAGATCCTAATATAAATAAATCTTCTTCATCTTTTGAATATTCTTCTACAAGCACCACTAATCTTATGGTACAAAAGCTAGCAAATGAATTGCTAGCTTTGAAAAATAAAATGGCATAAGGGATGTCTTCTCCTCCTTCATACCAAGATATACCAAGGAGGACATTTCCCAACTAGTCATATCAAGGCAACACTGCCAAGAATCAACGGCAACCAAATCATCTCTTTCTCCCACAGGGGAAGCTTGCCATTGAAGCACCTCTAGCTAACTCAATAGTTGGTTATCTTGAAACTAAATTTGATTCCTCTTTCCAACCTAAGTTTGATCAAAAAGATGATGCTAATCTCTTCATATAGGGAGAAGAGGAATTAGTTGGTAACTCCAACATTGGTTTCCCAAATTACTAGGATGAAGCTTAAAATAAAGGAGAAACATTTGATAGATCATACACTATATTTACCAAGTCCTAAAACTAGTAAGCTCAAATAAGATGATAAGAAAAAAATAGGGGAAAGATCTCAACCATCAATTTCAATTGCTAAATGGGGGACCACTCTACCTTTTACATCAAAGGACCCGGTGATCTCTAAAAATATAAGTACCTTAAATATTCATTTTCCTTTTGCTTCAAATTCTCAGACCAATACCACACCCCCAAAAAACCAAAAAGATGGACTGCGTTCCCCTGTTTCTAATTTATTTCAGTCATTTGATATAATTTACCATGTTAAGAAGACCAAAATTCAAATGTCTTAGTTTGAATTCTTGCAATCCAACCTTGAGGAGTTGGATATTATAGTTTAATGCGTTAAGAATAAAACCATCCCTATAAGACAAGATATTTCAAAAGTAACTCCTGGTTCCCCCAAGAACACATTCACCCAAAATAATCTTGTGATTACTCCTCTAGCTGCCCCTAGGAAAACATAATCTTTTTATGTTTCCCTATTGATAAACGTTCATTAGCTAAATAATTGCATTATAGACTCAAGCGCATCTGACAATGTCATGCTTGCCAAGGTGGTAGAATCTCTTGGTCTCACACTGACTAAGACCTTTGGTAGATGTTTTTCTATGGGAAATAAACAAGTGCCTTTGATTGGATAAATCAAAGATGCTCAATTTGCATTTGTGGCTTTTCCAAAAAAAAATCAAAATGATAGTCCTTGTGGCCAATGTCCCAGTCTCATATAGCATTCTTTTTGGACAAATTTTTTGCAAGGACATTAGTGAAGAATTGAGCATGGACCTATCTGAGGTGAGGATCCCTATCAAGGGTGTCATGCAAAGGTTGCTTCTTGAGAAGGAGGAAAAGTATATTGTCACCCAAATGTTAGCCCTTGAAGCTCAAATTCTATTTGAGTCTTTAGGCATGGGTAATTACTTTTTATCTACTGAATACGTTCCTATTTTAGTAGATGAAATCTTACTAAGTGACAATCTAAAAATTTTAGATAAGGCATCAAAAAAATTGGTAGGGTGCAGTACACATGAAAAGGGATCTTCCCTCTTTGATGAAGAAAAATCTAAAAGAAGATCAAATTTTGATGATATCTAGATTCTAGAATTTGGTGGCAATAATTCTTCTACTAGTTTTGGAGCTGGAGTTGTCTTAATATCTCCTCAAAGAGATATTTTCACCCATGCATATAAGTTATAGTTTAACAACACTAATAACACTGCTGAATATGAATCGCTGCTACTCAGTTTAAAGGCTACTCAAGATAAATGTGTTAAAATCCTTCATGCCAAAGGAGATGCTAAACTAGTGGTTTGTCAGGTGAGGAACCTGTATCAAACCAAGAATGAGAGATTGTGACATTATCACAATCTAGTGTGGGACTGCATTGAAAGCTTTGATGTTTTCAATATCTTTGTCGTGCTCATTCGTTGGCCGTCTCTGTAAATCTCTTGGTCCTTCACCAATATTTCAAAGAAAATAGGTACACTATCGAGTTATTTTTTTGACCAAGTGTACCTAATAATATTGACCATTGGTAGGTGTTCAATGGTGAAAACCAAATCATTTCTTTTTTGGAACAGATGGATAGCTTTGAAAAGCTTCATTTTGAAGGCAGTGAATCTCCACCATGAGAATTAGCTCTGGAAACAAATTCAAAAGCTGATGAAGAGTTCCTTCAGTTCAAAGGGAATAAAATTCCCAAAGGATTAGTTTCTCTTGATAAAATTTTTGACAAGCATGATAGGTTTATCAAGGAACAACAAATGGATTCAAAATCCTCTAAGGATTTTGATCAAATCAATTTGAGTACAGAAGACAATCCAAAAATGATCAACATTGGGAATTGTTGTACCCCTGATGAAAAACTCAAATTTATCACTCTGCTTCACCATTACATTGATGTTTTGGCATATATTATGATGATCTGAAATCTCTCAGACCTGAAGAAATTTAGCATTAAATTCCTCTCAAGATTGGGTCATTGCCTCACAAGCAAAAGCAAAGGCAGTACAACCCTATGATATTAGGCATGATTTTGTCTGAGATATAGAAAATGCTGAATGCAAGAATTATTTTTCCAATCCATCATTCCACCTAGATTATGAACATAGTCCCTGTGAGAAAGAAGAATGGAGAAATTTGCCTATGTGTTGATTTCAAAAATTTGAATCAGTCATCTTTAAAGGACAACTATCCCCTGCCCATCATGGATCAACTGCTACAAATAGTGATTGGTGTTGAATGTTATCAATGCTAGATGGTTTTTTAGGATATAATCAAGTGTAAGTTGGTGAAGTAGACTAGTATAAGACCACTTTCACAACACCTTGGGGCACTTTTGCATATCATAGAATGCCTTTTGGCTTGATCAATGCTGGCACCACTTTCCAAAGGGTGATGGATCTTGATTTTAGAAATAAAATGGAGAAATTTATTGTGGTATACCTCAACGACTTGATAGTCTTTTCTAAACATAGTCCTAATCATGTGCATCATCTACAATGAGTTCTGGAGTGATGTAGGTAGAATGATATTTCTCTTAATCCCAAGAAATCTATTTTTGGGGTTATAGAAGGTAGAATTCTCAGATACACTGTATCTCGAGAAGGCATAAAGATCAACTCAGAAAGGGTCAAATCCATTCAAGAGCTTGCTCTTCCTGCCAGTAAGACCACAGTCCACTCTTTCTTTGGAAAGGTAATTTTTTGGGAAGGTTCATTCCTGAATTCACAGAGAAGACTCACCATATTGTCAATATGATGAAAGGAAAAACCACTTTTAGTTGGACGAAAAGAGGCAAGTCAGCATTTCAATACATCAAGGAAGCTATCACCCATGCCCCAATTCTAGTTTGTCCTAATTACACCAAAGACTTCATGATGCACAACTATGCTTCTAAACACACACTTTCAGCCATTTTGGTTCAACAGAACAAAGAAGGTGTGGAATCTCTCATATATTTCATGAGTTATCCTCTCAAAGCTCATGAACTAAAGTATTCAAATATGAAGAAGCATGTTTATGCTATGGTAAAGGTGGTAAAGCACTTCCATTTTTACATCCTGAACTTACACATTGTTTCTCTAGTCCCTGATACAACAATCAAGTCCATACTAACTCAACAGGAGTTTAGAACCAAAAGGGGCAATTGAATTGCTAAAATCTAAGATTTTGATCTAGTTATCAAAATAGCAAAACTTCTATAGGGAAGGGGTCTCTGCCAATTAATTACTGATAACATACCAAAATAAATAGGGCATGAAAAAATAGGGCATGAAGAAATAGAAGTTGAAGACATGCCAACAGTTCTCTTTGTCACCACTACGAATGATTGGTATTCAAATATTGCTCATTTCCTTACCTATGGTGAGTATCCTACTCACTTGTCTCATAAATAAAAGATGACTGTTAATTTGAAAGCTACCAACTTTGTCTTGTGGGACAACGGTCTGTATAAGAGGAACCTTGATGGAATATTCCTTCGCTGCATGGATAAAGTACATCAAAACAAAATTTTAGAGTCCTTTCACAATTTGGATTGTGGAAGACATTTTTTTGCACCCGTAACTGCCCATAAGATTTTGCAAGCTAGGTATTACTGGCCTAATCTTTTTGAAGATGCATATAAATGGGTACATAGATGCGAACTGTGTCAACAGTTCGTTGGAAGACCCAAATTAGCCATATTACCTCTCAAGCCTGTGGTGATAAAAGAGCCATTTGAATAATGGAGAATCAATTTCATTGGGGTTATAAATCTATCCTTGAGTGTTAGACATGATTATGTCCTCACAGCGATAGACTACTTTACCAAGTGGGTGGAAGCCATTCTAGTCAAGCATGCTACTTCAAAAGTGGTATATAATTTCCTCAAGGAAAATATCATCTCTCACTTTGGGGTCCCAACCAAGATTGTAACAGACAATGCAACCTATTTCTCTTCTCATGAGATTACCCAATTCTGCTATTATTATAGGATTATTCTCTCCCACTCTTCTGACTATTATCCACAAGGAAATGGCCAAGCAGAATCAAACAACAAGAACCTAGTGACCATTATCAAGAAGCTAGTAGATGACAATTAGAGAACATGGCATAAATCATTACTTAACACTTTATGGGTAGATAGAATTACACCCAAGAGGGTGATAGGTATGTCACCATTCCATCTTTTTTATGGTCTCAATGTAGAGATACCAATCACCCTGGAATTATCAACATTGAAGTTGGCAAAGGTAGTAGAAGATTCAACTTTTGAAAGTTCCATCAACAAGAGGGTCATGTACTTGAATGAACTAAATGAGAAATAAACTATGGTGGTTGATCGTATTGATGCACATCAAAGTCTGGTAAAGAGACTCTTTAACCATAAAGCAAGGATCTATGATTTCAGATTGGAGATTAAGTCTTGTTGTGCGACAAGAGGAGAGAACCAAAAGGAATGCATGGAAAATTGGATTCCTTATGGAGAGGCCCATTTTCCATTCATCATTTAAATGGTGAAAATAGTTTCTTGCTAAAATATAAAGATGGAATGCCATTTTCTCTACCTCATAGTGGGTAGCATCTGAAGCACTTCAATCTTTGAAGTATCAGATAAGTCTAGTTGTACATATGTATACTTTTTTTATAGTCTTCCATTTATTTTGTGTTATTAATGTGTTTTTGGCGCCTTTCTTTTTGGGTAGCATGACTCTGTAGCCCAATGGCATAGATGAAGGCACTGAGATTCTAGATTCTACTTGCTTCGATTGTTTCAAAATTTCAATCGATGGAAGTTCTCCAATTGGAGCCAGCTGTTGTTCCCAAAATCTGTCACTTATTTTTGTGGACAACATGCTGATAATTTTGGTCCTATAGGCCAAAATGGTCTCTTTATTTCTTTCAATTTTTTTTGAGTAGTTAAGTTTTTCAAATATTCAACCCCTTTTAGCTAAGGAAGTTGCTAGTTTAATAGGCAGACTTTCTCAAAGGGAAGTTCAAAACACTTAAGGCATTTCCTTAGTGTTTTGAAGATGGTTCAATGCTAAGGTTCAATCAAAAGACTTAATGGTGGGCTTCAAACAAATGGAATGAACCATTGAACCATTGAACCCCACCTTTGTAAGGTTCAAAGGTTCAACGAGTTCAAAGGTTCAACGACTTCAACAGACTTAAAAGAATAAAAGGATTCAAAGAGTTAAGATTGAACCATTGAACCTTGAACTTTGAAAGGTATAAATGTTAAAAAGTTCAATGAGTTCAACATAAAAGGAAAAGATCCAAAAAGTACAAAGCTTTAAAGGATTCAAAGAAATAGATTGAACCGTTGAACTTTGAACCAAAATGGTTCAAATGGTTCAAAGGTTAAAAGAGTTCAAAGTTTGAAAAAAAGCTTCAAGCAAATGAAAGAAGTGGAAGATTCTAGAAGGAACTTCAAAGAAATGGTTCAACAGAATAAAAAGAGAACGAACGCGGCCCTTTACAAAACATTGAATTGACGAACCATTGAACCATTGAACTGATGCACTCTGAAAGGTTCAAAGGTTCAAGGTTCAAAGTGGTTCAAGCAAACAAGTGGCCAATGACATCCCCATGGATGTCAAATTTAGGGTAATAAAATATTTTTTGATTTTCAAATATGGTGTGGACCCTGAGAACAAACTCACTGAACAACCAAAGGAGCCAAAGGAGCTAGCAAAAAGTATAAAGATAGCTCGAGAGCTTAGATCACCAGGAAGAGACAAAATGCATTAAAGAAAGGGGAAAAGATGTAGAGAATTTAGAAATATCTATAGGGGAGTTATTCTAGTAGGTGGAATAGTCTACTAAGTGGGTGTCAGAGGATGTGAGTATTCAATGGCGCAGCCTATTTTTCTCCCTTTAAGTAAAAGTGAATGGATAGCTGTGTAAATATCCTTAAGAGGATCAGGTGGCCCATATTTTGGAGGAGACATTTGAGATGATTAGAACACCAGAATCTAGGCTGATATCCTACTCTAGCATGGCCCCTTCACAGAATTTCTAAATGCCTTCAATGCATTCAATATTTCATGGGCCATTTCATGAAAACAAGCACCAAGTCTTTCTTGGAGCACTATATATTGTAATCCCTCTTTGAGTTTAAGGGGAGATCTCTCTATTATTAGAAGCAAAACTCTATTGAAATTGAAAGGCATTCCTAAGACTTTGAGCTCAGACTGTTGATGATATTTTATCATTTGAATAAGAAAGCAAGTGACCTTTCAGACTTTGTGTTGAAATAGCTTTTATTATCTAGGAAATTGTTCTTATGTATTTTTCCTAAATACAATCTTGTCTATTTAATCAAATAAGTAGAACTAGTGGAAATAACTTGGAAGGTGTCCTGAAGCCGACTGTGGGAGACTTTATGCTGCCATAATCATCTTTAGTCTGTGTGTTTTTTATTTTATTGTAAAGGATATTGGGAAGACTTTAAACTCCCATTATCCTTCGTAATCTTTTACTTCATTGTAGTTGAGGTGGATACTTTGTGCTACACTTCATTCTATTGTGTTACTGCATCCTAAATTAGTGAGAGAAGCAATGAAAGACTTTGTGCTTTCATGGGTTTCTTGTGGTTACAGTTACTACCCAAGAAGTCTTCTTCTAGTTTTCTGAACGTCATTTTTGAAAGAAGAGAAATGCTTTCAGCCATTCATAGGATTTCTTCTTTGCTCTATGAGCATCATATCTAAAAAAAGATAGATGGATGGTGTTATCCCACCCCTGAGTGTATTTTCAGCTTATATTAGTTATAGTAGTTTACATGGAACCTCCCCTGCCTTATAGGGAACCTCCCCTTGATGAGAGGAGAGATTTATCTCATTTTCCTGTGGTAAACCTACACACTTTGCCATATTAATCTCCTTATGCTGAGGTTGATATACCTATTTTGTTGTCAGTTAGTTGGTGAAAAAATATTCACCCAACAGATCTATGTGATATTATTTGATTACAACTACATTTATAGATCCTATGTATGCATCTATATTTCTAAATGGATTCTATCAATAGTGAATAATAACATGGGCTAACTACTATAAAAATTTCACAACCCATTTCACACTTATATTCCTCTTTTCATAAATCAGAACAAAAAGAGCACACTAATAATGAATAATTTATCTCTCATAATCTCTTAAAGGGATTATAATACAAAGAATAACTAACTAAAAGACATTCTTTACCTTTTGAATTTACTCTTGTATTCAATCACTTTACTCAATATAAATTACAAAAGCTTAACTCTTACATAAAAATTTGAAATGATACATATGAATGTGATAGTCCCTATCTCTCTAGAAAAGGTAGATGATATAGATGATTATATTTCAAGTTATCCTTCAGTCATAGTTAATGACATGGAATATTATGATAGTCTCTCTCTTCCCTTGAAATCAATGAATAATGTAATTACTTTATCTTCCTATCTCAAAATGTTATAAGATTCTAATAAATGTAAATTACAAATTTAAAGTGACATTATATATTTCAAAGACAATGATAATGAAATATTATAAAATTATTGTCAATATAGTCATCCTCTACCCATTTAATATGTTTTTCATCATAATACCAATTGTGAAGATTCTTCTCTCTCCTAAGTCACTAGAATCTAGTACATATAAATGTCATGTTTCTAATTTTGTACAAGTTCAAAATGATAAGATAAGTAATGATCCTCAATTTTACACTAATGTTGCCTTAGAATGTAATCCCTAACCATGTAATGAAAATTTTCATGATTTTATTATACCAATATTTAAAATGGATTATCAATTACAACCCATAAGTGAGTCTTTCCCAGTAACTACTATTCCTATTTATAATATTGTATCCATGATGCATTCCATTTAAGAGCTAAAAAATAAAGTTCTTGATATCAGTTTACAAACTAAATCATGTCATGCAATTATTAAATATAAAGTTAACTTAGGACAACCACTTTAAAAAAGTATTATATGAGCTTCCATATCCAAAATATTTTTTTGTTCATACACTACCATTTTCAATTTTTATAAAGATCCTTGTACTCATTTAATGTAATATACTCTCTATTTCAAAATTGGGGTAAAATGGATAGATATTACTCAAATAATTTCATATGAGTCTCACAATAGCTGATTCATATAGTTTCTACAATTCAAATAGTGACTCTTTATCTAATGTTAAAAAATTAGATGATGCATTTTTATCTGATTATCACAAGAAAATGGTGCATAAGTTCACATTATAACATATAAAAAGTTTACAACAAGGTAAAAATGAGCTTATCAAAAACAAAATCTTGTGGCTTAAAAATGTCTTACGCTCTTTAACTTATCAATCCTTAGATTTCAAAAAGTAACTATTTTTTAGTAGGGGTATCTTAGCTCCACTCAAACAATGAACCATGTATACACTCTACACCTTTTTTTAGAACTTATACATGGATTTAAGCAAATATGCATGTGATATGAAATTTGTAACAAGAAAGGTTAATAAGTCTGAGTCATCTCCATATAATCAATTAGTTACCAATAAACATATGAATCCAAATTTAAATTTTAAATGAAACAATCCATCTCAAGTCATTCATAAGATAGATGAAGCATTAAAGATAGTTAATATTAAGGAATAAAAGTCAAAGTACTCAATCAAGGAAATGAAATAGTTTACAAAACATCACCTAAATTGAATAAACCTACTTATATAAAAAGGATAATACTCTAGTTGAAAAATTAAAATATTGACCACATGATATTATACATACATTTTTGGATAAGTATTTAACCACTCAATCTCCATATTATTATTATCCTCTTCATCATCATGAATACATAAAAGGTAAGGAAATTTTCACTTCTCATAGTATTAATGGATCTTGGGATAATGTATGTTATGCATTAAGAAAAAAGAGTACACAAATTTTTGATAAAGGGACTATAACATTTTAGATCAATAAAATAAGAAACAAAGATACAAAGATCCATGATAATAACACATCTCCAATTTGGATACCAAAGCTAAATAATCAAAATACAAATCCAACATAAAAATTTTCCTAATTGAGGAGTATTAAATATAGATACCACAAGTAACTAACATAGGTTAAAACATCATACATAACCACATATACAATTTCAAAATATAGCTATTAATAATGATCACTATGGTGCATAGTTTTTATTTATGTTAGGATGGTCCACTCATTCAATAGTTTCAAAATAAACTACATACACATGTATTAAAAATATAAATAACACATTTCACTCTTAGATATATCAACATTTTAAATACCAAGTATCATCACATGAGTACTCTATAATATTAAAAATCAAATTTAATGAGCATATAAAAAGTATAAATATTCCACGAGTCCAATGTAAGAGTAAATAAACCAAAAATTCATATCTATTTATCAAAATGTTGCATATAAGTATTTTTATCACCCAAATTTTCACCCTTAGAAGGTAGTTCAGGCCTTCCAAATTTACATGCAAAGGAAGCAAGGCTAGCCCTTTATCTTAGACACTTGAGCTAGCCCTTTAAATTGAATATGAATGCTAAAAAGGATAACATGCAAAGGAAGCAAAGCTAGTCACTTGATAAGATCAACTAGTCATGCACACGCATTGAAACTAGTCAGAGAAAGAGGTAACAAAAAAGTTTATCATTCATAAAAAGATTGAAAATGGGTAGGAATTCACCAGACCTAGGTGGATGATACATACATAGCCTATAAAAACTGAATTTATAGAGAAAATTAGAGAAGAAAGAGAGAAGGGGTGTAGAAGAGCCCATTGACAAGTGTCACTCTTGATATATAAAGTTACAATCAAGAAAGAGGATTTATGGAAATATCTCATCAGGTATTAAAAGATATGTGTTACTCCCTTGAAGCTACACCTTCTTCCAAATTGTATGGAGTTTCATTCTTTTGTTTAAAAACTTGCACTTGCTCTTCAAAATTACTTTTCTTTGCATGTGAAGAGTGAAAAATGGGATTATTCATCATAAAATCACCATGAAATTATTTCATACCTCCTTTTTGACACCTATGATACATTTTGAAACTCCCTTACTCTAAAATTTTAGTGTCAATCATCACACAACTCCTTAGGTGTCTTGAAACCTCCTGGTCTACTATACCTAACCTTGCCCATTTGGATCAAAACATGACTTATTATACACAAAGGAAATATGTATCCATGAAAGTCATTCTCATACCTTATCAAACCTAAATTAATTATTTTAGGTTCATGAAACAACCCTCAAGACTCCATATTGCACCTTATGCTCTCACTAACCCTTAAATCTGTATAGCCCTATAAACATGTAAACCTCCTTGTGTATAAGATTGTGAAAATACTATTAGAAACATGGGAATATATTTGAGTACCCAATATCCCATTATAGCTCCATGCCAAGTTTGATGACCTGAAACTAAGTGAAAGTGTTATTTTTCTGCCATTCTCTTTCTTGAAATTAGACTTCCATGCCCAAAAGATTGAGTTTCTACTCCAGACCTCTCCCACACATTTGAAACCATAAAAAATTATGTTATTAAATTTCAAATGCATATAAACCATACTCCATACCAAATTTGAGGTCTTAATACCCTATGTAGGTATGAGAAACATGAAATGGTCCAAAAAACTAGCCCTTTCTCAAGTCTTTTTCAGACTGGATTAAAAAACTAGAACCATAGGTGTAATTTTAGGGTGTATTTTATATATTTTTAGGCTTGGAAAAGTATGATACATCCAAAATCATCCTTACTAATAGTTATAATCTATCCATGATCATCTTATACCCTGTTTGGAGCTTAAAACCTTACAAAAGTATAACATTCATTAAATCCATATAGGTGTAGGTACAATAAAATGTCATGTTAGGGACCTCATTGGAGTGATAAATTATGTTCAAGTGGTTTATAAATTTCATTTAGACTCATTTTAGGTGCTTAAGAGATCAATCTCGATCAATTAGTCAAAATTGGTCTCCTAGGCAGCTTATGAGTACCTTACACTCTTATCAATGATTCATAAAGGATAGGTCACTAAATTGAGAATTTATGCCTAAATTTTTGAGGTAATAAACCCTAATAATTATACATAATATATTTTTATGCCATGTATCTTGTCCTGGGAGATTTGAGTAGAAGTTGATAGCCTCTTAGGTTGATAGACCTATGTTAGTGAGGTATCGAAGAGAAATCAAGTCTGAGAGTGATATTTTGGAACTTGGTTTGAGTTTAAAATGAACCATTTAGTCTTATAAACATCTAAATTGACCTATTAAAATGGTCATATTCCACCATTTATCTCCACATTCCTACTATATCTTTCCATTTTCCCATGCCTAGGGTTTATGAGACTAATACTACAAGAGACCCCTAGCTTACTGTGGTAGCCTTTATCTTCACTGTTTATAATTTTTAAAAACTTGAATTGATTTTTATAAGTTATATAAACCTCCTTAATTAATTTCATACTTTAAATTATCCATTTCCAACTCAATTATTTGTGTAAATTACTTACCTTTAGGAGTAAAGCCTGATAGTCTTCATTAAACATATAGGTTTGTATGGGGTTGAGATTTGAATTTATCTTACCATTGAAGAGTTGAAAACATCATAAGGTGATTTAATTATATTTATAATCACTTTATTATATCCTTTAGGTCTCCATTTCACTCTCCATCAATAGTCTTTTCATAATTTTCATACTTAGGATTGTATGCTTCACTTAGGGCCGTTAATCCCTAATGCTTCTATTTAGATTTTATTCCCATTATTATAAAGCTCATATAATTATGATAATTATTTATTTGATTGTTTAGAACCTATTTTTATTTATAGAGACACAATCTCAATGCAAAAAATTTGTATTGTTTTCACAATTTTAAGGGAGACCTGTAGGTCTCAACCTGCAGTCTCTCCAAGGAAACCTTGCCCACTCTCAAGAGTGTTATCTTATTCATCATTTTATTGATCAAGACTTATGAAAAATCTCTTATATTATGCCTAAGGTTTATAGTTATGCTAGTGAAGTTGACCCTAGGACTATATTTACCCCTTTTCTTAGTAGTTCTTCTTATTTTAAATCTTATTAGAGTCTTTTCCAAAGTTATATACACTTTCCTAAGGTTTTTCATAGGAAAAAAATTCATATTAAATTAAAAACATGCACCAAACATCCAATCCATGAGTAGGCCTAAAAAATCCATTAGGTTTGTAGGCCTCAAATGGGCTGAGAACTCCTTTTTTCTTCACTATTGAAGAATTGACAACTTCATAAGGTGTTTCCTTGAAGTCCTAGTCACATTTTCAAGGTCTATATGTTTATTTTCACCATAAATCAATAAAACATTAATCCAAAACTACACACAAGTCTATGTGTACATGTTCACACATAGGGATATGTGTTTTGTCTAGGCTTAATAGTCATAAACAAGCTTGTCTACATTTGCATCACTTTTATTTACCTTGAAGTTCATTTGGAGTCATAATGAAATTATAGGATCATTATCATGTGTTTGATTACTCCTACATACCTCAGCCTTCAAACCAAGTAGGCACCTTTCTTCTCAAGACTATACAGGCCTATAGGAACACTTGATTGTGAGACTACAAGGTTGAAGTACATTTTCCTTGATAGTTTATCTAATCTTCATTAGGTTTATTTGACCTAAAATTACTCTATTCACTTTTTATATCTATCTGATTTCTAACCCCACTAATATGCATTTGTATCATTCCTTAAGTTTGAAAACCAACCCTAAATTACTTAAGGAGACTTGTAGGTACACATTAAATGTCCTGATTATTCTTAAAATGGATACCTCTTCAACAAGGTCTATATTATATTTGAAATATCTAACCCCTATTGAATGTGTCTTTCATTAGGTCTATAAAAACTTTCATGCCTACACTTGTTTCACAAGACATAAGTCCTCTTGATAAGTTCACATATAGACTAGTGTGACACCTTAGGCCTTCCAGGCTTGAATTAGTTAAGAGCTATATCTTTTATCTCTATTATAAGATCAAAAGAATTCATAGAATATTATTTAATTTCATTGTGACCTTATTAGGATCTATATACCTCCATATTTCTTTCCCCCAAACAACTTATCTTCAACAATCTACACATAGACCTATAGGGTACAAGTCTAGGAATAATAAACTTGAAAGGGGTATTGTATTAGTCATTAATTTTGATTTAACTCTTTTCAAGATTATGCTCAGGTCTCCAGGAGTCTTATAGACATGTTTTTTAACCAAACTCCAACATCTATACAAAATATTTCATCTTCTTTTGTAGGTTTTGATTGTCTCTATTAGGCATGTATATGGCAGTGGACTATACTAAAATTAAACTCTTAAAATATTATAAAACTATATTGAATTTATGGTTTTGGTTTTCTAACTTAAAAATTGATGCATAGTTCAATAATTTCTCACAAAATGTATACCTATAAGATTGTAGACTTGTAGGTTTACATTCTTTATGTTTTAGGCCTTTAGATGGTACAAACTTTGACCTCTTGAGATAAAGGATACTTATAAAAAATTTAATTACTTTTGTCATAAGGTCAAGACCTTGATATAATTTTGAACAATGTAATACAAGACCTCCTTATTCAATTTTATAGGTAGATCTATGACATAGTCCAAAAGCTTGAGAACATGAAATGTTTCTTGGAGAATATGATGTTTGAATGGGCATGGATAATCATTATGGAGATCTATAGTATTGGAGATAAGTTAAAACATTATTTGAAAACTTCATTTATCTTCCTTAACTATTGAAGATCCTAAAACACAAAGAAACCATGGCAGTCACCTTACAAACTATGTAAAATAGTAGTTTTCTTGCCAAATTGAAACCACACATGCCATGTAGGGATTTGAAAAACATGGAATATGTCTACACAAGTCCCCTATGTCCGCTTCAATTGATCTCATGCATTCAATCATCTTCAAACTTCCATTTCAAGGAGAGAAATTAAGCCTATTAGATTGACTATCTATTTTATATCACCATAGAGTCTTAGCGATTATTCATAAAGGAGAGAGGATGGATCTATAAATCAATGACATAAATTTTAATCTTAGTAGGATTCCCTCCCCTAGAAAAAATATCAGACCATGACTCTCTCTCCTAGTCATACCATTTACATTAAATTAACCTTTTCTAGCTTTTGAAGAGAGTGATGGAGGGAAGGAAAAAATTTTTTGGCTCCTGAGACTTATACCTATAAACTAAATGTCAATTTGACATGTAGAATCTCAAGAGACACCTCTAACACATTTTCACCTGGAAGTTGAGCTTTCATGTTTGTACAAGTGCATAAAATTCTCTTTTTTTGAGGTTAGACATATAAAATAGCATCATCTAATATTCCTAACATACATGGCCATTAAATAAGTCCTCTAATAACCTTATAAAGTGTATTTTATGGATCATTAATCTTGGTCATGTGTGAGAGTTATCCAAAGACATTTTTCTTCATATAAATTTACCTTAAAGTTTTCAAAAGAACCTTAAACCTTCCAAAAACATGTGAAATGTTTATAAAAGTCATAAATGGGTAAATATGACTTAAATAACAACCTAAGGACCTATGCCATCATTTAACCAAGTCTCACTACACCATGACATGACTAGACCATTTCAAGACCAATATAAGACATTACCTTAATATTGTCAAATAAACCTTAATCTTTGCTAATAAGGTTTTATAAAGACCTTTTATAGACCACATAAGGTATGAAAATATTAATAAAAAGGTTAACAATAAATGACAAGCAAATTTT